>VZTD01003232.1:1953366-2337631 GCA_013397725.1 Rhagologus leucostigma
AAATCTAAAAGCCATCTTGTATTCCCCTCTAGGCTGATTGGAGTCCAGATCCCGAGGAAATCTCCAGATCAAATGCCCAGTAAATAAAACACTGAGCTAAGACTCGTGGAAGAGCTGCAGAATGGATGGATTTTATGACCAGCAAGTGCCTTACATGGTCACCAATGTGAGTGATCAGTTCAAAGTTGGTGTTTATAAACTTGACTCCGACTTATTTCTGTGGGGGAGTTTTACAGACACAGTCTCTGCTTTGTTACGGCTGTAGGGGCAACTCTTCATCTGGGAGCTTTGCTTGCAAGATGAGCCTCTCTTCTTAGTTATTGCAATAAAGCATCGTGTTCTTTTAAAGACAGTTTTGGGATGATTAAAAAATCATGCACATGATTAGCGGATGAGGGAGGCGAGAGCAGCAGCAGCTGCATTCAAAGTTTCTGGCTGCGTTTGCCTGCAACATTGAGAAGAATGAAGTTGAGGCAAACATTAACCTTTTTTTCCCTCTCTTTTTTTTTTTTTTTCTTTCAGGACTTTGCAAACAATTTCATAAGTAACACAGGGAAACAAAGCAGTCTATTAAAATTTCATATCTGGGTTGTCCTGCATAGCTTATAGTATGGGGATTTATGGGCTATTGTGTAGGTTTGTATACTTTGGATGCTAAAAATACGATTGGTATTGTGTTGCTGCTTGAGCACATTATATATGTATCTGTACAAATAGATGTCTACATAGATAGATAGAAATGTGTTGCATTTAGACACAGGAATCTTTTGGAGGATGTTAGGTGCTCAGCAATATCTTTTGTTAGAAATTGAAGGCTTGCAAGACGACCATTTCCCTGTTTGAAAATATAAAGAATTTATGCCAACTTTGCATATTCCTGATTAAAAAAAAAAAGCCCAAAACAAACCCAACCAAATCTCAAACCTCAGATTTCTAAAGTAACTGATCTTTCCTGTATATAGAATCCGCGTGGGAGAAACTGTAATGAGAGACCGACAAATGTCAGGAAAAGAAAATTCATTAACAGAGACCTGGCTCATGATTCAGAAGGTGAGGGCTTGTTGTTTCCCCCCCCCCCCTTCCTTTTCCCTTTCTTACTAATGCAGAGAAGCTATTTGAGAGCTCTTTATTTATTTATTTTGGAGATAAATATATCTAGATCAATCTGAATAAACAAGACAAGAAAACTACATTTACTAATGCAAAACAAACTGGCAAAGGCAATAAATTTATAAAGTTGAAAGTCTTTCCTTGACTTACCCTGTTGCATTTTATGCACATGTGGCACATGGATGTCATGCGCTGAGGCCAAGCCTTTGCAGCATCTGACACAAATCATGGCACCTGGCGTTTTCACCATCAGGCCTCTTCAGATTTAGGCATTCTTCATCCCTCCCATCTTTTAATGTCCTTTTCTCTGGTATATCTTCACTGGGGGTAGCAGGAGTGAGAGAATGTGGGTGTGGAGACTTGATTTTCACCAGCTTTACTGTATAGTCAGGCTTCTGGTGTCTGCTGTCCCGTTTCTCTTGTTGTATAACACTAACAGGGTTAAAGGTCCAGGGAATTTTGATTAAGGAAGCCTAGAGTGGAGAAAGTTTTGGAGGGCCAAAGATTTGTGACTTAGCCCCATCAGTGACCACTCAGGATTGTAGCTTGGGAACTGCAGGCTGCTAATAGCTGTTAACACTTCTTTAAGTTACAAGGTCTGTACGTATGCTACGCCTACAGCCCTGAAAGTACTTAAGACATACAGGAAGATATGTAGAGGCCTATAACTTACTCCTATATAAATATTATCAGGGTAAGAACACATTGACACACTTTTCAAAATCCCTACTTGCCTGGAAAAGTAGATGGAAAAGAAAGCAACTTTCTGATTTTCAGTTAAATAATTTCCCGATGTGAATGTGGGGTATCAGTCCACAGGATAAATAAATAGCCTCTGTCATTTAAGTATATGTAAATAGTTATCTGTCAGCATTCATAAAAGAGGAAGTCTGTCTCAAAATACAGTAAATTAAAAATAAACCATTTGTTAGTTCAAATATCCTACTTAGTCTTAGCAAACAGAATTTTCATAACTGAGTTTCTGAGATTTGCAAGTAAGCCGAATGCTGCTCTGCTTTACACCCATTATAAGCGACTGATTTCAGTGAATTGCAAAAGATAAGCTGCTGCAAAATTCAGTCCATGAAGAAAGTGATTTTAGCTTTAAAGAAGTACAGTGAGTACAGCACAGAGGAAATAGTGGTGATTCTCATGGCATATGAAGTAAAACATAAGGGGAAGTACAAAAGATTTCCCATTTCTCTTTGCTATTGCAGCATCTCAGGTCATGGCTTCAGAATTTTTATATGATAGTTATGACCCTACTATTAAAAACACTCAGTTATTGCTCAGGCAGAACTGTGGAAGTCCGAGCAAGCTTTATCTGGAGCAAATATTACAGGAGGAGGCCTGAATTGTATAAGAAGAAATAGTTCACCTGTACAAAATATTATAATTTTTAACTTTTCTATGTATTGCTGAATGAGCCTTTTATACTATAGAGCTGTGTTAAGGTTCTGGTTATTATTTCAGGAGCTGAAAATACAGTAATTGCTTGGGTTTTTATTAATAAGTGTAGAAAAATCATTAACTGATGCCTCAAAATGCCTTCTTTGTCTGTACATTTGACTGCCAAAACAGAATTAATGTATATTGTTCTTAGGGAAAAATATATTTTTGAACATATTTTAATCTTGTGAAGAGATTAAAGGTGTGAATCTTTTATCCATGTCTTTATATTTTTGCAGAACTCTTTCAAGATCTGAGCCAATTACAGGAGACATGGCTTGCAGAAGGTAAGGGAAAAAACTGCTTGTAAAAAGAGGAAAAACAACTCTGGAGGGGAAAAAAAAGTCCTGAACTTGCTGTCTTAATGTTCAGCCCAATTAATTGAGCTCTAAAAGAGCCACCTCATGTGTCATGCATACATTAGAGCCTCTGATGAGTTTGTCTTTGGGGACTCTGGGGCTGCTCTACCCAGTGTCATCACAAATTACCAGGAGAAATTGCTTCCAGCTCACAATCACATCTGCTTTTGGCAAGAACTAATGCACCAAGACTTCAAGTTCTAAGCCTCTGTTCAGATTTTAATTGCAATTGATCAGGTTTATATTATTGTACCTCGAGAGACTACATACAGCCAGAACTGGGCTTGCTGTTTCCTTTTCAGCAGCACATATAATTATTTGGTGTTCTGGTGGAGTACTTTTCTGATGGCAGAAATTAGTTTCTCTGGGTTCATCGGGACGGGATGCTTCAAGATTTAAGTGCAAGTGTCTTCTTTCCACCTTGTTCACAACACAGAACATTAGGTGTGTATGAAATACTTAACCAGTACTTTTTATTTATTTTCTTTTTTTTTTTTCCCAGAAACCTTTAAATATTTTGCATGTTATTTTTGTCTTTGTATTTGTAGTTGTGAGATTCTGTACCGGGTGATTAGAAAACTAACATCGGTCTGTTTTACACATGCATGTTCTTTTAAGTATTTCAAATAATCTTGCAGAGCACATTCTAGTGAAAAAAGAAGGTGTAGGAACAATAATGTACAAATCTGAATTTCGAGTAGTTGTTGAGAGATTCATTTAAAAATAACAAATATGTGCTGCTGCATTAGGAGGACTTTAACAAGTTGCAAGGTACCTTTCTGCTCGTTCAAGTCTCTTTGTTTTCAGCAACATTTTCTGATTTTTTTCCTTTGATATTTTGCAGTACTGTTTATTTGAAGCATAAAGATTATTGTGCATTATCTGTTCTTAATATTTCTGGTCAATTTTTGTATGTAAACTTCTGCATCTGAAATAGACATAAATTTGATGCAAGTTAAAATAATCTCTCCAGATTCATCCTGATTTAAATGAATGTGAGTATTCACATGTATTTAATTTTTTTCCTGTACAGGACCATGCATAGCTATTTATAGAAGAGATGTTCTGGTTATGTTGGGATTTTTTGTTTTTGTTTTTGAAAGGAGGGATGTTGGGGTGAAATACTTGCTGTTGGTGTTCATAGAAAGAGGGAAATATTGCTGATGACTACTTTCTTATGTCCTGATTCTGTTTTAACAGCTTTTTGTGTAGTTTCTTTACCTATAAGTAAGTTGTGAGGTATTCTTTATTTTGATGACATTTTTATTCTGCTAGTATTAGTTTTAGTATGGGGCTATTCTGCATATGATCAAAAAGCCCTCCTGAAATTAATGGAACAGAGGATATATTTATGAACTAACACAATTCTTCTCTAATAATTGAAAACAGGATGTCCTGTACTAAGATCATTTTTGTAGTATAATGGTCAGATGCAACTGTAGCTGTCTCCCTGTGGTAATTTTCCTCAGGAACTCTTTACATTGTTTCATCTCATTCATGTTAGCAAATCAGAAGCATGTTAAAATGCTACTCAAAAGATACTATTTTTTAATGGAGAGGTTAACTTTTAGTTTGATTTTTTTCACTGGCATGGATGGTTTTGTTTCTGAAAAATGCTTACATTTCTTTGATCTTCAGTCAGAAAAATACAGGCAGATTCATAATGCATGTGCAGATAATAATGGAAGTTTGAAAAATAATGCAGAATTTAAAACTAATTTGATCATTTCCATAGGTACATAAATAAATGTAATGGCAATTTTTATTCTGAAGGCACTGCTTATTTTAGACTAGAATCACTTGTTTGGGAGCCTTCTTACCTCTTTATCAGAGTGTATTTCACTGAATAAATTTAGGTAGGTTTTGAGAGAGAAGGTGTCTAGTCCCATGTCAGCTAGGTTGAATAACCTTTATAAAAGCAGATAAAATAATCTGGGATGATTAATTATTAAAATGAAAAAAAAAGTTACTTTTTTACCTGGCAGAAAGCAATAAAGCTAAATAACCGTATTTGTTCACAGTATGTTGCAAATAAATATTAGAGGTTTTTCAGTGTTCTAGAAATACTTTAAGAAATCTCTGTTTCGGGCCATGCCATGGTTTTAGCTGTTTCATGAAGCAGAAGCTTTGCACAGCTTTTCTTAAGGCTAAACTAAAACTGAAAAAAAAGTTAAGATGAAAACATCAAATACTGAGCTATTAGCTTGATCCCAAAGTCTTATGAAAAATACTCACCCTTAACAACTTCTGGTAGTCTTTATAAAATGCTAGTGTTTGAGGACATTGTAGCTCTGCTCAAATGTCTATATGGATGAGCTTAGCCAGGAAACAGATTTTGAAATCAGACTTGTTTACCCCTTGCTAGATGTGTCCATTTATGTTCTTCTGGACCTTCCTAGTCTAGAAGTCTGCCAATTTGGCAGCATCAGTAGTGTTTACATATTTCTTTTCATAATGCTCTTGAGCCAGGGAAATGACCATGAAATTTTAAAACATCTTGACCCTTTTTAAGAAAAGCAGTGGCAGCTGACCAGTTTTCTCCCACTAGTTCAGATCCCCACTGGGGAGTAACCAGGTCAAAAATCTACTTATTTGTTAGGAGAAGAAAGTGAGTTGCATTTTATGACACACAAAAATAATGCTTGTAGATTTTTCTTTGTTTTACTTTTCCTGAAGCTGCCCTTACTGCATTACATATTTTAGCCTGAAGATTTTTACAGTCAGTGTCAGCTGTGACAAGTTGGTGGTAAACAAGTAAACAGAAAAGAAATGTATTCTTTTTGTCTTGGAAACGGTGGGAGGTTCACTTGTATTAAAGTATTAATCCAAATGTAAACAATTCAGTAACCTGTTTAATATTTTATTACTACATAATTAACAAGTTGAATACTACTTACAGAGAGCTCACAAATGTATTCCAGTAGCTGCATAGTAGAATTTTTATGGAAATGAGTTTTACTTCTTACTCTGTGTAGTATTATATATGTAAGAAAGAATCTAAATTATTTTGATGTAGAAGTTAACTCTGAATAAGATTGTCCCGTGTCAACTGTTATGCAAGACAGAAGATAAGAGTATAACTGTTTTCTGATGCTAGAAATTGAAAATGGGAAGCCTTTAATAATTTTTTCAATGTACAATTTTGAAATAGTTAAAGTTGCCTATTGCTAACCAACACAAGTATTATTCAGATATTATCTTTTGGTTTATATTTAAATAACTCAGTGGCGATATTTTGACATGATAATACTATAAAATGACTTTATTGATTCCATGTATTTGGAATCAGATTGGTTCTGTCAGGTAGCAATTGTTCAGTGACTTGAAAAAAATGGTTAAAATATTAATCTAATGTTATCTTGTCATGTTAGCTCTTCCTTCTTATTGTGGAAAAAATGAAGAGAGAACAAATTGTTAGTGAGTGAGTATCTCCTCTCTGTGGTGAAAGCATTTGGTTTTGGGAAATAATAGATTAACAAAAACTCAGATTTTTATTTAATATTGTTTAGATACTAATTTCTCCTACAGCTTGTTCAAGATACATAAAAGGCACCCCAAGCAAAGACAAATAATAAATTTATGCACTAGATCTGCTTCTTAGAGCAATAGATAATAAGCGTCTCAGATGGTAATATACTAAAAAATAAAATATAGTGTTCTTTGTGTGATTCGAAAAACATGCAAAAAAATTAAGTAAACAGTAAGTGGTTTGAAATAACAGCTACAGGTAACGGGTTCATGCCTCTACCGCAACTCAGCTAAATTGAGTGGATGGCTTCTTCAGGCTACTAGTATTCAGAAGCTGCTTCTTAGTATCTGAAAGTGAGTTATTTCTGTCAAATAATTATTGGCTGACTTTGGAATGAACTTGAAAAAATAAGTTTGTTCCCTCTGTTCTCCTAATGTGAAGGACCCACTAGTGTTGCAGTGATGTCTAAGCGAGTGTTGACTTGTAGCTTGTTTCTTAAATGAGGAGGTGTGAAAGGAAATAGCTTCTAGTTCTTGAAGGATTGTTTTTAATGAAAGAAAGTACTGGATCTTCAAATATTAGTCTAGTTAGAGTGGCTTTGTTTAATCTGGCTAACTAGCTCTTTTCTGCCAAAAGGTTGTAAAATTTACCCAGTGTCAGGCGGATGGTATGTAGCCACATTCAAGAACTGTCCACATTTTTATAGGAGCAATAAGAGGCAAGAAATAGTAATTTAATACCTTCATGGCTGAAATCTGCCTGACAGGAACAAACACTCTTAAAAGCAGTGAAAACACTCAGGTTGTAGTACAGAGAATCTTTTTTTTTTTTTTTTGGTGGACTCCAGTGATCTGATAGATTTGATTTTCTAATACTCACAGCTCATGATCATAAATATCTGCAGAAAAAAAAGAACGGATTAGGCAAAATGGGAGGGAAGAGGATGTTATTTAAAAAAAAAATCCAAAAGAAATAAACCTACCAAAAATCTACAAGTCTGAAAGTCTGTGTAGTAATAAACTTTTTCATGTTTTTCTTGTTTGCTAGAAAAGTAAATAATTTTACTCAAAATAATAATTTTCAAAAGCGTAGAGGAGTTTGCTAACCATGAGGCATGTAGCAAAATGTTAAATGTGAGTACTTCTTTTGAGCTAAGTTTTTTTCTCATTTTTAGTATAGCAGCAAATGAAGAGCAGATTCTGCAAACCCATCTTCATATTCCTAGGGATTATTCACATAAGGAAGAATTTTGAGATCTGGAGCTAGTTTTGAACTACATTTAAGTTTATTAGTCAGAGCATCTCACGTTATGTAAAAAGGGTTTGGGGTTGTTTTGACAGCAAATCCAGTGCTTATGGGAAATAATATTTTTTACCATCTTGAAATGTATCACTGTTTTGCCTTCCCAGTGCATCTTTGTTAGAAACAGTTGTTCCTGTGGAAAAAGAACAACCACCAACCAACATCCCCCACCACAGCTCTTGCAGGAATACTTAAAATTTTGCCAACCTTTCAGATATTCAGAAGTGACAATGAATCAAAGAAAACTCAATAGACCCATTACTGTTGAGGCCCAAAGTCTTATTTTAGCTGAGGCCAAAATACTGCTGCTCATATAGAATTTCCTGTCAATTTCAATTTCTTTTGCCACTTTGAATAAATGATGGATATTTTAAAACTAATTGCTCTTAGCTCTAAAAGTGAAGCATGAGGTCAGAGCACACAGTACCGCAGGAAGTGTTCTGCTACCCAAAATAAAGTTTTAAGTGAAGCATTTTCAGTTTCTTGTTTTTCTGGAAAGTTTCCAGGGTTTTTTTAATAGGAACACCTTTCTCTGGAGTGCAGCTGAGCTTTTGGAAGCAGTTTGTGAGTGGGAGAAGGAAGAGTTAAGTTTAAGCCCTTTATAGTTTGCTTAACTTTTCATTTATTAAATAACGTTCCTCAGCAGGTCTGTGCTGCATCTTGAGACAAAGCAGTGAAATCACTGTGTTTATGCCTAAAGTTCAAGTTTACTTTGCTGTAGCTTTCTGGAAGGGTGTGACATGAAAAGCTTGTGGTTGGGGCCACATGGTTCATGCTGGACTGTGTTTTTGTGAATGGAGGCAGAACTCCAGTTCTGACTGCTTGTCTTGAGGAATTGCTTCGGAGATCAGCTGTCTCATTCACTGGCAGAAAGAATGACTCATACATCTTCTGCCTTGTTTGGCTCCAGGTCATTGTTACAGTGGATAGAGCTGGTTTTAATTAAATATTAACTCTTTTTGTCCTGGATGCTTGTTAATGGGGACTTTTTGTTTACTTGCAATGAAAGCAAGCTAACAGGCCTGAGTGCTAAACCTTTTTTTCCTCCAAATTGCTTTCTCTTTGCAAAATGAGCCATCAGTTCAGCCTTTTCAAGAGTGTTTAAAGCTCTAAAAACTACAAACAAGTATTAAGTATTTCTGTGCTGTGAATGTTTGCATAGCTCAGTAGGTAGTGAAACTGTAAAACTTAAACTGATAACATCTTCAAGATCATCATTAACATTTCTGCATGCTTTCCAAATCCTCTTGAGACATTTTAGCTTTAGTCAGAAGAAAAAGAAAACTTTTGTAATATTCTAGGCTGAGTTGGGTAGTTTATGCTGCAGATGTTGTCTGCTTCAGGAGTCTGAGACTTGATGGCTTTGAATGTGGAATGAACTAATGTAGCTGCTTCTGCTATAAGCAGTAAAAGCCACGTGCTTAATATCCTTCAAAACCTTTTATTAGTCTTTTGGAATATACTTGCCTTCTCAAACCCCCATAATTAAGTAGCTCAAGGAAATGTTCTCATTTAGATGAGTGATCATTTCAGATATCTTTTTTCAATTTCCCTCTGAATGGCAAAGTAAAAAAAAAAAGTTTTGGTGATTTATGCATTGTGTCTTTTGTATGTTAACAGAAGCTTTTACGGCAGCCTTGCTAAGTTGCAGTATTTGTGAATAAAAGAGGAAATGAATGGCCTATGTATATAAATGTGTAGACAGTTGTGACACTGCAAGTTGCATTTTCCTTTCAGACATTCATGTTGAAGTGTCTTTACCTGTCTATTTAATTTGCTGCAAAATCTACCTGTAGTTATCCAAAATCCAGGTACAAAAGCCCTCTTCTGTTTGAGTAATGGGATGATGTATCCCAGTGATTTAGCATCTCACAGTGAGATGCTGGTGGAAGGAGTCTCTGTATGACAAGGAATGCTTGCATTCCAGCAGTATGATCATGTGCAAGTTTCAGTTCTGCTTGTTTAAGAATAATATCAGATTAAGTGAAGAAATAATTTCTCATTTCCACCAGTTAGCAGGTCCTTTTAATTTCTCCATATAGGCTTGTGGGTTCATTTCTAAGGTACTGATGCTACTAAATTTACATTCCAGTAGGAAATGCATGTTCCTAGTTTGAATGTTTTGGATGTCATTATTTTTTTTGTTGATATTTGGCAGGGTTTTAAACACTTCTTAACTTGCTGTGTTCCTTTCTCTACAGAGGCTTTTAAGGCTATGTTAATATTGCATTTAAAGTAAATTTTGACAGCGTAGCCTCTACCTGTTTCTAGAGGACCGATAAAGTGATGTGCTCTGTCTCTATCAAATATGCCTTCATAAATTGTGGGGATCCATGAATGAAGTACATTATTCTTGTTTACTCCATAAACAGGAGCAAATCAGGGGTAATGGCAGTAATGTAGTGGTTTCCATGACAGTTCAACCAGATATATTTTACTTTTTTCTTACTCTATGGCTGGGGAAAAAAAAGGACCTTATTTACTGATATATACATAAATCTCTACAACAGATTTTTTTCTGGACTAAGTCAAATTAAACTGAAAACTAGAATGAAGCTGTCCAGTGTGCAGAGTACGCTCTCTGGAAAGTTATATGAGATTTCTATCCCAGCTCTGCAATCACTAAATGTAGCCTCTTTATTCAAACAAGAGGAGTTCTGTTTTCTTTGAGGCTTTTTAAGATATCCTAGATTCACAAATTTGTATGTATATCTCTATATATACATGTATATATAAAATGCAGGTGCATGTTAAAAAATTAATTCTTCTAGCCTCCTTGCTGCATTTTAAAATGATAGCTGGCTTAAGAAAAATGTGTGGGATGTCTTCTGTAAACAAGAAGTTACTTGATTCAATTACTTTAACTCTGAATGTACTCACAGGTGCTTCAAAAACGATTGGAAATATAAGAAATCTTTAGAACTGATTTTTAAGTATAAGACCTTGATTTCATAATCAGATTTTTCTGTGACAGTCAAATAGCTGGCATTTTTGTAAGGAAAATGCCAAACATCCACATGTAGTCAATTGCATGAAATGTCAGAAATGGTGGAGTGTAAGTATTTGGGCTCATCCTGTGCCTGAGTTCACTCTTGGTAAAACTTCTGTGGTTTCTCTGGAAGAAAGATAAATTGAATGCGTCAAGATACTGGGAATATTTGGGTTGGTAGTGCTTCATACAGCTTCGAACTTCGAGAAGCCAGCATGTCCTCAGAGGTACGGGTTTATTCTAAAAGGATGGATTACTGTCATGTTTGATTTTGTTGGGTTTTTTTAATTTAGAAACTCAACAAAGCAACAGGAGCTATGCTTTTTTTTTCCAAATTAAGGCTAATTACACTTAGTGTATTTATCTTACTCACACTTCTTTTCAAATCTGTATTTGCACATATCCAAAGTCATTTGTTTTTAAGGGGTATTTGCTGCAGTTAAGACAGTAGGATTTTAAATTTATTTTAAAACACAGAGCAAATAATTTTTCAGTATAATGTGCCTGATTCTGAACTCTACCCAGGAAAAAAACTTCCAGTTAAGTCATTAGAAATATTTCCTGAGTAAGGAGTGGAGATCTGGTCCATGAAGAGTACTGTAGTGCACATTCAAAATAATTGTGAGTAATTTTAGTTAAATATGGATTTTTAATTCAAACGAATTAATTAAAACTAGTAGCAATTGCACATATATAATGGGGAATATGCACTTGCTATATTAGCAAGTGTTCCGAAGGGCATTAAAGTTACATTTTATCATTTAACATATTTGAGAACATTTGATAGTCACAGTTTTTATGAATGATTATATAAGCAGCATTTCCCTTTTAAATCTTGTTGGGTAACCGGATCATGGCAGATGTTAACTTTTAATTAAGATCATATGAATTATTTGCTTGTCTTTAGACAAGAGCTGTGTAAAGTATTTTAAAACAATAATTTTATGCAGCTTTGCTGTGGTGATTCCAGTTAGTGTGTATGTTGAGGAAAAGATGACAAAGTTAGGAGATGATAAGCTGGATCTCTCTCGCGATGTACCAGAAGCAGTCATGCTCCGAGGATGCCGTTTCTCAGTGTAATGTTCTGCAGTTATTTGAATGTATTCGCCTATAATAAACATTTAGTGGTATTTCAGCTTAAATGGTTTAAATTAGTTTACCACACAATTTGAGAGATGGCTAATGTCTTAGATATGCAACGAAAAGGAATTGTGGTACCAGAGGAGCAAAATTATCTATCAGCAGACCGTGAAATGATTGTATTTAATAGCTCAGGTTTGTGATGGAAGTCTCCTAAAAGCAAAGACGATCTTACCTAAGGCAAATGGATATTAATCATGATTTTTGCTTTAAGTAAATCTTTTTTCGATGTCTGAAATGTTGTCATTGAACCAGGAATTCTGTGGTCTGGTAAAATAGTTCTTTTTGAATATTTAAAACAATAACAGAAAATCCCTACTGTGTTGGCTGACTGCCACGAACAATTGGAATCACTTTTAAGTAAGCCGAAGGTGTGGTAGTTTCAGGTTAAAGAAGCATAAGCATTAATCAGTAGGATTTGGTTTTATGTGGACTTCATGTGCAGATATTTTGAAAATGAGCACTGATGAGTTTTACCAGTGGCATGGTAGGTCCAGATCCTGGTACAGGGAGTGAGGCAGGGCTAGTGAGTTCCCATATCCTCCCATTCCCATTGCTCTGTGCCGGGGCTTCTCTGGACTCACAGTGCACCACACAGCTTCACCCTAGGGTTTATCTGATATTAAAATGATACACTTGCCTGATTTTTATACTCAACAATGAAGAAACAAAAAAATCATAATTTTAAACTTGACTGTGCTTTGAATTAAGCACAAGAGTCTTTATTTATGCTTTAATGGCTTATTTTAATTCTTGCTTTTTTGTTTGTTTGTTTTGTTTGTGTTTTCCTATCTTCAGCTCAGGTACCTGACAATGACGAGCAGTTTGTGCCAGACTATCAGGCTGAAAGTTGTAAGTATACTACGAATCATCTCTTTCTTAAAATATATATATATTTGTATATTTATATCTGTGTCTTCATATTTGTTATTTATTGTGTCATCTGTGGTCATGTGATAGCTCCTTTTGCTGGTCAGTTACATCAGTATGATGAGTAGATAAAGCAAGTGGCATTTTGGTGTGCAGTCGAAAGAACTTGTTTGGGCTGAAGTTATAACCTTCAGCAGGGGGCCCTTTCCTGTCATTTCCACCCACAGCCCTAGGGAAGCATGGAAAAACTTAGGTTGTGGAGGTGGAAGGAGTGTCTTTGTAGAGCGAGCAGAGGAGCTCTTTAGCCGGTACAAATCAGATACTGTGGGACGTAGGATGCATCTCTGCTGAGCAGAAGTCAGGCTGCTCAACACGTTTTGTGTATGAATAAATAAATAAAATTCTCAACATAATCAATCAAATACAGCCACAGCTGAAGCATTTTTGTCTTAGCATGTGGCATTTTCTTGCTCAAACAATATTTTCCTTTGAGTTAATCGGTGAAAGCAGGAGTTATGTTAAGCTGGGTGTTTTGCATTGTTTTCCACTTACTTAACAAGAGCCTAAACTTATTTTTATCAGCCTGTACCCCTCAAGTCTTGCCTTTACGTATTGAAATGCTACTATTCTGTTAAATGCTGGCTCCCTTTTGCTGTACCTGCTGTTCTGTGGTATTGGGTGATTGCGAGGGCATTGCATGAGAAACATCTGACAAAGTCACAGACTTCTTGGAGCTTCTTTTTGCAGTTTTCTTCTTCATGGCAAGGCTTCTCCCCATCATCAGAGGTCTCTTCTAAACAGTGTCTGCTGATTGTAGCAGAACACATGGTAGCTTTTCCATTTTGCTAAATAAATAGTTTATCCTATTGGAGTGAATTACTGCAGTTCACTAAACCAGATAGCTGTTAAACACAGCATTCATGTACTGAAATGTTAAGATTAATATTAGAGAGATTAGGAAGAATTGCATTAAAATAGTCTTTAACCCAAAAAACAAATTCACACTTGCTGAATTTTCCTATAAATCTTTTAGATTATTTTTTCCAGTTATTAAGAAGCTGTTTTAAGAAGAATTTATTGAGAGTATTCATAACAGCATTTTGTGAGGCAAAAAAAAGCCCACACTTTTTTTTTAATCCCCTGGAATTGTTACTGTGTAGGATAATATCCCTGCACAGCAACAATTTAAATTTTTGTCTCAAAGTTCCTGTACATATGCTAACCAACAATCATGGTCACTTTTAAACTTTAAAAGTTGTCTTTTATAACAGAGGGGTTTTTTTACCTCTGTCTTCAAAGACTTGTTGTTTTGAGGTTTTTTTAAATTAAATTATAATACGAAAGACAAAACAATCTATAAATTGAAAATCAGATATGTTGCTTTACATATGGATCTGTGTCCAAATATAGTCATTCATGCATATATCCTTTGTGTAAGAGTACAAAGTTCAGTTGGGGCTTCTATTAACCCACAATTATCGTTACACAACAAGTCAATGATTCTCGGAAAATAATTTGTGGACTGTGAATGAAAAGCTCTATTGAAGCTGGCCACTGCTTTTGGTGATAAAGAAATTCTCCGAATATGGCTATTTTATTAATGCTGTTGTGTTTCAAAGTTCCTTAGCCACAGCTTACACAGTATTATCAAAGGAACATTTATTCCTTCATTTCAGTTGGTTTCTTTATCTTAAGTAAAGGTCAGGAGAGCTTCCTGGAGAGTTAGTCTGGCAAAGGTTATGGAGTTTCAAACTTATACTTGGATATAATGTATGTAGCTGTGGGCTCTGCAAAACAGGAACGAAGATCAACATAACCAAAGCCATGGGGAAATTACTGCTGCAGAAGTAGCACAGTTGTGACTGTTTTCTCTAGGATCCAAGCCTGCCTTCAAACTCCATTATAATGACTTGCTCTATATAGTCCGTAACTGCGGTACTGAGCCCGTTACTGGCAGCAGTCTGGCAGAAGCACTTAACTTCTTCTTTTAAAAACATTTTTATTTTTATTTTTATTTTTATTTTTATTTTTATTTTTATTTTTATTTTTATTTTTTACATGAGAGAGAATGGACAAGCTTTCATAGATTTAGTGTTTAATACATTTAATTGACCCAAAAATGAGGAAGGACAGAAGTGTAAACAAATGAAAGGGGTCACAGCCACTTTAGTTCAAAGGCATCTAAACGAAACTGTGGTTTGCTACAGAAATTTCATTTATGGAGCTGTATATAGATAGGGGGGAGTGTGTGATGTGCAAAGCATGTAAAGAAAACTGAAGTGCTCCAGTGAAAAAGTTACAATCTGCAATCCAGGTACAAAAAATTAATGACATTTTATTTCTAGCTTCATTGCTTGAGAAAGGGGCTTTAAAGCTGAGAGAGATTTGTGCTGTTAAATTTAAACTTATGATGTTAAATTGAAACATTAAAAGGAGACTTAAGAAGCTTCGGTAACAGTAGCAGTTCTGGAACAATGTGGTTAAAATTTTCTTGCCTAGAAATCACCAGCTTGGTGATTTGAAGAAGTCAGCTCTTGAAGCAAGATGTGGTAGGTAGTGGAGGAACTGATACTGCTAAGATCATGTGCTGTGTCCTAGCACTGAGCAGGATTAACTGCCCCTTAAAGTGCTGTGGGTTTTGCATTTATTTTCTGTAATAATGATTTTAACTAGTGAAACTGCACTGGTATTAGTAACTAAGGGAAACATTTAGTTTAGATTAGATATACAGTCCACTTTATCCACTCAGGGATTTAACTTCAAAGCTAGCTTGGGACCATGAATATTTCAATTATGAGTTGCTATTAAACTTCAATCAGTTTCCAAAAAGCAAACATAATATGTGTATTTATAGTTAGGTGTGGGCTTTAGATATTATGAGTGAGATCAACAGCTAGCATAACTTTACGTGGTACTATTGACGTTATTGGAATTACGCATATTTCTATTAGCTAAGGATCCAGCATGTCAAACTTCCCCTTAATGCTTTCAGCTTCAGTTTACCTGTTTAAAAGTAAAATTTATTTTGTTACTTCTTTATGTCTTCTCGAAAGAGGTCCTTCCTGCCATAAGAATCTGAGTAATGCCTGTACTTTCAAACCTTTCTTTTTTGTCATCAAAGCCGCATCTTCTCTTACCTTTTTATTAAATATTTTTTAGCTTGGCATACCTATCACAAAAAACCTTTTTGTAATTTTGTTTAGAGTGAGTGGAATTTAGAGTACATAACAACTAGCTTGTTTGGCTGAAATTTGAAAAACAAAATGCAGTTTAGTTTCTTCTTAACTTTCTGCTTTCTGTGAGCACTGAACTTCTTGAGTTCTAAGGGACAAAAATGTGTATAAAAAAGGGTTTTTTTGGTTTTTTGTTGGTTTTTTTTTGTTGTTTGAAGTTTCAATGGAAAAATATTGAACTGCATATTAAATAGTGTAATTTTCTTACTTTTTCATTTCCGTTCTCACAAGAAATAAAAATTCCACAGAAGGAGTGAGGAATCACTTCTACAGGCTTTTACTCAAAAATTCTATTTAAGGCAGGTTGGTTTTGCCTCTTTTTGAATCTGCTTCTCTAATGCAGTTCATGTGTTTGCTGAACATTCAAGTGACTTCCTAATGACTATTCTTTAACAATAACCTGAAAAGTTGTCTAAAGCAAAGATGTGAAAATCTGTTTCCTCTAAAAAGGTGAATGTTTTGGGGTGTTTGGTTTTTTTTTAATCCGCATTCTGTATGTGACACTTTTTCCTAATTCTTATCCAATTCATAAAACCTAATTAAGCTGGTTTTCCATCCATATAAAGTCAGTATTCACGTTTGGAGAAGGGTGACCTGTGTTAACTTCCTCAGATAAGGTTTCCTATTGTTTCAAGTCCATTTTCATATGCTGAGGAGGAGCCAGATCCTGAACTGGTTGTAATCAGTAGCAAGGCTTTCAGATTCTGTAGAACAGCAAGGACTTTCCACTCCAGGAGTAAAAATGAATAAAGTGTTCAGTTTGCTCGAAGTTAATAGCTGTTGAGGTGAAGATTACTTGCTCCCATTGTTTGGATGGTTTCTGTGACAGACACAAGAGGAAGTAGGTAGGATTTGCTGATGTTTAAAAGATGTAGTTGGCAAAGAAAACTTAGTATTGTCAACAAAACACTGAATTGTAATGCGACCTTGGTACAATTGGCTATAAATGGTGATTATTCTGCACCAAACTAGATTGCCTGGTGTCTTAGTAACATAATCATGTTTTATTTTGTTTTAATAATATGTATTTGCATGGATCTATTTCTTCAGAGTTTTCTTTTTTATTTTTTTTCTTTTGCTCTGAAATGTCAGTTATGTATTTGAAATTAATGATTAATTCTAAGTTTTGGCTTTTATTTGTCACTGAGTTTCTATTAATGAGGATTTGTCTTGTGCTTCACCTTCTTGATCAGTTTCCTTCCTTCTCGTTCATTTTGTTCCTATATTGTTTCCGAGATCATCACAGCCTTAACTTAACACTGCCAAGGGGTAAATGTTAGTGTTAGACCACATGTGTTGACAGTAAATGGGAAGGGCTGGCTGTGAAATCCATGCTTCTCCATGTCTGGTTAAACTTTAAGATAGAAAAAATATATTTTTTAGTAGTGATTTTGTCGCTGATCTTTCATGACCTTTATTCTTTCTCTTACCTCTTTTTTTATTCCTCCAGGTTTAGCAAAGGAGCGCTTTCAATGTAGATGCCAGGAACCTTAAATTATTCAGGGATGTGCTTTTTAGATGCTCTGGCTTGCAATCTTTAAAAGCCTGTTAAAGAGAGATTCTTTACATAGGCTTCAGGTAGCTGTATTCTTCTGTCATTTTAACTAATGGTGTAGGATATTCCAAATGCAGTTTAAATGAGGAAAAGCTTTAATATTTATTTATATATTTGCAGCATACAAAATAATGATTTTTTTTTTGCATTACCAGATGAAAAATGCTGTTTGTTTTATTTTCTTTCTCTTTCTTTCTGTGATTTAAATTTCAAAAGTGAATTTCAGAATTAGAAGAGCATTTTCTGCTTGTTTTAGTATAGCAAGAGCTGGTGAGAAATTGATAGAGGTTAATTCTCTGTTATTTTGACATATTTTGGAGAAGAAACCCCACACAATTAAAGTAGAAAACACCAGAACACTAGGAGTTCTGACAGGCCTACTGAAGTCAAAATGAGGTGTATTCACTGGATTTGTTTTTTGGTTTTGATGCAGAATAGTTTAATTTTGCAGCTTCTAGAAAAAAATTTAGTGGACTAAAAAAAATGACTTTTTTTGAATGTGATGATTCACTTCATAGGCAGCTGGTAGTCATGTCTTGGTAGTGCACAATGTTCTAGAAATTGCAGTTGGTAGCATTTTGGTTGCCTGCGTGTGGCAAGATGCACACACCAGCATCTTTTCAGGGGTTTTTTTTGAGAGGTTTTTTTTTCTTTAATTTTATTTTGCCTTTATTTAGTGTCTGTGTGTCTGGAATAACCTTTTCTTTGAGTGTAGCTCTGCAAGTGTGGTGCTACAGCAGGCAGTCTGACAAATATCCTGCAAGATGGTGCTACTTATTCCTGGTGCTGAGCTATTCCCTCGTAGGGCTTTCTGCTGCAGCTGTGTTTTGTTTCTTGCCACTTGTCTTGAAACTACTTCCTTCCCTAGGTCAGATGTTGTCAAATACAGAGACATTTGCTTACTTCTTTTAGTGCATGCCCGACTGTGATGGATTCTTTCTTAAGGGCTGTGAGAGTCGGGGCTCTGTGGTTTGTTCCTGCCTTTAGCTTTGCATGACCTTGGGCATGTTGCTTAACATCTTTGTTTCTGGTTTGAAGTAGGTACAGAAATGCATGTATCACTCCGCTGTGAGATACACAGCTTTCTTAATGATCACTTATCTGGAGATCTCAAAAGCATTTTACAAAGACAGTCCAGTGCGATTGCTGTTGTAAGAGCTGGAGAGGTCAGACTGAGGAGTCGATGCTGACCACCTTATCTCCCTTCATAGTTGCCTCAGATAGCCTTGCTTCTTTCATTGTATCCCTGAGCACTTGTTTCCTTTGTTTAAAGCAGGACTGAAACTGTTACCACCTGTTAACTTTCTTTTTTCTTTTCCTTTTTTTTTTTTAATTCGCGTTCAAAAGAAATTACGATTTAGTGTCTTTCAGAAAACTCATTTTGTGGCTCATTGATGGGCATTAGCCTGTGCTAGTAAGGATTTTGTTTTTCTTCTTTTTCCTCTAGAAGATTTTTGGAAATATTTAAATCTGCCACAGTTGTGACCATAATTGCAAGATTTGATTCTTGAAAAAGTTTTACCATGAGGGAGAGTGTCGACTGTAATGCCTTTAACTTGTGATCTTAGTAGTGGAGAATTTGTGGGCTTGCTTTGATTTTAACAAGCAGTTTCTGTTTATTTGCTTTTCTGCTTGTATTTTTATACTAAATTTCAATCTTTGAAGGTGCAAAGATTTAAGATTCTCCTGGACTGCAGTAGTGGTAGTGTCTCACAGATTATGAAAATAATGGTGGTGGCAGTAGCACTGTGAAGCAAATCAGTAGCCCTGTGAAACAAATTAGAAGACCCCATCAAGAACATAGCTTTTGATTTTTAAAACTTCTAAAGCGGAAGCTTTCTTTCAGAGTGCCCAGCAGGCTGTGATGTGAATTTTATTGCTAATGGAAAGGTACCTCTGGCAGAGGCAGCAGACACCTTATGCAGACATGGTTTAACTGCACAGGACCAATCTGAACCTGATGGTCTCCAGCAGTGTGGGGCATGGGGGAGCCCAGGCAGCTGGACAGGGCTCTTCTTGAGTGGTTTTGTGCCCCTGATTCCTCCCTGCCCTTCCACTGCCGTGTCCCTGTTCAGCCAAGCCGAGTTAGTTTCCTTTCCTTAGAGCCCCATCCTTGTTTGCTGCTTTATTGCAGATTAAAGGCTTGGGTTGCATGTGAAGGTTATCAGCTAATGAATAAACTTCAGTCATCCTGTCCTGTGATAAATCTGTCTCATAGATCAAAGATGAAGCATGTAGACCTTTTCTCTTTCAAATGGTAATTTCTTAAGGCTGTCAGATCACTTCCTAAGGTCTGTTTACATAAAAACAAAAACATTAAACATATTTTATTCAAAATGTTGAATTCTCAGTTTTGAAAAAACCTTCTATTTCCTCTCTGAGGAAGCTTCCCCTCCTTCCTTCTGTGAAGGTCCCATCTGTGGCAGTACAAGTGATCCTTACATTGTAACTTGTGGTCACAGCAGTATTTTCTTAACACTACAGTTATTTCTGTTTTAAACCAGATAGTTGTTAATTTCATCAGGAATATGTATATGCATTAGAACATTTTTTTCAGTTCCAGTTGTGTTAAGCAAAGTGTGCATAAACTTTTTAGCTGTATTTTCACACAAAAACCAAGCAAGGCAGACTGAAGGGTCTTTGTGATTCTATTTTGATACAACAACCTTATTCTCCTAAAACTCCTTTCCATGCAGTGTTTTCGCAAAATGAGTTTTGTATTTCAAGAGCAGTCTAAATAATGATTTGAAAATCTATAAGCTCTGGAATGGTGTAAAATAAGGAGGCAGTCTGCAAGCTGAGTTCATCCATTTCTATTTATTATGTATGTTTCTTTATGTAAAATGTATTTGCAGTCTGTATAATTTTTTTATCTTTTTACTTCTGCTTGCTGCCTCAGCAACTGGAGATAGAAATCAGGCTCTCCTACAGAGTGCTGTGAAGTTTTCAAGGGATATAGCAGTCAAAAAAAGGAGGAGAGTGAAACTCCTCAAGACATCAGTTAAACACTGAGGAGTGTGTGACACGTTCATGCCATGTAGGACAGAGGTAGCCCTCTGTAAGCATACAGGAAAAATAGCCCTTGTTTCAGGTTCTAAGTCCTTTTGTTTTGCTCCTGTGCATTTCAGTACTAGGAAGTAATTACAATGAAGCCATTTATAAGCTGACAAATATGCATAAATGATTATATTTATTAATTCTTTTGAGTTTTGAAGGTCATCAGTGTTTTTTCTAGGAATGATCTAAACCTAGTCTAAACTTGTAAATGGAAAAGGGATTATTTTATCAAGGCTTGTGCTCGTCTTTTCCCTGAGAAGGATTCTTTTCTTTTCCTTTCACTTATTCTTCATTCTCTTTGTCTCAAGACATTACTCCTACCTGTTCCTGGATTCTAGTATGACCTTGATGAGGTAAATGGAGAAGTGAACTGTCTTGGTAAAGGATATCTTTATTCTTACATATCTATTTCTTCTGTAAGCTGACGATTAGGCATGTTAGAAAAGAGTGAATCATTAGCAGCTTTATTTCTGGTTGTCTTTTTTCCTGTGGCTGTTTATGAACTTATTCAGCAAATGTGGTTGCCAGTAAGTTAATGTAGTGAAATATTTTTTAGCGGTGACATTTACTGCCGAGTCCTGCAGTCACTGAATAGGAAGGTTACTGACTGGCCAGGTTTTTGTCTTTAAATTTATATATTATGAGTCGTCATCAAGGACATTTGAAAAAGTACATGTGCAAAAACAATTCCCAGTCTTGCTAATTTGATCCTCTTTGCTTAAAGGTTGTTTCCTTTCTGCTTATAATGTATACCTAAAAAAGATAAACAGTTTAATTCTTTTTTAATACTCTGTCTTCATGCTGAAACTGAATGCAATGTTTCCTTACTAACCATCTGTTAATAAAATTTCACATGACCAAAGCAGTAAGAGAAATGGAGACAACACGGACTTTTTAAAGTGTCAGTATTCAGTAAAGACAAAGAGTTTCAAGCATTTGGGATTAGAATTTGTGAGCTGGATTAATACATGTCTATATACTCAGTGTGTCTCTATCTATATATATGCATACATGCATACAGGAAATACACCATGTAATTGTCAGTCTTACTGATTGTATGCACATATAAAATAGTCATAAAACTTCAGGAACACTTGGCTTCAGAAAGCATCAGCAAGCGTATTGGTAATGTACGTTCAGTTGCGAGTCTCATATACAGTAAGAATGCTTTAAGTAGCAGCAGAAGCCTTAAATATCTGTGCTGAGAACTAGCACCTGTTGCAGGTGGTCAAAATTCCACTGGCTCCAGAAAGAGCACTTTGCTAAGAATCTTTGAAAATCGGCCTACTTAAATATAGTCTTGACTTTATGTTCCCAGACGTAACCACTTCTGACAATGGCTTCTTTGTTTCCCTGTTGAATCAGTGATAAAAATTGTGAGCTGAATTTTACTGTTGACTTATTTCAATGGCCCACACCTTTTCCACTGGAGACTGCACGTTTTACAGTGGTTTTTGGTAGTGAACTAAAGAATTAGATTTCAGATAATAATTATATTGATGTAACTTGAAACTTCTGTAAGAGGGAAAATGAGGCAGAATCAGTTCCTGTTTGTTTTCTGATGGGGGCATCTTTCCTAAATATCGAGTTGATGATACCTTTAAAACAATAAATAGAAAAAGTACAAAATGGTGTGTTTTAAAGTTTATTTTTATGTTTGGGAAAAATGCTCGTTTTAGTTTCTATAGCTTTTTTCATAATTCTGTCTTTACAAAACCTACGCAAATCCAGACCTGAAAAAGTCAAACTGCAGATTTACCTGAAGTAGAAAGTGTGTATGTGTGTGTGTGTGTGTGTATGTATGTGTAAAATGCTGGGATATTACTGGATGTTTTAGTAATGGAAGTTACGTAGTGCTTAGCCATTACCTCTCACAATTTAAATTAAATTTTGAAAATTGCTGCAAATGGAAATCCTGTCCTCAGAAAAGCACACAGACCCTGATATAGTGGCCAGCTCTTCTCTTTGCATTTAACTTTATTGATAATTCCCAGGTAGGAATACAATTTAAGTTTTCTCCCAGGCTTGATTTTACATTAAGAACTTCCTCTTTAGCTGAAGCTGTAAACGTGGATTGCCTCTTCTTGCACTGTGCCTGGGAGCCTTTGGAGCCAGATACATTATCAGTAACTGTAGGAACAAATGCCCCTGATCTTCTCTCAGGATTTTAACATGGAAAGCAAATGCAGGTGAGGAGCAGCCCTATTTCTCTGTGCGGTTGTGAGGTCGTGGTGGGTATAATCCCCAGTATAGAGGGATTAAAAATTCTTTAGATTTGTTTTTCCCTCCTTATAATCATCTTCAGCTATCCACGTGTTTTAGTTCAATTGCTACAGAACCCAGCTGGTTTAATTTTGTTAGGTTACAGCTTCCTCTTCCAGAGAGCCCTAAGCCTCTGTTTATTTTGGGGGCAGGGACAGCTCTTCCTCCTGCCTCACCTGCTCTCCTCAGACATCAAAGTGAGCCAGTTCACTCCTCATAGGTTAATCCTTCTCTTTTCCCTCCCACCAATGTTCTGCAAATTTCCTTGTGTTCTTCTCAGTTATTCAGTGCCTGTGGTATTTGTCAGCAGGTTCACTTTTGCCCTCGAGGTGTTTGCTAGGAGGCCGAGACCCTCTGGCAGCACTTTCCACTCAACTGCCTGCAGCTATGAGTCTCCTACAGCTGGACAGGTAAACTGTCTGGAAAGGAAGAGCACTGCAGGAAGGGGACATAAATCAGAAAAAAACAGTGCCTGTGACAACATTTCTGTGGGATTCTTTCTTTTGGAGGCTAAGAAACTGTGTTGGTAACTGCAGCTCCTGCTGCCTGAAAATACCTTCTAGAAAATTCTTAACTGGAAAGTGCAAATCTTTTGGGCATAGAGGCAAAGAGGGATCAACTAACCACAATTGTGCCAAAATGTTCCATGCTTGGGGGGTAGAAGAGTATTAGTCTTCTAATACCACATGGCAATTCAGCCAGGTAGCAGCTGCCCAAATACACTGTCAATTTATGACAAAGGACCTACAGTGCCTTAACTAGGTGTTTACTGGAAGCCTCTAGAAGAGTTTGCTTGGAATTGCTCTACCTTTGCATTTAGTGAGTAGGTTATATTTTATTGATATTTATTGAAAGTTACTCTGCCTACCCCCCAGTCTCGTGGCTTACCCTTTTGGGTGGGATTTTTAATTTTTGTTATACTGAATATACTCAGTGAATACACTATGCAATTTTTGACTGACATGGTTCCTTTTAAATGAGAAGCCAAGTGGCTACAAATATCCGAATTATCTCAGTGGTGCCTTCAGCACTTCCAGTGTCAGAAGGCTGCAGGTGTACCCTCAGTTACTAATGAGCATTTCAGAAATTGCAACTGCACAGACAAGCAAATCAGGGATATCTTGCACTAAAAATGGGGATTTATAGCAGTGAACCAGTTATTAAGCTGAATGGGTATAACCTCTAATATTGTGCTTCCTCTTCCACACTAACTGGGAACCCCTCCACCTCTCAGGGAGGCTTCATCTGTCATGGCAGGGGGGTCTTGGGTTAGCTGCCCAGAAATAACTATACTGGAAAAATTTTTTAGAGTCTTAGGACACAAGCTTTAGAAAAGAACATTCCAGTTAAAGAATGACACTTATTTTCTTTTGTGAGGAAGCTTCTAGAAGAATTTCTTTGCTGAACAGGGGCAGGACCATCATGTTTAATCCTCAAATAAGCTGTCCTGCAGGGAAATGGTATATGCCTGCATTATAGTGATGATTTTGTTGGTCACCTCTTCCCTGTGTACAAATGCCCTCATATAAACCTGCTTGATGGGTACTGATGCAAGCTTGGTGTGCTGTAGGTACAGTAAACTATTCTCTGTTTTCTATTTCAACACTTTTTTTGGTCTCAGGTGCTAGTCTTAAAGACTTCATGTTAATGCCAGATCATAGTAAGGATAGGGAAAATTATTGTGAATATGTAGAATTAACATAATCTATATGATTACAAGAAGAACAGTTGATTCAATTAATTTGAAATTGAGTTTCACCAATGCATTTTTTTGTCTTTCAGTTATTAATCTGTAATGCTCTTTGCTTAAAAATTAGGAAAGAAAAAAACCTCTCACTCCAAAGCAAGAGCAAGTTATTTTAGCAAACAATGCATGCTAAGATGGATGCATTACTGTAGATCGTAATGTCCAGAATTTCCCAATATCAATTGTAGGAAAATGAGCTGTTATTTTCCATCTTGCAACTCATTGGTAGTAAACAAAAATAAATTCCAGCTTTTGCTGCAGTTCATTTTCACCTGCTTGCTACTTTTTCCTAATTCAAATTCAAAATCAATATTTTTTTTCTATTCTCATACCATGTCATCTGAGAACAGTCCACATAGGCTTTGAGGACAAAATCTCACAATTTTGAAATTCTTTTATTTTTCACTTTCTTCCCCATCCTTTCCCACCCCTTAAGGATTGCAAAGACTAAAGTATTGCCTGGTATCTGTACAATGCAGCATTCAAGTAGACCATTAATTGACATGCACGGTATTGTAAGCTTTAGTCTGGAAGAGAAAATAAGCAATTTGCTTCATTTTGCAGTGTGAGTTCTAACTGTTATTAAAGTGCATTTGTAGTTGCATATTTTCCGGTAAAGGTGACAGATTACTTCAAAGCTGGTATTTTCTTTTTGTTAAACAAGGTTCTCAAATAGATCCATCTTGCCCACATATTCTATTCTTGCCAGTTGGCTTTGAAAGCTGGTGCTTGGGCTCATCGTTCAGAACTAGCTTCCAAAAAATGAGGTCCCATGCTGTTTCTATCTTTTGAGCTAGTAGGGGCTGGAAGGATCTGATCTGAAGCCAAAGTGAAGACTGAATTGATGGAATCATATATAACAGCTTTGCCAAGTACTGCCCAGTCATGAAGTCCCACTTTCTGGGAAAGAACAGTGAGACAAGGGGTGGCAGAGCATTCTCTGTGTTAAGGGCTATCCAGAGATTTCCTTCTCTGGACTTAGTCAGGCTACCACATAAGAAAGAACTAGCTTTTTTACTGAACACTTTTTCACACATTTACAAGTTGTTACTTTCTTCTGCATGCTGCTTCCCCATTTTCTCCCCAGTTATACATATCCATTTGAAGAGGAAAAAGCTTTCTGCTCTTTATTACAGTATTATACATATTTTGACCATATGTAACGTATCATTGCAGAGGCATGCTTGCACATTCAGTATGCTTACTTTCATTTGACTCTGTGTGCACACACAAGTATCCAAACACCCATGCAGGTTGTTTCAGGTGAACAGTCACTACTTGGTGAGTCTAGATGGATCCCAGTTGTATTTAGGTCTGAATTCTGCATCTTGAAGGAGTTCTAGTTTTCTAGATGCAACTGTAAAATGGAGAATAATATCAAGATAATCTATTTCTTCAAAAAAGTACTTGACAGGAATGCATAGATTCCTCCCATCCCCACCCTCCCTTCCCTTGTTAGCATCTTCCATTTGTAAGGTAGTGAAAGTTCAGGTCTCTTGTCTATGTTCAGTTTTTCTAAAAACTGCTGGAATAGTCTCCGAAACCACAGTGATGATACGTATCTGTGTGTCAGATATCCAATTTGTCACCAACTTCTTCCAATATCTGGCAGAGAGCAGGACCTAAATGAAATCCAGTTGACTGGAGCTCAGCTAAGATCTGATAGAGGTGACTTTGAAAGATAAATGGTTGAAGAACTTGGTGGAGTCTGTGTAGCTGTAATCTGTTCAGCCAATTTTAAATCAGTCCACAGTCTTCAAGTCTTGCTCTTTTCTGCAGCTGTTGCAGTGGTCAGAAACAAAACGGTTTTTTGCAAGAGATCACGTAGGGTGAAAACAACTACAGATCTTGCCTCAGTCATCCATGCTTGCAGTCACTTCTGTTTTCAGCTGTATCAGTCCTATGTGTTTATAGGCTTTTAATTCAAAATCATTGGGAACAATTTAGCTGGACATACTTGATTACCAGGCTTTACTGTCCCATGAATGAATGGTCAGCTATGTCAGGTACCTGCTTCTGATGGCTCCTGAGCGTCTCAAAGTTACCAGTAAAACTTCTCATCAAAATATATAGTACAACAAAATTGAAAGAGCACCCTGCTTTGGCATCCTGATGTCTTTAATCTGATGCTTATTAAATGATTATTGCAATTCAGAGTGCAGCTGTCTACAAAGGTCTAAAGCTCAAATCATAATGATCTAGAAATAAATAATCAATAAATACCTTCCAGAATGCAGAAGGCTATTGTTTCATGAGTTAAATGCACATTTTTGAAACCACTTTGGAAAATATATATAAAGCCTGGCATTCCCACCTAGAAAGCTATAGAGAAAATATTTAGTTTCATAGCTCAGTGCATCAGATATGCAAATACCTATACTGAATGTATGATTCAAATGTTAAGGTGACCGTTGCAAAAATAGGGCATTTCAGGACTCATGTGAACCCACAGTGTTGTGTTTGGATTTTTTAAAAATGTCTACTGATAAGAGCACCTAGGTCATTACTATCACCTAAGATGTAACTAGCATTTTACGCTCTTTGACGAACTGTTCAATAAACTGTTTGAAAGCAGATTTTTTTTTTATTAATGCCTACCTGTTGTACTTACAGCATAAATAATTTGTTTGAATCATCAGGTGAGTGCTGTTAAGTTATAGTGAGCGAGGAAAATGGCAAAAACACGAATTAGGGTCCCTGTCCTTAAGTGTATTTCAGTTTGCATTTTGATAGCAGTTTAGAAATGTTATCGCTTGTTTTGTCACAGACATAATTCACATCTTTCTTCAGGCACTGTAAACAAGAGAAATGGTTTAATGGCTCCATAAAAGGCACTCTGTGCTGATAGCTGAGATTAGACCCTTTAGTAATGGATTTTTGTGTGTTGGGGGAAGGGGAGGTCTTGGCAGAGGTAAATGTACTGGAAAAGAATCTTGGAGAGACTCTGATGTATCTGAAGTGCCTGCTGCATTGCTGTGTGTATTGAGAGATAGATTTAAAGTGTGACAGTGTGGCTTTATCAGCACAGGGGGCTTTTCTTCTTGCTTTTGAAATTTTACCAAGTATTATCCTGGGTCACCTCAATCAGTCTAGTACCTGGAGTTTCAGTGGTATTAGCTTAAGTATTTTTGCATCTGTCTTTTCATCTTGTGGTTGAGTCAAGTCCCCTATATTCAAATGTGTTCAAGAAATCTCTCAAAACTTACATTGCATATTAAAAATTTTGCCTCAATCAATGATAAAAATTAGTTACTTTATTTACAGAATCAGGTTTAGAGAATGATTTGAGAGCATCAATTTGAAAAGCATCTCAAAAGCAGCATATTTTAGAACATGACATACTCTTACTTCCTTTTCTCTTCAGGTACTCAAAGTCCTCAAACTTAAAACATTTGAATGTAGTATTACTTAGGAGACATTAGAGTTCTCTAGCAGGAGCAAGTGTGGTATAAAATCAACTGCTATCAATTGATTTTATACCATATAGTACATGCTCTTGACCTACAAGTGTTGAGTAGGACATCTTTGTCTCTTTTGTCAGTGGAGGCAACATTTCCTGCCATTAGCCATTGTCACTGAATTGCCAGTTATATTTCATGGCTTTTAAAAGTATGTTTAAAACCATTCTTCAGAAAATAAAATAAGATTTTATCATGTGTTCTGGGCCGGAATCTGAAGTTTGAAAGTTAAAATGTTACTTTTTGTTCACAGGAGAAATGACTTGCCATTTTACATAACATATTCCTCATTTCTTCTTCATCTTGAATAATCATCTCTTGAACTGAAAAATATTTTAAGCTATTGCTTAATGCAGTGCATTTCAGGGCTTTCTCAAAAGAAGTAGATTCAGTTCTGTCTGTACAGAGGTGGTATACTTCCTGTTTCTCATGTTAGAAAGTGTACATATCAGACTCCTCTGAGACAAACCAATTCCTCCTTTGATTTCAGAGTTCTTAATAAAATTGTTCTTCATTTGTGTCTTCTTTGGGTGTTGTTATGAACAAAATGTTCAGGGATTAGGCTGTTGACAGCAAAGGAGAACAGCACTTCTGAAGGAAGGATGGCAGGTTTCACCCTGTGTTTTTGCATGTTACATGTGAGTTTACTTCATGGTGAAATTTTTATTGCTTTGTATAAAATCTAGGTCTGTACAACAGCACATTATGTATGATATGCAGGCCCTTTTACTCTGCAGATATAAATAGATGTATTTATGCACAGAGAATATGCATACAGTAATGTATTATACTTTCATCGATTTGCTGCAGATGGTAGCCGTCCTTCTGCTTGCCTTATATCTCTGTGTTGGCTTCGGAGATGCTCCAGACAGGGTCTGTGGGGAAGGGGTCTGTTTCTGATACCAATAAGCCTGACTTTGCGTGGTAGTTGAGATGAGGTGTTGAAGCCACCCATCTAAATACACGTTGTAAGATTGTTGGCCTTTCAAGTTCGGAGGTAGTTATCTGTAAGTAATCACTCGGGATGAAATCTTGGCCCTTGGTCACTTCTTAATAAGATCTTTATTAAGGCAGAGAACCCGTTACTTTAATAGGGTTGAGACTCTTGTTCTGGGGTTAAGTAAAATGAATTTACCATCAGGCAGAAAGAAGTGGTGAGGAGCTGGTTGTTTAAAATGTCATTTTGTTAATTTGAATGTGTTGGTAGCTGGTATGCTGCACTAAAATTAGATTGTATAAATAAGCAACCCTGCTCTCCTCAAAAGAAAGAGGATTGAGAACATAATATAAAATCCAGTTTAGCAAAACAGTGTATGTTTAAATTCTCTTTTAATAGATGCACTATAGAATGAGCGTCACACTAAAATCAGAAGTGACGGGCAGAGGGTTTCAGTGATGATACAAAAACTGCTTTAAATGTTTGAAATTTTATTGTTAAAATAAGTCTGTCATCTTCAGCCACACTTAAGATATGGTCTGAAAGGGCAAGGAGCCTTCAAGAAAGCCCCCCAAAAATGCAGGAAGTATTTTTATCAGCCTATCTTTTTTCCTTTCTACCTCTAAAAGTGTACATTTAAGGAGTTACAGATAAAGCTTAGCATGGTGACTGTATCAGGGGACTGCCTGAGGAAGGCTTTAAATTTTACAGCTACATTGTCTTTCTGGCTGTAGTTAAGATAAAGATCTAATATAAAATCACTTTGGTCTGTAATGCTTTCCCTAAATGAAGTGAAGGTGTTAACCTACTTGATTTGATACACTTTACCCTAGCTTATAAAGCCGAGAGAAAGGTGAGGTAAACTTTAATTAAAACTACAGCACAGATGCCTTCTAGCACTGTGCCCTGTACCTTGCTAGGACTGTACAGTAAGCAAAATAAAATGTACCTCGCAGTTGAGGCAGCAGGCTGGAGCCGTGTTCAGTGAAAGTAATTTAATTAGTGTTGATCATGACTCCAGATGATGGTGATTTGATAAGGAATAATTTAGTACTTAACAGCCTTTTACATGCACCAACTCCATGTGGGAAGGTAAAGCAAATTGCACAAAATGAATGTGCTGCTTTCACTTGTGCCTGTGCCAGTGAGCTGGAAAACTGCCTGTTAGCAGACGTTCAGGCTCTCAGCGCTGTGATGAAATACCCAGCCAGTTCTCCGCACAGGGCTGGAGTGTGGGAGTCTCTGTACTCCCGTTATTTAAAAATAAATAAGGGAAGTAATTTTTCATAACAGATTAACTCCAGGGAAGTAGCAAAGTAAAAATTAAAAAAAAAAATAGAGCAGCATGTGGCCTTTGTGCAAATATGTGATACTGGCTTTAAAAAAGAGTCTTGCTGCAGTTGTCTTTTAATTTTCTGATTCAAGTTAAAGAGATTGCCTACCTTTGCATCAGAGCCACCATCCCAGAGTCGTGGGGCCCATCATATGCATTAAATGTGTGGCATGCATTATTTGACCAAGACATGCAAAAGAGAGCCAGCAGTAAAAGTTCACTAGCAACATCCTGAAACAAACTACTGGATATCGGTCTGCTTTGTGATTATGTTGGAAAGCTGACTGGGCTGCATTTTGCCATATTATTAAATTTGAGAATCTCTTTTCAAGAAGTCCATGTGGTCTTCTTTCTAGTGCAAGTTCAGACAGTTTTTTTCAGGAAGAATTCTTTTCTTCATGTGATATGCACATTTTCCATCTCTGTTTCCTAAGTTGCTGTGCTGTGTATATCCGTTTGTATATGTTTTATTGTCTGCTTCTCCTTTCTAATCTTTCCACATAACTGACTATTATCCACCAAATATAATAGCTGAATAGCAGTTTTCTGCTAACTCTTGTGAGTTTTGTGAAAATACGTGGCAAAATAGCATAGTGTTATGTTGCAGATGACTCATCTGAAAGGCAGTAGTAGAAGCTGTCATGTAATAGGGTACGAGAGGATCTATTTGTGAAAGAGTTCTGTGAACATTGCCCAACCATGAAAAAACCCATGGCAAAAGTCTGGAATCCAGACCCTACTCACAGATGCTAGAGTTTAGTGGTTCTGCTGCTCACTTCTTAGACAGCATTTCATTTATCTCCCCACTGAACACTGGCATGTGTATGCAGATGCATTAGTATCAGAAAATATGTAGTCTATAACAAATTGTCTTTCCCAAGTTCAGGCGCAAGAGAAGGGGCAAGATGCTACTTGATGGTATATAATGGTAGCCTAATAGCCTGACTTTGTGCTGAGATTGCCTAACAGAAACTGCTGTGTGTACATGCATTTTCACCGAAATACAAGGGTCTATGTCAGGCTGGATTGTGATGTTCATACTATGGTGTTTTGGTGACAACATCAAAAATCAGTGATAAAATTATCTCTGAATTCTAGGCATCTCAGAGTTAAAAAATGTATTTACGACCTCATTTTATTTAAAACTTGACAGGTGTGTTTTCAAGCTCTTACATACTTGTCTTTTAGCCTTTGTCCTCCTAGCCACTTACTTAGGTTTGTCAACGTCAGGTGAACTTTGAATTTTCTTCTGCTTTAATTTTAGTTAAAGTTGGATATGAAATAAGGAAAGTTGTCTGGCGTAAACTAATTTGCTGGTTAACCTTGTCTTTACCTTTGGCCTTTTTCTTAACACAGACCAACTTGTGCTTCTAATTAATGCTGCATTTCTGTCACACCCCCTCCAGGTTTTTTTTTAGCTTTTAGAAAGTATGACTTTTTTTTTTTTTCAGTTTGTGTCTATATCACATTCACTATTGAGTGTGGTTAGGCCAGGATTTTATCTTGTTTATTTTTAAGAAAAATTACTTAAGCCTTTTCTTCTGAATTTTTTTTAGATGCTACTTATAATTAAAGGTGCATATAATCATCCAGTTTCAAGAGTTTTGTTGCAAATTTTCAAGCATTCTGTGGGACAAAAAGATTACTGATCATTTACTTGAGGCTGATATATCTGAAATTTATTTTAGAGTCATTTGTGTGGCACTCTTTGAAGTGGACTACTATTGCATTTATAGCTAAAAGCTACCTCACTGATATTACTTAGAAACATTTGGTGCCTGGGAAGTATTTTGCTTCTGACAACATTTACAGTAGTTAAGCCAAATATAAGTGGGCTGTTATTTTCCTGCTAATGAGATGGGATGCTGGCCATCATTCTATTAAACAATAGAAGTGATAATAGCCAATGTGAAGGATCTCTGGTGCCTATTTTTCAGCTGACACTCAAAGAAATATTTGAAATGTTTATTTCCTATATTGTTTTTATTATTACAATGGTTTAATTAATCATGTGGTTAATTAGCAGTGTCTAGCTTACTTGGGAAAGCTAATTGTTGATATTGTACTTGGGTTTTAATTGCATTTTCCTTCTCTTTCCAGTGGCTTTTCATGGTCTCCCTGTGAAAATCAAGAAGGAACCCCATAGCCCATGTTCGGAACTTGGCTCCGCTTGCAGTCAAGAGCAACCATTCAAGTTCAGTTATGGGGAAAAGTGCCTGTACAATGTCAGGTAAAGCAATCAGGGGCATGTTTGCAGTGAGAACTGCTGATTTAAATGAGGACTGACTAAAGAGTAATAAAACCATAATAGAGATCTTATAAAAGTTACCTCTTCAGCAGATAACAGACTGATGAGATAATGCGTTTAGCTGATGAACACTGATGGATTTGTTTACAGTTGTATCAAACACTTACATAATCATTCTAAAGCAGTGTTTTTCATCAAAATGCACATCCTCCATTCCTCTTCCATGGGAGATAGCCAGAGTTTAAAAACCCAGGGTACAAGTGTGAAATGGAAGGAGTACCTTGTTTTCTGTGAGCTGTGTTGAAAGTACTTTCAAAATGCATTATGCACATTAGGAAAGAGACATCTGTGTAAAGGGCAAGAGATTGGCAGGTCTGAGCAACACATTAGGTATTTGACAAATTTTGCAGATGTTGTATGTGTATATTCATGGGTGATTACCTTTTAAAACAGTGTTTCATTAGTCCCTGCATCTTTGGTACTTAGTCAAAAGCAAGCTGTCTTCCTTTAGAGGTATAGATAATAAAAGCTTTATTTATTTGTGGAGGGGCTTGATACCGCTTTATTCCTTATTGACTTTCTTTTGGTTGTATTTACGTGCCACTCCTTCGTTTAGTGTCAGCAGTGAAGGATTTCTTATTGATGTTTCAGTCTATTTTAGAAACTTTCATCTAGCTTGTGAGTTTTGATTCTCATTAATGTATTACAAAAACTGTTAGCACTTAAAGCATTATAACATTTAACTTTTTGGATATGAATAGGGGAAAAAAAAAAGGAAAAGACTGGAACCTTTGCCAGTTAAAGGAGTGATTTTGGTTTCAAAAATCAAATGAATCCATTGATGGATTTGATGGGTGCTAAGGGACCTGACGTAGGAAAGTATGCAAGCTTGTGCTTACTATATTCCTAATGTCTGCATTTCTCCTAGTTAGAAACAGGGATGATCAAAGTATTCTCAACTCCTTTCCTGATTTGAGACACCCTTGAAATTAGCATCTATGTATTTGTAGGACCAGCAGTTTATTTTTGAGAGAGAGGGGTAAAAAAAACCTGTCGGGAGAGGCTGCTGACATCCTAGTATGGGCAGCTAAGCCAGCATACCATTGTTTTTCTGGGTCAGATCCCTTCCCTCTGGCTGTATTGTTTTACTGTCTCACTTTGTGGTTTGTGCAAAAGCAAGAGAGTCTTGACAGGCACTGTCAGCTCTTTGTGCTCTAGTCCAGGTGCTTCTACTTTTATCTATTTTGTATACCTCCTGTTAGAATGTGACTGTAAGACTGAGTCCTTTAAAAAATACATTTCTGTGTCCCAGAGAAGAAAATGCTGTGCTGAATCACTTGCCTCTAACATGACTTCTTCTGTGCTCTTCTTAGTGTAAAGTAGAGAATTCTTCTGCCCCAAACTGGTTAATAAGTTAACTGTAATCAAAAGCTTCTAAATGGGGCACTTGTGGTGATTTTTTTCTGGGTGTAGATGCTATGGTTTTGGTTCTTCTTCTTTCTTTGGAGAAAATAACCTGCCTTGCTTTTCCCTTGCCTTACTAATAGTGCCTATGATCAGAAACCACAAGTGGGAATGAGGCCCTCCAACCCACCAACGCCATCCAGCACTCCCGTGTCACCACTGCACCATGCCTCCCCAAACTCCGCTCAGACTCCTAAACCTGACCGGGTTTTCCCCACCCACCTCCCTCCATCCCAGTCCATTCAAGACAACAGCTTCCCTATGGATCACAGGTAAAACACAAAACACGTGAAGGACCCATGCAGAAGGTGTTTCAGTTATGGCTACCACACTCTTATATAGGGGAGTACTGGCTTCTTGCCCACAACTATTCCCTTTTAGGTTGGGGGATCAAGGCGAAAACCAGCAAGGTTCATAGTGTCAGGAATGTGTGTGTTTATGAAAGGCTGGCACCCAGCTTGGTGCACTAGTGTAGGAGTTCATATTGGCAGTGACAGACTTTTAGTTACTTGCTGGTTCTGTCTTGTGAGAGTGATTACAGTACGCTGGATAATCTCACCTAGGCTCCCTTTCCCACACAAGGTTGGACCCAATGGTCTTTCAAGGTCCCTTCCAATCTGGGCTATTCTATAGTTCTGTGATTCACTTGAGGCTAGAAAGCCCTACGAGGTGATGAAGTCACTAGCAAGCATGTTCCTAACTATAAATATCCGGCTTCTTGCTAAGCAGTTCACCTATCTAAGCGATAAGTGGCCATGTTACACTGTTCCTGCTTCAGAATATTCTTTGGAAGGGTGGATCATTTTTCCAAGCCCTTTTGTAATGTAGCGTTTAAAAGAAAAGATGCCAACATAAACCATGCTTAAATAACATTAGTCTGAGTAAAAGCCACAGGAGCTAGAGACTAGAATTAAAGCTTAAACTGTCCTTAAGTCACCCTGTTTTGTTTTGATATGTAGAGATCCCTAGACATCTATCTTTCTTAGCTCAGTTTTGCAACAGATTTGCTCAGTGGATTTCCCTGTTTTTCAGTCCAAACACTTGTTTTTGGAATTCTATTTACCCTAACCTTTATTGCATGAACCTGTTTTTGTATGCTGAGTTGTGGTTGCTCTTGAACACTTAAAATTCCAATGGTGTGTAAAGAGATATATGTTCAGAAACTTGTCTTACCTCTTAACCATTATCAAATTAAGAAAAGACCTGAAAAGAAAAACAGTTGTTAGGAGCGTGATTTGCATGCTTCTGCTCTAATAAGGGCTATTATCTCCAGGGATTTGCACAGATCACTTCTGAAAGAGGTTGCTAAGGTTAATATTGCTGTTTTGTGCTCTGCTGAGATAGCTTTAAATACCACCAAGGTTGTCTACAAGCCCTTCTGGCGGTGAGGAAACACTGAACTGGCCCCTTCACCTGCCATAGTCCCCATCTCCTCCCCAGCCGTGGACTGTGGTCTAACCGCAAAGGCCCCCAGTGAAGCCAGGCAGTGGTTTAGATTACAGGATGGTGGATAAATGTGTTTCTGTATATACAGCAAAGTCAAGCTGTCAGGAGACTGAAATCAGCAGAAGCTAAATGGCTTATGTGCAAAGAACAGTAGTAAGATTTTCAGATGAAAAAAAATCTTCTGTTATAAACCAGCTTGTAAAGAGAGCACTGAAGCTGTATGTCAGCCCTAACTTGAGTATTTATAGACATTTGCATGCACCTTAGTATAGTTTCTGTACCCATAACTCTTGCTCTGTGCAAGCTTTGTAGGCTCTTTACATGATTTCTGCTCCCTCCCTCTCCCGTGTTTGATATTCATGTTCTTAAGGGCATTTTTCACTGATGCTTCCCTTCTATTACAGAACATCGTATGTTCTAGTAAAGCCCAAAATAGCTGACTCAAGCAAAAAAACCCCCAAAACTCATTTTTCTCCTTTTATAAAGAAAGGTGGAATTGAAGTGGAAGATATTTTTTCCCCATTCTCTTATTTTTTCTGAATCTTCTGTATGAAGCGAATGTGTCCTTCATATTTTTGTGAAATTCAAATTTTCCTGATTTACAAGATGAGATACTACTACAACAAGTGTATTCAGAAAATGTCATTTCAACAAATGAGCTGCCTATATGAGTTCATATATGAATCTAAAGCTCAAGGCACAGTTTTTTGGAACACGCATTGGTGGCATAGGATAGCATTAGTATCTAGTACGTACAGCCCATACATCTTCATACAGGGCATGAGTATATGAACGATAAGTGGTCCTAACAAGTACCAACAGGAAACAAATCCACTTGTATAAACAAATGGCTTGATTCCATACAAAGCTTCCAGTACAACAAGTATTATTAACTTCCTTTGAGGCTTTGTGAGTGAGCCTGTTTCTTATTTTATCTTCAAGTTGCAATTTTCTGATTCACTCCTTGACAGTTCTTAATGATAATTTCTGCTTCTTTTTTTGGCTAATGAAAAAAGGAAAAGAGGGAAATGAATGCAGTGCCAGTCAGCCTAACTGTTTCATAATACATTTGAGTTTCTAAGTTTATTTTCTGCAGGTGTAGGTGGAATTGCAAAACCCAATGTTACAGTGCAGTACTCTTTCTACTGCAAAAATTATAGTATTTAGAGCAGCATTAGAAAAATTCATTTTGTCTCCACTACTACATTGTATTAGTTTCTATCTCTGTAGTTTCCACAGTATTTATACTTAAACTATGATAGTAAATATTTGTCAGAACAAGTTGCAGCAGTATTATGACAGATGGTAGTAGAGTTTAAATTGTTTCAGAAAGATGTACTACCTATGAGTTGATAGTCAAGGATTTTATTGCTTGTGCAATCAAACCCCTGCATTGTGCTTCACTCACAGAGTTTTCTCCAAGAGAAAGTCTTTTGCTTGCATGAACCAAAGTTGGTTCAGATCCAAAGTACAGGAAGCACAAGAATGATTAGGTCTTCATATTTTAGTGTGACAGTAAGAAGCTTCCAAAGAAATGCACAAGCTGGGTTTTTTGGGGGGTTTTTTAAGTGTGTTTTTATAATAATTGGTAACAGGACTAGTAAGCAGTTTGTTGCAAGAACATTGCATCTGCCATTGATTAGTGTGGGCACAATATTTACTACTGTGGTGGTTACTAGTGTGGTAATCTGCAGGAGATAACAGGAAGACATCATGCAGTTCATCAGGGTCCAGTGGGAAAAGAGCATCCTTGTATTCTTCTGTATGCTTCTGAGCCTGCAGATGTCCAAGTAATTACATTCAGGACTTTTAGTTCAGGTAGATAGGTTTTATGGAAGAAAAAACAAGCATAGGTTCTTGAGAGCAGCATTGCATGTAAATCAAGTTAATTTAAAACTGAATTCTCTTATTTTATGCCTACTGAAGAGCATTTGGGTATAGTAAATGGCAGTGTGGCTTGTACAGATTACAACTTTCATGTAGAAATGACTAAGGGGAAAGGTTAAGGCAGGAGAGGAATTAATTCTTGTAGCAAAAATTTGTACCCTCTCCTTTTACTGAGGTGCTGACATTCCCTTCCTGTTACAGTTGGAATGCAGTGCCATCCTTGCAAATCAATCCCTCATGACATTACCCCTGAGAGGACAGAACAGTGGACTTTTACCCTGGAATGTTTCCAAATGTTAAAGCAGACAATACTCTATTCAAAATGTGTTTATTGTGGTCAGAATGGTTTCCGTGTAACAGTAAGATGGGTAAGAGTAAATTAGAGTATGAGCAAGATGTTGCTAACACTTGTGAAAGAGCAGAGAACTCTACTTACACCTCCTTCATGTTGCTGTGGTAGAATGTCAGCCTTTCTACTGTTTTTAAGCTGGTGCATTTCCTGTTTGCCACTTCTATTGAGAGAAGATACTGAAAGCAAAGAGGATGTGGTGGGGACAGGTCTTAGAGCTGGTATGAATAGGTGGGATTTTTGTTTCTTTGCTTGCCGCTGTTATACAATGACAGTGATCCTAATGGGAGCGCTTGGCATGATCATAAGCAAAATGTTTGTTACTGAGAAAGTGGTAACAGCCACTAATAATGGCTTGTGAAGATCTTTTGAGAAATGGAACGTAGCTCAAGTCCTTTACATGACCTCTCTAATTTGTGTTCTAGATTTCGCCGCCAGCTCTCAGAACCTTGCAATTCTTTCCCACCTTTGCCTGCAATGCCAAGGGAAGGACGTCCAATATATCAGCGCCAGATGTCTGAACCTAACATCCCTTTCCCGCCTCAAGGTTTTAAGCAGGAGTACCACGATCCAGTTTATGAACACAACGCTATGGTTGGCAGTGCAGCCAGTCAAAATTTTCCCCCTCCTCTGATGATTAAACAGGAACCTAGGGATTTTGCATATGATTCAGGTAGGTGAGATTCTCCATTAGTTCTGCATAGCAAAGGAATGTTTGAGTCCAAGCCAGTGCTATTGATGTTTTGATCGTATGAATTGAAACTTGCTCTTTTGACACTTACATCTCACAAATTGTGTCTGAGACAGCTTAGAAAGTACTACGATTGCTACATAATACAGTGTGACTCATGCCACCATTGCTTGCTTTTTAAAGGGTTTCATTTTCTAGAAATCTCTGTCCAGAAAGTGCACATGTTAAAGAAGTTGAGGAAGAAAGTCATGGGTGCAAATGGCTTTAAGTGAGAACTTGCTCTGTACTATCTCATCTTTGACCTCTGAATTTGTGTACTCCATTTTATGAGTTCTTCCATTTGTCTGCCAGAAATAGAGGACTCTTTCTCCTCCTGCTTGCATTACTTTAAATCAGGAGTAACTCCACTGAAGTGGGGTTTATACAGCTATAAAACCGATGAGGGAGAAGAATCGGCCAAATTGGTGTCAGCTTCTCAGTTTGTGCATACTGCTGTGTTTTGTGGAGGTACATAATCTGAGATGCCAGGTTGCTGATGTAGAGAATACGCTGTTGCTATTAATAATGTTTATTATGATTGTGCTTATGGGGCAACTGGAATGAAACCTTATTGCTCTACAGACAGTACAAAACAGAGAAGGTGGTGGCAGTCTGCTCTCAATAGATTCTGATCAAAATGGAAAAGATAAGCAAGAGAAAGGATAGAAAAATAAATCAAGGGAATACATTGTAAGTGTTTGACACAATTGCAACGTAATATTTTATTGTACTTGGGAAAAGAGAGAGAGCATTAGGAAGTCAAAAATGAAGTATAATACTGAGTACCAAGTAACAAGGTGAAGGAAGCTACAGAGAAGAAAGATGGAAAGGTGGTATGGAAAGAAGCTGAGTTTAAAACATGTGGAGTGCAATAGGTGGGGTTAAACAGTTGATTGGTATGGAGCCAAGAAAATGCGATCAAAATGTTTTTCAGTTTTAGTGTAAGTGATTTCTGCAGCTCCTGCTCAGTTTCTGCCTCGGTCCTGTTTTGTGTATGCCACACTATTGAAAGGGAGGGATTTCAGCATGTCGCAGCTATGCTTCTGGAGGAGGGTACACTACTTTCATACACATCCATGCTGACTTGGGCAGGGGAGTGGATGGCTCTGTCTGGCTTCAGTCTGACTCCCTCTTCTTCTTGGTGTTTCTGTACTCCCAGGGCTTTCCTTCTGCTTCAGTCTCTGGCTAGATGCTTTCGCAGTTTATTTTGCAAAGGCTACATGGCAGCTGAGTTGAAGTGTCCTTTGAAATTTTAGCTCATGGCAAACTATCTTGCAATTTGATATAGTGTAGAACTGTTTTTTTTTCTTTCTGTACCTTACTTAACACTGTCTATTTGGTGGGGTATTCTGTGGTATCATTAACATGAAGTGCTCGTTATAGAGTTGACCTTGATGTTAGAATGGGGGAATTTGGAAAGTAGAGCTTTTCCGGTCTTATTTTGAAAAGCAAAGAACCAATCCTTAGGTAAATTTGAGTTAGCCCTATACAGGGAGGGGACCAGGGTGAAGTATTTCTCCAAGCTGAAATATAAGACAAGATGAAAATGGATTCAGATTACAAGGATCAGATCCAGAACTCAGCCCATTCATTGATGAAGGTTCTGAGCTCTGTGGCTTTGTGGGGTTGTGTATCTCTAGTCCTACCGAGCAGTATGGGAGAGACTGTGTAGTTCATGTGGCAGTGGACAATAACCGGGGGACTGCAGCTTCAGGCACTGCCAGTCCCTTGCAACCTTCACAAGCACCGTTATTCATCCTGCTAAATTAAAGGCCAAAAAAAGGCCCTTTTGTAAACATGCTTCTTATTTGGCTCGGAAATGGGATCTCCTTATTGCATACTGTTACTTTAAATCTGGATTGGCTGCTAGCATTCATCTTTCTTTGGAATATTCTGTGTGGAAAAAAGCAGGAAATTTTATTCTGAAATGAAGATGTACAAACTTGTATCCTGTCCTGTCATGCCTATTTATTTTGTGCCAGCAAGGACAACATTTCACTTTATAATAATGATCTTCAAGCAAAATTGTTGGTTCTTTTGTAGATGAATGATTAGTTTTTAAAAATGTAATAGCTGTGTAACCAGTGGTCATGAAAAATTAATCTGTTGGTATCAGGAAGTACTTTTATTGGCCTCAGAATCACTGCATTTAAGTTGACACATCTGTACACTCCATAAATTGCAGTCAACAACTGTGGTCTGTTGATATTTTGTCTTGTTACCATCTGTTCTCTAGAAACTATCATTTTCCATCCTTGCTAACAGTACATTAAATAACCCCTTAGGAAACATAATGTATTTGTCACTGAATCATTGATTTCATTTTTCACCTATGGATGTTTAGGGAAGGAGGAATGCCAGAGTAAAAATCTTTTTTTTCATTGTATTTTATGGCAGCTCAGATAAGTATATAGAAACATATTTAAAAAGTTCATTGTAATGCACTGAGATGTTCCTTTTGGGATGTTTTTGAAAGGAGCTCATAAAAGTTCATTGCTTTTGTGCACTATTCTTTTATACTTTGTGGGAAGCTGATGAATGAAAAGCATTATTATAGAATGATTACAACTCTATTAAAACATGACATTAATTATGACATGGGAAATGGCAGATCAATTAGTTGTAATTGTAATTGCAGGTATGCAATTTCTACTGCAGAATAGAGATAATGGAGATGTTTGAGATAATGGAAAAAGAAAAATGTCAACAGAGTAGAGGCTCTTCTTTATCCATCCACACTTCCAGAAGTCATATATGTTCAATCAGACATTTTCTGCCATGCATTTTTTTTTTGTTCATGGCTGACAGATATATTTAGTACTTGATGGTAAATCTAGGAACTTTAGTCACAGAAGTACAGGCAGGGACATACAGAGCTTTGAGATTTTGCATAATTAATGAATATACTCCAAAAGGCTTCCTAAGATCTTTGTTTACAAGGCCTAATAGTGGGCATTCCTGTACAGTTAGCACTTCTAGAATTCAGTAATGTATTCAGGTACTTAAACAAAAGGCCAAACTTGATATAGCTTGTCTCTTCTGGGCTTTATTTTTGAGCAGGATCTTCACAGGCTTAATCCTTCCTACACGATGTAGTGTATTTGCAAATATACTAAGGTATGACTCTAGTTGTATCTAATGTGTATCAATTAATACTAAAAATCAAGTTTTTAAATGACATCTTAAATTGTTAAGTTTAAATCTCATATTTGGTTTTGCCCAATTGAAATAGTTATTTTAGTTGAGAAATTTTTGTGACCCTGTCTTTGGAAACTGAAATTTGTCACACAATAGTAATGGAGATAAACAGAGGAGGAATTGTTGCTTGCATATACTTCTTACTGATTGCCAGGAATTCTTAGATAGATTCAGTATTTCCTGAACATGTTAGAGGCGTTAGTAGGGCTATTCTCACAGTTTCATTTCAGGGTTGCCTCACAATTAATATGCTTGAACGGACCTTAGAAAATTTGGATTCCCTCCCTGTCACTTCTGAGACACTAGTTGCATCACGTAAAGAATGACCTCTCCAGACAGAATTATTATCCTCCATGTCTTGCCTTCTGAGTTGCTCATCCCTTTAATTCCTGAAGCCTCACAAGCAAATACCTTGTGTTGGCATGTGAGAATGGATGGGGAACTGCCCCTCTGTTAAGAGAAATGAGTGGAGGGCGAGAGGCAGATATATAAACCTGTTTGGTTTGGATACCCAGTTAGAACTGGGTGATTTTTAAAAGAATATTATGTACTACATATGTTCAAATCATAACTCCTAGAGACTTTTCTTTGTATTTCTAGATGAAGAAGTACAGGAACACAAGATTAGGGTCTCAGTGTAGGCAGTATAAAAATACGTAGTAACAAAGATCTGGCAGAAGCAATGTGGCCACTTTGGAAAACCTTGTTGGAGCTGGAATGGGCTTTACTAGGGCCTAAAGTTGACCATTCAGCTGTATTATCTTTTCTTTTCTTGAAAACTTCTGCCTCGTTATGTAGACAACTTCCAGCCCCTCTAACAAATGAAGCAGGGCTCCACCTGCTAAGCTTTTTGCGGCATGGCTCTCCCTCCCACAAATAGTTTTGACCTGTGCACTCAAGACAAGAGTGCCGAAGCAAAAGGCTGTATCGTATTTGCAGCAAAGGATTTGTATAAAGCCATGTTTATAAATGTGTATCGAATGTTGTTAGCATTCTGCCAGCCATGTTATAAATGTATTTACCTAATAATGAGAAACAGAATAAAATGCAAGAGTCCGTTCAAATAGCTGATGAGGTGTTTCTTGAAAAGCAAGTCAGTGGGTATTAATGTGGAAAAAGACCCCTAGTAGCGCATTCTTCCCTAGGCATCAACTGACATATTCTTAAATTTGGGAGTCAGCAGAATAGCATAAGAGAAAGTGTTTAATTGAAATTTCAAAGGGGGAAAAACCAATTTTTTCAGATTATATTTATTTTCAGGTTGCTTCCACCCCTCTCCCCCCGCCATTTCTTTTTTAAGTAGTTGGTTATTCTATTATACTTCTGAAGGCAAAGTTTAGATATTTGGAGATGCTAGTGTAAAGAGAAAAAGTCAGTTGGAGATAGTGCTGGTTTGCTTTTTCCAGGATATTTTCTAGTGCATTGACCAGTGCAGCATTTAAAGTGACATAACTCATGGTGCTTCTACTACTGTTTTTTGATTATATTGGCTAATTTTTGTACAGTGCTCTGAAAACATAAAGTTCTGTCTAAGTGCTAAGTATTATTACTACTATTTTTCCCTGGGAGATTATTTCACAGACAAATAGACTTCACAGTTAAGAAATAGTTCTTGATCATAAGCCTAAATTTTCTCTTTGACCAGTTCCATTCCCTTGCTCACAGCTACACCTCTTCATAAACAATATCCTGGTATTAACGTGCCACCTCTAAATCACTGTAGATGGATTGTGTGTATGCTCTGTCAGTGTGACTCGTTGAGATCTTGTATCTTGCTTCAAAAATCTTCCAGCTGCTTAATCTTTTCCTCAAATTCTCTCTAAGTTTCTTTTTTTTTTTCCTTCTTTTTTTATCAGGCTGCAAATACTTGCAGTATTTTTGAACGCAGTTTTTTAAAATGCTTGGTGAAACAGAACTGACTCCATCCTTTTCCTGGATATGGTACTTCAGTACACACATCTCAAAACTGCATCTCCTTATGGCCTTAAAGAAATTCTTATACACAGAAGTACAATTGTTCTCAATGAAAATCCAGATGGCATAAGGGCAGGAGGGGAGAAGAGACGAGGTTTTGCTCTTGAGTTAGGAGGTTTCAGAAGTCTCCACTCCTTGATTTTGGTTTTGCAGTTTTCCCTGTGGTTTAAAATATTTTATCCTTGTGTTTCGGGAACTTGTCTTTGCTGTGTTGCTTCAGTGAATGAGTATGGATTTTGTTCAGCAGTTAAGCTGCACTGGACTTTGTACTTGCTCTTAAAACACAAATCTGCTGTCGGACTGTATGACAGCAGAAAATAAGAGATCTGACAGGGAAACTGAAACTTGAGAAACCTGAACTTCAGAAGATTGCTGTGAAAGGCAGAAATTTAACTTTTCACTTGCTTTCAATCTAGCTGATTTCTTCTATTCACTATTTCTGTCTGAAATAAATCTGTAGTTAGAATTCAGTGTGTAATGTTTTCTTTGTGAACAAAGGAAAACCTGAATACCAAGTTAATGTGAGTATATAGGCAGGAGATCATACATGTATTTTTGTTTTCGAAGCAGACAATACGATCTGAAAAATTGTCTTGCAGTCCCTGTTTTTCAAAGAAATGGATAAATATCCTGTAAATCTACAGTTACAGTAAGTGGCACTGGCTAATGATTTGATTTGAGGATTGAGAGCGCAGTCTGGATTTACTCTTTGTGCATTAAGGCAGGTCAAATGGACACAGGCTGCATTTTAAATCAGTAATGGAAGGCTGAAGCCTGCCTTAAACCAATCACATCAGCCTTGCCCAAGACCAATTGATCCCGAGAGACTGAGCCCTGTGAGCATAGCTTTTATATGAATGGACTCTGTGCAGCCTGAAGTTTCATTCATAAAATGGATGCTGAAGGGGAAAAAAAAAAAAAAAAGCCAACCCACACACACCAAACCCTGGAATGTCCATTTATGCGGAGCTGAAGGGTGTAGTGTTCCCTCAGCTGCTGCTTTTGCCAGTTGCCTTAAAGTAATGATTAATGCTGCTTGGCCCTGCCTGCCTGCAACCTGACACCATTTATGGCCTTGGTGTGTTTCTAATGTATAGTGAATGAGAAGGCTACATTCTCAAATCAGAAACATAAACAGGAACTGGTTGGTCTGAATTCCATTCAAATATGTCACTTCAGCCGTGCAGTGTTTGTCCAACTTCGATTTTACAGGCAGGGGATGGGGCGGGGGAGCAAAAGCAACACAGACATTTTTGCAGTAAGATTACCAACAAAAGGAGCGAGGGAGAGAGAAAATACTGCTTTCTTTTGTTGAATTCAAAGGACAGCAATGTTTAAGATACATTTTACAGTTACTGAGGTTAATAAAAGCAAATACATGATTTTAAAGTATGCTCAAAAGATCAGCTCCATGTGGAATTTCAATTCTGAGCTGAATGTATGAGCCTTTGTTTTCCTGTTCTGCTGTACAGAAAGTTACACATCGCCTAGACAGGCTGTTGACATCTGGTCTCACAAAATGCATTAGATGTTGTCATAGATCTAAAAACCAAAGTTGTGGAAAGGAAACTGTTTGCTTAAGGTTTTTTCTGAATATGTGTAATATTTCCACTTAGACATGAGCTGGTGGGGCCAAACCTCATTCTCTGACAAGTTTTTGTGAAGTGATATGTAAGAAACTAAACTTTAAAAATTTTAATTAGCTGTTTTTTAGAAGGAAGTGTATGTGTATCTATGAGTGCACATACTTGTAAGTTTGTTTTTTTTCCTAGATTGCTGGTGCAAAGGCTGGTGACAGAGAAAATGACTAAAACCTTCAATTCTGAATGTTTCTAAATTGCATAATGATTTGGGAAAAGATTGCTTAATTGATTTTTAGAGAAGTTGTCTGTTTTCACCCATGTAATTTCAGGGCACCTACATTTTTCATGCTGAATCTCCTACTGAAAAAGTAATGCTGATTTTTGTATTGCCAGGACTTTACCAATTTGTAAGACTCTGTTCATTACATAGCTTGTGAGGGGATAATGCTTTTAAAGGTGGTTGAGCTAAAACTTGATCCACTAGCATTTGAGTGGTAAAATATGCTCAAGTAATTCCTGTATAAGGAGATTCTAATTAGTTCCAGTATTTCTACCTGAATGTCTCCTTTTGGGAGACATGAGTTTTAATCTAAATGTGTTCTGCAGGTTTAAATATCCAAAAGAATAATTTGTTACTTCTCCCTGCAAAGCACAAATCATGCATTTTTCTTAGTGACACCTGGTGCTACCTTAGTGACTTGTTGCAATCTCGTTTAAAGAGCTCCTTTCTTACCTAGAAAGGTCCTGTTTTCTGGTGATTTCATTATTATCTTCACCCTTGAGCTGGTCAGAACTTCTCAGTGGTGTGGTAAACAGCTGCTTTCCACCAGGAGGCTGAATGTGTTTCAGTGGTGGATGAAGTGCTCCTTTGTAAACAGTTTGTCAGTGCTCTTGGAAATCCATGAACAGAAAAGTTATTTGCAGTGGGATTGTGATGTTTTAAGTTTAATGCCAAAAGTATGATGTGTTCTAGTTTGAACATTTTCTTTTTAAAGGCTACTTTTTTCTCTGCACTTGGTAAAAATCTCTCCCAGTACACCAACCACCTGCTCACATAGCAGAGAAGTGCTTGTACTGTGCAAGGGAAAGTCTGTAAGGCACTGAAGGGATGGCTGGTGTGTTCCCAGTGTGTGTAGCACAGGGTCAGGCTGGCACATGGGAGTGACATCTGGGAGCCAGGTTCGTCCCAGCTACCTGAGGGGCTTGTGCATGCTCCTCTGTACCCAGTAACACAAAGGGAGAGAACCTGCATGTGCTGCATTTCTTGTCTATGGGAAGACAAGTGGCACATTTAAGTCTAGCTGTATAGACACACGAACTCTGAATTGCTGAAATAAGGGCCAAAATACACATAATTACTTTTCAGACCAAAAGGACAATTTAGAAGGAGATGGTATAAATGAAATTGCAGGATTGCTGGTGAAGTCCCTTCAAAGTTTTGAGGAACAACTCCTTTTGGGACAGTTCCTTATGGAAACTGCTTCTAATATGACTTACTTGGTAATAAAGTGTAAGTCCTAAAAGTGGGCAGGAAAACAGTAAGAAGGTTCCAGTCTTATTGTCATCCCTTTATTTTAAACCTGTAGGGAAGTAGGCACGTTTCACTATGAGTTGAGGTGTTTGGTGAATTTGAGTGACTTGCTAACAGGCTCCCTAAGGCAGCTGCCCGCCAGTGCACCACAGTGTTCACCTGAGCAGCCACATGGAGAGTGAGGCCAGGCAGGCAGTTCCCTTCTTCTCCCACCCTGTTTCAGATGGCCCGTGCCTTCCAAGCTTCCACCTCCCTGTCTCTCCCTCTGCACATGCACGTGTGCAGTGCAATACCTCTGTAACACGCTGTGCTTTGTCACGAGCACACGGGGCATGCCCTGGGCCTCCAGATCTTCAGCTGATGTTGATAAAGTGAACAGGAAAGTAATTAACAGTTAGAGTGTAACATAACAACCTGTCCTTTAGTTAGGGAGGTTGTGTAAGGTCGAAACAGGAACGGCTGAAGAATAAATCCTGGTTCAGATTTCCAGTTCCTGCTTTGCTCTGCTTCATTCAGAAGAAGACAGTCGGTCACTTCATCCTGTAGAATACAGTCAGTCATTTCATCCCTTTGCCTGCAGAAGCTCCATGTTTCCTGTGTCTATTCTGGCTAGGGACACAGGCTGAAATTCTGTTTTTTTCTGTGCAGGGTGAGATTGTGGGAATGAAATCTCATCCTTATCTCTGGAAAACAATCAGAAAAGATGCTTTAAGGATTCTTTACCTGCTCTGAGTTATACAGGGCTGAGACAACCTAGCCCCTTAATTTCTGACATGATAATTAATATGAACTACCTTACCAAGGGACCACTCAACTGTCTTACCTGATAATGAAACTTAGAACCTGTTCCTGCTAAATTCAATAGCAGTTTTTCTTGTCCTGAGAAAGTCTGTTTGGGCTTTTTCTGCTTGGATGTATTTTGATGAAGGCGTGGCAGAGCTTATTTCCATTATTTTTCTCTGTGATGGTCCTGGATGAGAAGGTGTTTTTGCAGTGTCTAGATTACATGTAATTTTTAAAACCGCACCTATTGGGAAAGGAATGGTTTCATGGTCTATAATATAAGACCATATTCATTGTTTTAAGATGGCTGCTATGTTTTTGTTAATAAGAAGAGCAATGAAGAATGACCCCTAAGTATTCCAAACTGATAATAAAAGAGAAGCAATTTTTTTACATTTCCATATTTTTAGCTAGTTTGTTTGGGGGTTTTTTAAAGGGGTTCTGCTGTTCTTAAGCTGATGTAACCTTAAAATGTGAATTATTTCGTTAACAGTTTGAAATAAGCTTGTTGTGTGTCTAAATCCAGGCAGATTTTTCTTCAAAGACTAAAACTTGCAAAAAGGTGATAAATCAGTCACCTCAAACACTTGGATCTTGCCCTGGAAGTATTTCATGCCTGCTTCTGTCTTATTTGTTGTCTTGAAACAATGGTTTAAGGAGATGAAAACATGTAATTGCTCTGTAATTTCTACACTAAAATGTTTTCTTTTGAAGTAGCTCCGCTTAGCCTGTAAAAATACTTCTGGGTCTTAGTCAAGCATTTAGTACAATTTAAAACTGCAATACTAAATTTCATTGGTTGGACTTTTTATTAGATAAGGTAGAAATGAAAGCAGCAGGCAATTTAATTAGCCGTAATTTTTCTGGGCAAGTCATTACTTTGATGAACTTCAGAGCAATGTTTATGGCTCCTCATTAACCATGTTAGTCATTTGATTGAATAATCACTTTGGAAATGTTTCTACAATTTGATTAGAGTCTGACCCACTCTGATAGTCATAAATTAACTGATAGCACTTTAGGATAACAAGACTCTAGTTACTTTACGAGAAATAAACTCTTCCTTGCTGTATTTTTTTGGTCCTCTGTGGACTGTTTAAGCACAAGCTAACCAGAAAATTAAGTAATGGTACAAACAATGCTTGCCTTAAAGAGACTCCAGATGTTAATTATAATTGACTTAGGAGCATGGGAGATGAAACCCGAATTGGCTAAGAAGACAACTTTGTGGATGCGTGCATAATTCTTTATTCAGTATACTCTGCTCTATTACTTTGCAAGAGTGGAGTTCATGAGTCAAAAAGGGCTTTGCTGCCAATAGTAGAGAATTTTTACCTAAAATAGAAAATAGCATCTGTTTCAGTTCTACAACTTCCTCTTTTTTACGTAGATTTTTCCATTCTCCTTAGAATTCAATCTACTCAGTAACATGAATGATTCCTTGCAGGTGAAGCACTGCTTGTAGCTTTGACTTCTAGTCTGCAGAGCTATACTTGACTCGGGTGATCACTGAGTCACCGATTCCTGTGGTTGCTCAGAATAGCTGCCTGAGACATTACAGATTCTCTAGGCCTGAGGAGGCAGGCACCAAGCGTTTCATCGAGAGAGGAGGTAATGAAGAGTTTGGCACAGATGTGCAAGAGGGACCATGGACTGTTAGAGGAAACTTATTATTACTGCCCTGTGTTTCACTTGTTTGTGAAGTCAGTGTAAAACCTCATTTTCTTATCCTGCCAAATCTTTGATACTCATCACTAGTCAGTGAACAGTGAAATTTGGAATCACAGTCTGAAAGAGTCTGTAGGCAGTGTTGGAAAAATAATGTCTGCTCTTTTGACCTCTGTTTGCATCTTTTAAAGAGTTACAAGTTACTGGTAACAGATTGCATAGCTTAGGGTAGGAGTTCATCACAAGATCAAATAGACTTTGTTAAGCAAGACTTTTGATATCCAAGAAGTAGGTTAAACATGGTCTAGAAGGGCAAACATTTACAGTGCATTTCTGTTTGCAAGTCCCTGTGCACAGGATGTGATTACTTGGGGACAGTGCAAGACATGGAGAAGAAAAAGAAAGACGTTTAAAGAATACCTTTTTCATTAGTTCTATTTGGCTTTTCTCATTCTTGCAGATTTCAGTAGAGGTGGAGAATATCAAATAAATACCAGTATTACTTTAGAATATGCACAGTATTTTTTTTCGAAAAGTGTTATTTTTGTTTTAAACACACGCAAGTGGAGAGTGATACAGATAGATCTAAATTCCTAGATGAAATGCTTAGCAATTGCAGAAAATTTCATTAACCCTTCAGGTTCTTAACCAGAATCTAAAAAGCATTATCCTACTCTAAATTCACTTTGATATTCCTTGTGTAAATGTAGAGTTTATAAGTCTCCAGTGTGACTGGCAGTCTTTTCAGTGCAATTGATAACATATTTTGGGTTGAATTAGTTACAAAGACAGATATACAAGCACAGGGTTTAAAATATTCATCTTTACTGGTGTGGATTTTTTTGTCTGTGGATGGTATAAAGTGTAATTGCCATGGGAGTCAGCTTTTAGCAAAGTTTATTACAAAAGGTTTGGAGTTCAAGTGCCTATCATAGATAGGATCTATGATCCTCACATCATGATTTTCTCTTTGGCCATGCATTGTGTGTGCTGCTCTGAAGTGCTGACTGTGTGTTGACAGGTTCCCTCTCACTGTAACTTGCATCCGTTTTTGTTGCTCTTCTGCTTGCAGCCTGTCTCATTGACAACCTGCATGCTTTTAATTCCAGACAGTCTTTTGACTTGCATTGTCATCTTCTCCTTTCAGAAGTGCCTAGCTGCCATTCCATTTACATGAGGCAAGAAGGCTTCCTGGCTCACCCAAACAGAACAGAAGTTAAGTTTTCTATTATCTATTGCTTTTGTGTGAGAGAAATGTAAAAAATGAAAAAACCTGGGGGGATTTGGGGTTCATTGGTTTAATTCTGCTGCTGGGAAGACATGCATCATCCTTTTTCCCTTTTCAGTGTTTAGTTTCTGATGCACTGAATTTTTTGTAGTTTCTTTTAGTGCCATGGGTTGATCAGGACAGAAGCAATTCTATTATGAACTTAACTCATTTGGGTTTTCAAGGCCTCTAGAAGTTGAAAGGAAGAGACACTTAAAAATTCGTCTCTTTCACCCATTCTGCTCAACTGATATTTTCCAGGCTGTTAGCATGACAGGCTCAGTTAACTGTACTAAGTAATCCGTTTTATACTTTAAATTCAGTGAAGGTTTTGAGTTTTTCCTTTTGTTATTATTTTTGCAATGTTTTGATGCCTCTTATGCCCAAATTGAGATATGTACCAAAATTCCCAATGATTTCAGTAGGACAGAGCTTACATAATTGTCAAAATTAATAATTCTGAGTGAAAGCCCTTTATATGTACTAAAAATAAGAAGTCGAACAGAACTAAGGTGACTGAAAGAGAGCTTATACCCTCCACTGTCCTGTTTTACTTTATCTGTCTTATCAATATATTATTTTCTGCTTGTTTGTTTAGGGTTTTTTTCTTCCAATGTGCAAATTTCACAACCATGAGGAATCTGGCTTTGAGATTGACGAGAATCCAGATAGATGTGTGAATCAAAGTCTTCCAGAAAGACTTAATTTGCTAGAGTAAAGACAGAATCGGAAAGATAAAACATCTGGCTAAAATCCCATCTGCTTCTGGGTTGAAATAAAGACAGAAAAAAAAAATGGTAGTGTGAGGTGGAAGGTGAAACAGGAAGATGCAAATTCCTAAGTCTTGTTATATGAAATTATATGAAGTATAGAAGTTTCACAAGGGAGGTGAGAGACATCAGGAAAAAATCCCCAAACTGCAGGGCCAATGGCAAAAGATTTTGAGTTTTAATCACAGCACAGATAGGGTAAAACCCATCTTAGCCATGTTATGCTCTCATAAGGAGTTGGAGGTGGCAAAATTGTTATGAATGATGTAAAAAAAGCAGTGATGTTTGCTAAATATTTGTTCTCTCTATTTGGAAATCAATCAACATGATTTTACAGAATAAAGGTCATGTCAAATCTGATTGTATTCTTTGCTGAAAATAAAAGTTTGATTGATAAAGATGCTTGTATCTTATAGTTAGACTTTTTATGGCATTCAATTTGCCTCTGCATTACATTCTGATTAAGAAGTTAGCACAAAGCAATATCAATAAAGTACACATTAAATACATTAAGACCTGGCCAACTGACAGATCTAAAAGAGGCTGTCACTGGGCAATCATCTCTGAATGGATTGTTTCTATTACTATTCTGTAGGAATTGATATCAGGAGTGTTGCTATTCAATATTTTCAGTAAAGATATGGAACAAAGTTAATAGATAACTTTATGGCACAAAGAGCAGTAAATAACGGGCAGGACAGAGCAGTCACACAAAGCAGTTTAAACTGTTTGGTAATCTGGGCACATTAAACAAAATGGTTTTTTGATACATGAATGTAGACCAGGCCGGTGGAACTGGGAAACAATATATTGGAAAAAAGGATTTTGAGATGAGTCTGCTCCTCCTCCTCAGCTTCACAGTGGGAAACCAGCCCAACTGAGCACTGTAAACTTAAGGCAGAACGACTTCTGTAATACTTACGCAGTCAAAAGGAGGGTCAGAGGGTGGCAGGAGAGGAGGAGTTGTTTTGTCTCGCTCAGGAGCACTGGTGAGACTGATACTGATATGCAATACAGTTCTGGTTAAGCAAAACATTAGCATAATAGGGAATAGTAGGAGTGTGTACAGAAAGGTGTGCTAGAAAGACTGCTGGGTTGTAGAGAGTGTCTTTTAATGACAAAATAAAATTTTAAAAAATTATCTTAATTGGAAGGAACATGAAGAGCAGTGTGAGGGTGATTTCTGTGGGTGTGAGGAGGAAATACTGAGTAGTACTTCTTTAGTCTTGCAGGGAGAAGACCTGAAGGAACTAATGGTTAAAAGTCAAAGCCATACTAGTTCAAACAGGAAATGAGACAAACATTTTGTAATAAATCATAGAGAAAAAAATGGGTGCTTTTTCATTTTAGCAGGTGGAGATTAACAGTCTTTTGGGAATGCATACATTAATTAAACACCCTTGTACTTGGGCCAAAATGTTGAGATTGGGCGGTGTGTAAAGGATGTGGGATATTAATCTGATTCCTGTATAACTTCGTGTTCCCTCTGGCATTAAGCCTGTGATCTCTTTTTTCTCCATGCATCTTTTATATAAACACCTCTCTCTTTTTAACTTACAGGCTGTATGTTTGAAAAGGGACCTAGGCAGTTTTATGATGACACTTGCGTTGTTCCAGAGAAGTTTGACGGTATGTATGACACATCTCTCTTTTTCCTGTGTAGGGAGATGAAAAAGAAAGAGATGAGGGACTTTTCTCTGTTGCTGATCAAAAAAGCCTAGTAACGTTCCAATTTAGGATTCCTTAACACACCATTTGTGGTGTGCCCAACCAAAGCTGACCTTTGTCTCTTGAAACCAAAGTCTCCTCTTCAATAGGATGTCATTCGACTTTTGCCAGCGAATAATGCTGCATCCAGAGTTGTGGCAGAGGAGCTCAGTTCCTGTACTGTTGAGAAGTAATAGGAGGATTTCAATTGCACTGATGATCACATACCACTTGTTGTTTGAGATTTAATGAAAGCTGTTCTTATAATTAACAAAACCATGGAGAAAGCAGCAGCTTTGGTTTTACTGAAGATTAAGCCTCTTGTCTTGCTGTCTGTGAAGTGATGAATAGTGGGGAGTGAGTGTATAGGGCATTTTTGTGTTTGTGCCAATGTATTTGCACTAGGTTGAATGTACTAGTGGTTTATTTTTCAGTGGGATTGATAACAAATCAATGCTCTGTTCACAACACTACCAATTACAGCAGAGTTTTTTTAAGAGTAATTCTGAGGTCAACTAAAATTAATGGTCCAAATTATTCTCAGTTACTCTGACATAAAATCAGTTTCCTGGTGTAACTTAGTTGATTTCAGATTTATGTCATTATAAGCAAAGTAGATGGACACTGTATTTCTTGCCAGCGACTCTGTTAGTCTGCAACTTTGGGAAGTAATTTGGAGACCAATTACTTAAATTTGCTAGAATGGCATTGTGTTAGTGTATGCATGCTAGTGTAGTGTTGTAGCTTTTGTGATAGTGTGTGTATGTCCAGCTTTATTTATTCTAGCAGGAAAGATTGGATACTTCCTGATAAACTTGTGAACAAGTCTCTGACCACAGCTAAAAGTAGAGCTGGACAACTGGTGTTTTTCTCCTGCTTTATTTTGTTTGTTTTCCCCTGAGAATCACTTACGGATTACAAAACTATTGCATGTTTAGCAGCATTTGTTGCATTTGCTGAAGATATGGAGACTCTGAAATGAAAGTAACCCAAAGAATTGCACATTCTTCAAGCAGAGTATCACATGTATTTTTGTGCTGGTGAGAAATAGATGAAGAATTTTAAACAATATTAGACGTAACTGAAGATTGCTCAATCCAGTATTGCATTGTCACTGCATTGACACATTCACGGAAAGGGTGATTTATTGAAAGTCTACTTTATACACTTGCTTTGTTTGGGGTTTTTTTTCATTTTTTTAAAGCACGGTGTGTCAGGTATTTATTTGTTCCCTACAAATGATTGTGGATCTGATCTGAGTACCAGTGTAAAATTCATATGCACATTTATGGGAATGGTATCAGACCCTGTACTACAAGAAGTTAAAACTCTTTAACAGTAGCATTTGTCTATGTCTTCCTTGAAAAACCTTTTGGTTAATTTGGGTTTTATACAGGAAAAGGAATGAAAATGAAAAAGAAATACAAATAGAGTAAAACAAATAAATGTTGGGAAGTATTTGTGTGCCTGCAAAGCAGCAGTCTGCTGCTGGTTTCTACGACTGTCCATCGAGAGAACACCTTGTACTCTAGAAGACTGATGTCGTGATGCAAATAGGTGTGTTTATACTTGTAGGATGATGTTTTGAGGGAAAAAATAGCAAATGTGTCATCATATTCTGGCCAGTAAAGGAAAAGTTGGATAAGCCCAGGACTAGTCTTGATGTTTCAGAAGTAGATTCTCAGCTGCTTCAATTGAAATCAAAGATCAGCACAAGGAAAGAATTTGATCCTGTGTAATACCGCACTTGCTATTTGCACATTGCTAAGCTATCATTACAAGAAAAAAAACCTGTCCTTGAAAAAGAAGGCCTTTCGGGACTGGAACTTGAACCTCACATAAACCAAAAAGCCTTGTGCTGATTTATTTGTTTTCCACAGCTATTGAGTCAATTTGCTTTCCTGATTACAAAAGGAAGTGCTCCATTTTTAATATTATTATTATTCTTCCTTTCACTACACAGAGCCATTCTGTAATGGCTGTCAGAGCATCCTAATGTTGTGGTTGAATGTAAATTCTTGACTTTCCTTATTAAACAGGTCACACTGTTTATTGGAAGCTTTTGCTGTTCTGATAGTTGAAATGAGGAGTTTTACCAGTATATCAAGGGTTGCAGTCCTTGTGTGGAGAAAAAAATACTGTCTACTTCATCATCAGACCTTTCATCTCTTGTTGTTTGCATGAGTTGTTCAGTACGAATATGATTTAAAAACAACAAAGACAGTATGGATATAGCCAGGATGGTTTTCTCATTGGCAATTTGTGGAACAGCTAGTAGAATGTTATTAATATTTTTTAAAAGGTTTCTCTAGACTTGAAATTTTAGAAAAAGTAACTTAACTGCTTTTCAGAGGGAACACTAATTTAATATGTAGATATGAGTAAAAGTTATTTTTGCTCATATGCAAGTCCAGTATGCCGCAGAGGAACTCACGTATCTGCAGGATTTACATGCCTGTACATGAAGCACATGCTGTTTAAGTCCAAGTCAAATACTTTGTCAAATTTTCCTTAGAAGCATTTGCATGCAAGAGAAGTTTCACTCAATAGGGTTTTGCAGCTTTATGAAGCATACATTACTTTACCAAAACTGGGGCCTGTGCAGAATATAGTATGCAAACACAGTTCTTCACATACCAGAGTTGTTTCAAGAATAGTTTATATTCTTTCAGAGAGAGGATATTCCAAAATGGTTTGCAAGAGATTTGCATTTATCAAAACTACACGGGGAGAGGCTTAGTGAAACTTCCGTAAATAATGAATGAATTTAAGTGCTTTTTAGTATATTAATATGTTATTGTAAGTCCCCAGCAAATAGGGGAATGTTGCATTTGAGGGTGGCTGATCCTTCCCTCTGTTTTGTTAACCCTAATGATTGCTTTACCAGTGTATCTGACAAACTGAATGATGGTGTTTCAGGTTATTGCTCCTCTAACGTTGTTGCTGTTGTGTGCAGGTGATGTCAAACAGGAGCCAGGCATGTACCGCGAGGGACCCACGTATCAACGGCGAGGCTCGCTTCAGCTCTGGCAGTTCTTGGTAGCTCTTCTCGATGACCCATCAAACTCTCACTTCATAGCATGGACTGGCCGAGGCATGGAGTTCAAGCTGATTGAGCCAGAGGAGGTGAGTTAGACAGCATGCACTCACATCCACCGCCCCATCCTGCAAATTTAACTGTGCGCCTTTGGACTTAGGCCTTATTTTCTGTCAGTATTTAGCTTCAGTAGTGCTTTAGAAGGTTGACAGAAAGGACTGGCAAGGGAAGTGCTTCAGTTAGGACAGAGGTGTGGTTAAGCATAGATTTGACTCCTGGTCCCACAAAATAATAAAAATGTTGCAAGTACTAGAGTTACTAAATACTTCACATTAATTGTGGGGTCCACATTTTTCAGAATCACTTTATGGACAGAACTGTATTCCAAAATCCTTTGAAAACTTGTCTCTTATTAGTCTTTCAACGCCAAATATTAGATTCATTAGATTGAATCATTAGATTGTTCAGTAGAGGCTTAGATCCTAGGCTCACAAACACTCATGCACATGCATGGCTCTTCTGAACCATGAAGGACTCATGGGGTAGATAAAATTGCTTATAGTCATGAACATTTGCTGAAGCATGGCTTAGTTCACTTGTGTGATAAATAGGAATAAATTGAATGTTTTATTAGGTAAACTGTTTTGGACTAGGTAATGTTAAGTTACCTAGCCTATACTCTAAACTGTCATGGAAACTGTTGGAAGATCAGGTGTATGTGAATTTTGTTGTAAAATTGATGTGGAGGATTTAATTAGGGTTGTCAAAAGGCAGTAGCATTCTGCTTTACTTTTTTGCTCCTTGAATAGAGTTTGCTGATAGAGGAGACCACAGCAAATTTTCTGACAGGATCCCCTCCAAGTTAGAGCTGAGTGGGAAGGCTCGGGGGTGTATGGTTGTTTCTGCATTCCACCAGCTATTTCTGCTGTTTGCCATCCATCTGCTGGCATTAGCAGTCTGAAAGCTTTCTTGCATTTACTTACATTGTCTGCTTACAGCTCTGTGGAGACACTGGAGTAGCTGGGGATGGTGTCAGGACTGATGTCCCTTTCCTATCCGATGTGGTCTGGCTGAGGAGCAGGTTGCTGCAAAGGCCTCGGTGCTGGCTCTCATTTGTCTGAGCATCCCCTGCTCTAGTGATAGTCAATCTGCCACGGCAAATACTGGCATCATGTATCTGAGGATTTGAACTCAAAACAGTCTTAGTCAATATGATACCGAAACTTTGCTGGCAAGTCCGCAGCCTTAGCAGGCTACATGGATTCCTTGGTTGTGTAACCCGTCTCAGAACAGAGTGAAATCTTTGGAAAGTCCTTTGTTTGGTTTTGGTGAATGATGTACCTAATTTTCGCCCCCTACCCCAGTCTCATATTTTTCACTGTTTTAGTTTTGTCTTGTCTTTAAGGTATGTCCAATTTCTTTCAAGATTGAAGAGTTTTATTGAGAAATGATTTCCAGCAGATGGTGCAAAAACTTTATAGATTTTATTAGCTAATGAAAGGAAAGTAACAAACCCCTAAGGTTTCCTTATTGTGTAATTCCCTGAAGAACTGGATATTCTAATCTAAGATAAACAGATCATCTGCATGTCTGGCTATGTAGAAGTTGCTTTGTGTTTTGGAGCAGCATTGCATCCAAGATCTGGAGGAGGCTTGAAGCTTACCTCACTCTGTGTGTTCTTAGGAGTACAAAGGAGCCTAAGTTGTTTTCATATGAATGTCATGAATCTGACAGAAACAGTCGATTAAAATAAGAATAGCCTATGGGAAGTTGCACAATTCTGTTGGCTGCCAAGTGTAAATTGAAGGGAAATCAAAGAGCTTGTTGGTTCTGCTGTGGCAGGTTAGGATGTCAGTGACATGACCTTTCCATCCCGTTCCTTACTGGAGGTTTATGCCCTTGTAGAAAGTGACAATAAAAATGAATATGTATCAGCTCCTGGAGTGCCATAGTTCATTCAGAAAGTAAGTAACTGTGAACTTTGGAGCCTGAGAATTGGGCGTAGGTCCATTTATGCAGGCTTGTCACAGGGGCAGCAACCTTCAGCAGGAAGGTAGGGTGGAAGGGTAGAATCCTGAATCCCTTCCACAGAGCAGGACTAGGTAAATGCTATGCAGTTCAGGGATGGGAACTGGACCTGATTACTAGTTTAGGAGTGTCAAAATACCACACAACATAACATATTCTTCACCATTACTTATTGTTTATCTTTGCTGTGTATTTATTTATTTTGCAAGCCTTATGTTGGGGACTTCTAGGATTCTGATTAATGCAGGAAAAAAAAACCTTGGAAGGAATTAAAAAAGAGTGATATGGTCATGTGTTACAAAAATGAATAGGTGAATCAAAGTTAGACATCTAGGCCAAATCTGCAGCTGGAATAAATTTACGTGATTGGAGGTGTGTTTCAGTCCAGCTAAAATGTAGCTGAAGTTAGCAGAGCTGCAATAATTTACATAAGCCTGAAAAGCTGCACCACTGAAAGGAAATAATGCTTTCAAAAGAATTTTAGAAATTATTGTCCAGGTGGAGACCGAAATCATGGATTTTGCTCAGGGGTGAGTGTTGTCATGGCTTGCATCAAAAAGCTCCAGACAGCTATGGGAAGTTTCGCAGAGCAGTCTGCAGAGAAGCTGCTTGGCTACTCTGTCCTTTTTCCAGAGCTGTATGCATATGCATCTCTCAGTCATTTTTATAAAATGTGCTTTAAAGAGTTCATCAGCTCTGCCTTTTTTTCTCTCTCGTGATATTATAGTCATTTTTTACAGACAGTAAAATGTCACCAATAGCTGATTAAAATTTCAGGCAAAGAATAAGAAGTTAAGCTCTTTAAACAAAGGGTCACTTTGTCCAAAACTATCTTCAGCAACAAAACAGGAAGCATAAAGTCAAGTAGAAAACATAAGTCAGAGCAGAAGGCATATCGTTCTCTATGGAATAGTTTCATGAGTTACTTGCAATTCACTTTTTATTGTTATTTTTAAGGGAAATTATATGACTGCAACTATGAAATTTCTGTTCCATTCTTCATACCACCATATAGTTCTTCCAAACGATTATTCTGCCTCCTCAGATAATTCATTTTTTTTGCTGAAGTAATGTTTGAGACTGGGAGTTGTCTTTTGTCTTGCATCTCCTAGTAATCTCAACATTGCTGTCATTCCAAGTACAGTCTGTATTAGTTCATGAACTAAATGTGTATGCATGTGTGTTTAAATTAACTTAGTTTTCTGACAGCAAGGAAAAGACAGGCATGGTACAATTATCCATAGTATCAAACTAAAGAAAGGTTTTGTGAAAGTTTTTGTAACTTGCTAAATATTTTTTGTCTGTCATCTCTTTGTATGGCTTTATTTTTTCATCGGTTTTCTTTATTAAAAAGCAAAGAAAAACCCTAACCTTCCACCACATTGGCAAATAAGTCTGTTTCAAGTTTCATGATGATGTACATCCAATTAAAATTCATAGTAGTACATGGGAAGTTCAGGTCATGGCAGCCTTTTCCTATTTGTTGCACCTGCAGGGTTTTCCCTCCTGCATCCCCAAATGAAGTATCTGATGATAAGATCTGCTTGTTAAATGCATTTAACAAATCGTTGCTAATCCATTTTTGTGGCAGGTGGCACGTCGCTGGGGGATTCAGAAAAACAGGCCAGCTATGAACTATGATAAACTTAGCCGATCGCTTCGCTATTATTATGAAAAGGGAATCATGCAAAAGGTGAGTAGCTAATTTTGTATTACATTTCACCAGAGTCTTGCATGTTAATCCATAGGTCAGTTTACAAGGAGTACTTGTAATTGCATGGCTTAGGTAGGTTTTTCATGTGTTTAGGCAAACACTAAGCTTTTTGACCTACAAGGTCCAGCATATGCATTAAGATATTTTTTTTCTATGTAAAAGATGTCTGTGGTTTTAGGTCACACGATGCATTTCATGATTATAGGGGAAGAAGTAACATTCAAAAATATCCAAAAGAGCTTCCTGGCAGCTGGGAAAGGCAAACAGTAGAGTACAGTATGATTAATGTTTTGCAGATCTACATTAGCTGCCCAGTGCTTGGGTACTTTAGTAAGTGCAAGATAGGGGAGAATAATTCTACCTATTAACATACCAAATACTTTAATATTTTTACCAGTAATGTTGTAATAATACTAGTTTTGAGTGGTATTTAATATTTACAATAGACTGAATTAGGAAAAATATTTAACAATAATTTATATATTACAGGCTAGTCTTGCTGACAATATTCAATCTATCCTCCTACTGTGGCTTGCTGATTTATATGTATATTTTTAAATCTTGCTGTGTAGTACTATGTAGATTGACTGAGAAATCAATAGGAGAGTCCTGTCTGCTGTATCTACAAAACTGCCAGGTGTGATCAAAGATCATAATAAACACCTTGGACTGTAAAACTTAATTCCATGTCTTTTCACATTGGTCTTGTGACTAGTGATGATGAACATGTTTAAACCTGCTATATGCCAGTCCCACGAATGGAAACAGTGCTCTCAGCTCAAGTTACTGGGCAACTTTTCCAGTAGGTTTTGTGAAGTCTTACAAGTTCTCTTGCTTAGATTATGAGATTGTTGTAGTGCACTGCTTTTTCACTACCCAGGAGTCAACTTGGACGACAATCTGGGCTAGTATTGGCTTACAGTTCTTCAGTAGCTCAGCACCTCATTAATTTTTGTGTGTCACATAACTGCATGCTGTGTCTTTGTAAAGTGGATTGGAAACTGGGTCCAGTCGGGGAGCAGCAGAAGCGCTTGGTTTCACTGACTGGTGCTTCAGGCAGAGCAGTTCCTTGTTGCAGGTTACAGCTCAGCAGCATAGGCAGCTGCACTGACAGCACGCTTCAAAGGCAGCAGAGAGGCAAAAAAAAGGTAGCAGAGGGAAGCAAGTTGAAAAGGTGGGGATAGAAATACCAGGAGGCTGATAATGCTGTCCCAACCCACACATCCATTTAACATGGAAAGTTTACAAGTACTTTTGACAGCTAGCTTGCTACATCCTAAACTACTACTTTATTATCTACAAGAATGTGTTTAACACACATTTTGAAGGCTAGCTTGTATGCTTATTTTTCTGACATAGCAATGTTTCAGGTTTGTCCTGGGATCGCTCTATCTGGCCAGTTCATGTATGTTAAAAATTAATGGAGGTTGTAGATGCAAATCAGGTTTCTTTATGGCAAAGTCTGTGTGCATATTTTCCCTCCTTTTTTTTCAATCAAGCAATGATAGCAGGTTAAGCAAAAGCCTGATTTCTGAATGCAACCTATAGTCTATCAAACTTGCTGACATTAATTTGATTTTAAACATTCTGCTGCAGATACAGTCTCTACCAAATTCTATTTGTAGAATAAATAAGCTGAAACTCTAAGGAGGTGCTTCAAACTATTTTGTACCTATAAGAAGAGAGTTGTTAAGTTTGCAGCGCTTTTTCCATCTTCACTAACTCACTTCAGTGCTGTAGTAACAGGAGAAAATAATTTTAATACATTGTGAGCATGCAATATAATACATATTTTTTAAGTGCAATTTTTTGAATAAGGTACTTGAGAAGACACTGTATTGACTTCTGTTTGTTGTTTGTAGTAAGACAGCAATTCTGTGTTGTTTTTATCATTCTCTAGCTTTTAGGGAATTGAAGCAGACATTTAAGGCTGTTTCTTAATAAAGGAAAACTTTAGGATCTTTGGACAAATTGCTCCTCCATAAGCAAATCCAAATGTCTCAGCTTTGCCTGAGCAATTGCTAAGTACATATTAGCCTACGTATTTGCTTACGCTGTCCCTGTACAATCAGCGTGCACTATAACTAAAGTGCTTTTATACGTAAGTATGAATCAATCTGTGTATAGTGAAATCCAGATTGCTATCGTGCAATGTGATTCTTTTTTCCACTTCGCACACAGAGTGTGTAATTTTATTTTGCCACTGTAGTGACAATTTGTTTACATTTTCCAATAAGAAAAGTTCCATTTGTGGTTAAGTATAGGAAATGATCACAAACAAATGTTTAGAGGTAGAATATGTAGTCCATCTTCCAACAGGATGTCACGTGTGGCAAAATCAAGAGTGTTCTGCACAGTCTGCTTTGGCAGGTCCCACGTGTCTTTGCTAGGTCATTGCCTTACCAGTTCTGCTGTCACATTATTAGCTGTGTAACAAAGGTGAGTTCTTTACAGGACTGTTAACTTGGAGTTACAAGACACAAGGCCTTATGCTGCACCTTTTTTCCCCTTCTGTTGTCCTAAGGTGGCTGGAGAAAGATACGTCTACAAGTTTGTTTGCGACCCTGAAGCGCTTTTCTCCATGGCTTTTCCGGACAACCAGCGCCCCTTGCTGAAGACTGACATGGAGCGCCACATCAATGAGGAGGACACTGTGCCTCTGTCCCACTTTGATGAGAGCATGGTCTACATGCAGGACGGAGGCTGCTGCAACACCCACCCCTATAACGAAGGCTATGTCTATTAACAACAGTGACAGTGAAGGGGATGTTTCCCCCTCCCTTAAGCTTCTCCTCTTTCCCAAGACCCAGAGGAAAGCTGAATCGACTTCAGTTTGTTTTTTAAATAGTACACTAAAAGGGGCTTTTCCTGTTGCATTACTCCTATGGTCTGCCATGGACAGCGCACTTTATTTGAAAGGGGAGGGTTGGAACCTAAACGTTATTCTGTGTAACAGGAGGAAAAGGGTGGGTTTGCTTTTTACTTAAGTTTGGGAAGGGAACATACAGGTTTTAAGTACAAAAAAAAAGCTATATCATGTCTGTTTTGTTTCATATCAGCATAAGATATTGTACATTTTCTCTGGGTATCCATAGTACAGTTAATTCTCATTGTACAAAATAACCATATGATGATGATATCAGCACAGCATGCCTAGGGCATTTGTTTCTTGCCATTCTTAATTGTCTTTCTGCGGTTATAAAAGAGAAGCAAAGCATATACCACAGCATTTAATTTAGAAGTTTCAGTGGCAGACCTTATACCTTGCCTCTGAGAACAACCAGATAGTTTTCCTAATTTTTTTTTTAATTTTTTTTTTTTTGGGTGTGACCTCAAAAAAAAATCCTATTTGATGACAGACTGGCCATAAGTACAGTGACCAAGCAGCAAAATCCCTGACTTCAGACTGCAAGCTGCATGCTGTATCTGGTGCCACATTGCTATACATATATGGGCCATGCTATGGTGTTGATCTTTCAAGATCCATTTGAGGGTAGTAATTACATGGGGTAGGCTTTCTGATGATCATGTCAGCATTAAATACAGGATCATGATCAGGAGGGAGAAAACATTTTGTATCCTTCCATTTCCTTTGGTACATAAATAAGTTATTTAATCAATAGGAATTAACTGTACTAAGTCACATATCTAATTATGCTGTTTAGACACAGCAAGCACTCCTTGAGAAAAATATCCAATACACTAAATAGGTACTTTAGTAATTTTTAGACACGGTACCCATTAATATGCATTTAAACCTTTTACTGCTGTGTTATGTTGATAACATATATAAATACTAGATAATGCTAACGCTTCTGCTGCTGTCTTTTTCTGTAATATTCTCTTTGATGCTGAATTTACTATGACCATTTATAAGCAATGCTGTAACTACAGGTAGCATTTCAGGACAAAATAGATGACTTGAACCATTTATTGCTTAGAAAATAGCTTACGCCATAGCTGTGCTATAAGCAGCTTTTATGCGCATCCACAAATGACTAGTAAGCTTCAGCTTGCTAAGGAAAGCTCTGCAGAACCTTTTGTAATTTTCGGTGGAACAGAGACGAACTGTCAAAGAATACCATGAAGTTGCTGTATGACGTTGTAGTGCTGGCACTGGTGTTACCAATCAACTTGTTTTGGACACTAAATGTAAATGTGATCAGATATGCTCGGAAGACAATTTAAATTTTGAGGGTTTTTTTTTTGTTGTTTTGTTATTTTTTCAAATTATTTTATTTTTTGAGAGGGGTTACCTTGAACACAAACCACATATGCCATTCTGTATGTAAAACAAAAACAAAAAGCCCTGACAAAACCCCAGAAGTTTAAAATATTTATGAGCACCTTTTTTGAAATACAATAATTCATAGTTTGAAGGTGTGGAGAGGGAGGTAAGATCTGGATTTCATTTTTTGCCCAGTGAAATTTAAATAGTTGTTATATGAAGTACCTCATTTTCCTAGATTGCCAAGAAGTGGGAGAAAAATAAATACATAACCATAAAGCAACAAGAATAATTTTCATCGTAGTGGATGGATTTCAAAGACAGTCCTAGGTGGTGGGTTAATCTTCCATCCTTTGTCAGTTAAGACACTCCTTAAGTTATGAATATTTTAATACACATTTAATCAAAAGTAAAGAAGTAGTGGTCACTAGAAACCACAGGTGCATAAAAAGCATTTGTGCAGGTATTTAATTTACCCAGATCCATGAGACAACATATTTTATGATATATGCCTTAATATGCCACCTAATTCTGTCATCTGTAGGTCTCAATGGCACTTAAATACTTGGTGATCAACTGAGAAAAAGAAGTCTAAAGTTGCAGAACTAGCAAAAAGGAAAGGGAAAATGTTGAGTAATATTGTTTAAAAAAATTGTGGTTTCCATTGAAATAAGGTTCAAATGAAACATGCTTTGATGAAAAGTCCTTGGATTGGTTTTGATTCTTTAATGTCAGCACAGAGCGCCTCTTGCCTGTGGCAGGATGTGGGTGTTTGGGAAAGGGGTTGGACAAAAAAAGGAAGAAAAGATTTAAAAATTGCATCGAATGTGTAATATTTAAGAAGAAAAAAAATATATATATCTGTATATGGTAGTGACTCACTGAACAAAACAAGCAGACCAACATTACATGATCTCTCAGCAGAAGACAAAAAAGTCCTTCACTGAACTGATTAACCCTTTTTAAAATGTACCTAAGAGGTTTATTTAAAGTCTATTTTTATTCCACTTTTTTGTTTGTTTGGGGTTGGGATTTTTGTTTTGTTTTGTTTGGGGTTTTCAGGTAGAATAATAAATCTGGCAGCTGATTTCTGCAAGATTGTTGTGTATTGGATTCCTAACCATTTGGATTGAAGAGGCCCCTGCAGAAAGGTTATTCTTTTGAAAGAGGAGAGGATGGTCTATTCCCAGTGCCTAGAATGGCTTGCTTCAAAGTGTAACAAAACAAAAAGACAAAAAAAAAGAAAAAGGAAAAAAATGGTGAGGAGTAGGTACAATTCATGTGTGTGTATATATATGAGTTATAGCCAGGAGTTAGGTTACCAAAGCATTGTATTTGACTGACAAAAGGAAGGAGGGTGATCTCTATATTTTGGTATTGGTTCCTACTAAGAACACTTCTACATTTTCAGGGGGCGTTTTAATACCCTACTGGATTTGAATGTGGGATGTTTGGTGCTGGGGTGAGGGGGCTGGGTTTTCATTTGGTTGGTTTGGGAATATTTTGGTTTTGTTTTCAAGCTGTGCCACAAGTGGAGGGAATACACAGCTTTCACCTGTTTCTAGTAGGAGCTGTAGGAGAATGAGCTTGTCTGTGTTTGCTTGTCTGTCTCTGTGCTGAGCAGCCGGGACAGAGCTGCTGTGAAGCAAAGTCGGGAGGCATCGCTGGAAGACCCAGCACTGTAGAACAGCTGAAGGGACTCAGGTTTCATGTGCCATCACGGTTCACTTGCACCAAGAGCTGAACACAGGTGAAATTAGTGAAGGACTTGGCAGATCCCCTCAGAATCCATTTGAGAGAGTTAACATTCCAAGTTTAGGACAATGGACACATTTTGCTTTAGGCATATAACTTCCTAAGAGCCTGGCCTTTTCTTTCCAAGATTACACCAGTCTAACTTTCTCACACACCAGCAACAGGACAAACCTTAACATTACCTTCACTGAAAGAGCAAACTTCATCTGCTTCTCAGACCAAATCTGCTTGCTTTACTTAACAGTGGTCTGCTGAGGTTACCAGGGGATGCTGGGATACAGAAATGATTGTTTTTCTCCAGAAATTCTCTGCAAAGAGCCCTTTGCTCAGGATCTTTTCATCTTTGGGATTCTCTGCTACCTGGGACTATTCCCCAGGGATTAATTCTTAGAGTTTTATTGCCCTTGACATCTGACTGGTTTGGGCTGCAAGTGCATCTTTGTAGGACAATATCATCTATAAAATATTTTTGCCTTCTTTGTGGTTTTTTTGTTTGGTTGGTTTTTAATAGCAGGAAATAGATCAATGTGTACAAAATGTATTGTGAGGAAATCTTTGAGTTGTTAGTGGCTGTACTTTCTCCTCTGAAGAGCATTAGCTTCAGTTCATGTATTACAGGTAATAGCACCCATAAACAGCCCTATTCAGTGCTCACATTAATAGTACTGCGGGCTTTTCTAAATAGTCTCCTTCAAAGATGTTTTGGGAGTCTTAATTAATATGGTATCTTATACTCTAAGAATCATCACTTTGGAATATTCCACTAACATAAGAGACTAAGATCTAGCAATAAGAGCCTAGGAAATTATTTTCTCAGTTCTCTTTGCTTATCTGAGGGTTTTTCTGTTGTGTGTTTGGGTTTTTTGTTTGTTTGGTTTGGATTTTGCTGGTTTTGTTGGTTTTGTTTGATTTTAAATCAGAGACTACTCTGCTTGGAAAGGAGGTAGCAACTGAGAGCAGGTGCCTGTGCCTCGGAAATTCCAGTTCAAAGTCCACTGCATTTTGCTAAGATACCAGGCTGAGAACTAGAGCATCTGCAGTACAGTACTGAGCCCTGCCCTCCCTGTGCTCTTACAGAAGAGGGAACTACAGTGTGTTGTCTTTTGTTACTTCTGCTATGAGAGCAGTAATCTCTGGCAGAGCAGCAGGATGGAAAGCTAGGGGCAGTAGCATTTTAAAACTGCAGGATTACCCAGATCTGTCTGTCTGATCCCCGAGACTCAGAAATGCATTAGCAAAGTGCTGTCCCCTACCTCCCAGCTTTCATGATTGTGTAGGTAGGTAAAGTTAACTCCATCTTTTACTTCAGGAGGTTGAAATACTAGTTTCCTCCTTGAACACCAATTTAATTTCTGTGGGAAGGAAATATCTGTGCCATCTTCATATGTAATAGTCTAAAAATGTCTATGAAGTGTCTTGTTGACATTTTCCCAAAGAACTTTTTTGTGTGAAAATGCCACAACACGCATCACCAAAAGAAAGGGTAAATAAACTACAAGAAAATATCCATACATCAGGTTCTCCAAAACTATAGAAGTATTTACTCTATCAATGTAAATCATGTCTTTAATACTGCTGTATTGTCCTTATTACATAGTTTCATTGGACTGACCTCAGAAATACTCGGTGTACCTTGAAATTTTGTTCGTTTTAAATGAGCTTTTAAAAGAGTTACAGGAAGGTACCCCTGAGGCAGGGTTACAATCAAGCATTTGGATCTGGTAAGCCATAATTCCGTGTCTTTGTCTTTGCTCTTACAGAGTTCTGTGGGCACATATGCCCATATAAATGCTTTTTAGTTGTGTGGTAGAGAGGTAATTATAGCCACTGGCTGGATTTGGGAGTTGAGGTGGTTTGGTAGTTTTTGAGTATCTATGATTGGCTTTGTTTTAGCAGGAATGTCTATATGTATCACTTTCCACAGTTACTTTCCAAGTAACCAGGTAGAGAATTGGTGTCCAAAATAGCGTTTTTGCTGTGTAATTTACAGTAGAGGCTATGGTATTTCCTTCCTGCTGCCCTAAAAAGGAAAGAGTTGAGGAGATTTCACCATTTTCTTTTCCCCTCCCTTTAGATCCCCCAGCTGATCTATCTGAAGATAGTTTAAGCCAATTCTTCACTCACCTGTGATATTTTAGTGAACAGTCTGCTCATCAGTACAGTGGCACTTTGTAGAAGCTTGGGTACAGAGTGTTGAGTATTTTAGATATACTGCAAAGGGCTTTCTATGGTGGCTTTCAGTGAAAACCTTGCATGGGCAGTGGCATATGGCTACACCACCTAAATAGAGGCAGAAAGAGATTTTTTGCAGAGACACCAGCTCCTCAGAGCTTGAGACATTTGCTGAAATCTGCAGTTTAGGCTGCTTCCTGGCCAGCCGGAGTGAGTCTGCCCTGGAAGATCTGGCGAGGAGCTCTGTGTGCATGTAGAAGACCAGAGAGAGCACAGTCCCAGTATGCTTGAGTGAGGAAGCACAGAGATGGGAAAAAGTCTGTCAGGGGCAATCTGGCTCTACCGAGTAGCTATTCCAGAGCTGATTAGTACAGGAAGAAGGAGGTTATATGACCGATACAGTAAATCACAGAGATAATTATTTGAAAGACATGCTGCAGGAGAATCATAAGAAATGATGGAAAGTAATAAACCCTGTAAACAGCAGTGATTTTTTAAGACCCTGGTGCTTGTGGGAGTGCTTCAGGAAAAGGAAGAGAGAAAGTAAAACACAGAAAGGGATGATAATATTAGATGAGAACAACAGGAGTCAAACCATGAACTGCTTTAGGGAACTTGGAAGATTGCAGTGTTTTAGATAAAAGGAAGGGACAAAGATAAGTGCAGAGTCAGTACACTGAGAAAAGAGAAAGAGAGAAAAGGTAATTGGAGGCAGTGCACTTTGTGGTCAGTGGACCAAATGTGTTAGGCTCAGAGCTGCACTGGGGATGTGTTTGGCTCTGGTAGCATATCCCCAAGGACAGGAATATCAGTTCTGACTTCGGAGTGGTGGTTGATTATTTAGTAAAGTCATCTGCACAGTGTTTGGTAGCTGTTAAAGGAGCAAAGAAGATACTGGAATATGCAGAGAGTGTTTGGGGCTGTAAATGTAATGTCTTTATCATCCCACTATACTAAAAAAAAACCCAACAAAAACCACAAACACAAAAGAAGAAAGTATACCTTTCAGGATAATGAGGCAAGTTGTGGGTTGGTATAACTTAGCTTGGTTTCCTTGAAATCAGCTATGTAGCTTTATGTTAACAGAGACTATAGCCTGTATTTGGCAATGTGTATGCCTGCCTGGCATAGTATATACACAGGACTTTTTCACTTGTTGCATCATTCAGAAAGATATACAAATGATCAAGACCTGGGGCATAGCATGAGACCAATAATAAAACAAGAAATTAAACAAAAGAACATGTCTTGTGAATTCTACTGATGTAGACAAGTCTACACCCTGTTGTATAAAGCTCTCTGATGGAGCTCTATACACACCTCTAATCCTTGCAATTAATTTTTTTGACCAGTGCTGGCAGACTCTGTGTGCTGGAGTCTCTGTTCCAGGTGGCTCAGCACTAGTCTCTACAAAGGTATCTGGGATCTCTAGGGTCAGGCTGCCTGCTCAGCTTGCCACAAACACCATGTGAACATTTACAAGTCTTAAGAAGTGTACTAAGCTTCCAGCCATTCTCTATAATAGCAAAAATCAGGTACATTGCAGATTTAGCCAGAAAGGCTAGACCTTCAGAGGAATGTACCTTTGGCTACAGCTGACTTGGGTATACCTGGACATGAGTATTTGAAATGAAGGCACAAAGTTCTATTGGCACAAGGTAGTTCTGTGTACAGCATTTTGTTTGAGTCCTCTGATTGAACTGAAAAGGAGGTAACACAACTCACTTAAGTGGTTTGGATTTTTTTACACTAAATTGCAGAGGCCTGTGCATGATTACAAAGCTGTTGACATTGGGGTTGGAGTTATTTTTAAAGGGAGAAGAGAAATATTGCTGCATTTATGTTTAGCTGGGAAGTATATGTCTTTCAACAAAAAAGAAATGAAAAAAAAATCAAGAATAAAATTTGACCAGTTAGTGAGTAATACTCATTTTACATCCCTACCTTTCACCATATTTGCTTTCTGCGTGACATTTTTGCATACAGGAAGCAAAGGCTATATAGTAACATAAAGGGTTGAAGTAGAGCTAAGAAGTCATAACCCCCAAAAGTAAGGAGAGAGAGAAAAACACACTAATAAATCTCTTTCCATTCTTATATTGCCTCTAAATTTATCAATTCCATATTCCATAACACTCTAAGTTCCAGCCTCAACAGATAACATTAAGCAGTACAAATCATAATTTCATCAGACTTGGACTCTTCCTTAAAACCTTAGATGACTTCATGCATTTATATCAATTTTATCAACAGAGCAGTGCATCTAACTCTCTGAAAGCAGGTGTGGATCCAAGACCAGATTTCTCATGACGATTTGGATTTTGATGGGATACTTATGACAAACACAGCAAGAGACCCAAATCTCTCATGTGAAATAACAGAAAAAACTCTGGAAATACTGCGTGTGTTATGTCTTCAGTTAGTAATATTTTTGGAAGACTAAAGGCGGTTTTATTTGGCTGGTTTGTGTTACTTGGGGGTGACCATGTGCATAAACTATAATGGGAAGTCAGTATTTCTGAAAATTTGTATAAGTGGATTTAGCCAGAGAAGTGTGACCTGCTGACTCATTGTCCCAAAATGGTATCAGTCTAAAATATCATTGCAAGTGTGAGCTGAATTCTCATGCAAGCCCTGAATGGGACAGACAGTAGCTCCATACATTAGGAGGACAGGCTGTCATAGCTGTTTCCAGTAGAGAAGAGCACAGAAAGCATCCTGAAACCATTAATCATAAGAAAAGAAGATTAAAACTTTCAGTCTTGGTGCAAATTGGCAAATGCAAGCTGTAAATTGTAATTCATGAGAAACAAAAATAGCTTGGAATGGCTTGCTAAGAGACCTTTGATTCTGGGACAGCAGATGAGTTCAGCTTCTGTTGGACTGCACATCCGGGACATGTAAGTAACTCAAGCCAATGAATTTTTGCACTACATGAAGTGGTCTCAAATTTGCTTAAAAGAAAAGCTCATCTGGAATATTCAACAAGATGTGCTAAAGAAAACATCATCACATAATAAAATGAACCTCTATATTGATAAGAGAAAAAAAATTCAAGTCTGTACACGGACAACAACATTATTGTTAAAGAAAATGGCCCTTATAAGGGCCTATATACATAGCAAAAAAGGATACCAAGAAAAAAAAGCCTCTCCAATATCTCAGGTTTTAAATGTTAGTCAGGTATAGGGTAGCTTGCTTTTCTCATGACCCTGCTTTTGAAGGAAAAATAAGCTTCCGCTTTAAAATTCAATAGCTATCAAGATTCCTAATCTTCTTCCTTATTCTTATTGTTGAAAGGTAACATTCAGATTTAAAGCTAAAACCTGAAACCCAGTCTTTACTGAATACAGTTGTTGCTATGTCATAATTATAGAATAATCATGGAGCAATGTGGTATAGGGTCTTTATTGACATGGATATGAAGGAGTCGTATTACTGTGCCCAAGCTCCTTATTATTTCCATGCTGTTTGTTTCTGGAGACAGAAGTACATTTTACAGCTTTCCCCCTGCCCAAATAAAAAACGCTTTTATAGCAACAATCGCAAGCTTTTTTGTCTCCCCCTCAGCCTCATATGCTAAAAAAAAAGAAAAAAAAGAAGGAGAGAGAGAAAACCATTCTTCAAATGTTTAGAAATTTTTAAACAGTGGCACAGGTTTCTTTATTTCTCTGCTTATGAAGTTAACGACTGTAAAGGCAAGTCTCAAGTCCTGACAAAATTTGAAAGTGATGTCAAAATAGAGCATCTTAGAGAAGTAGCACAGATGTGTTAGGTAGTATTTGTGTACTCACACGCATATTCAAACTTCTTCTTTCAACAAAAGTTTTCAATTATTTTAGACTTTTATAAGATAGGAATTGGTGGTTCCTATTTTGCCTAAACTTCAGATTTTGTGGGAAAAGAAGGAAAACTTTATCAGAAAAGAAAAGAAAGGAAGATTAACTTTTCCAGATTGCTGGAATGTGAGATTGCCCAATGGAATAGGAAAAGGGAAGTTAAAAATGAATGGATAATTACAGTTGACATATAGCTTTGTGATTTACTACATGGATACTATTCATGTACATAGACTCTATAGGCACTTTATATAATAGCCATGTAATTAATGTATACATTATTAATATATAAGTGCTTCTATTAAGAGATGTCATTAATGATTCTGCCATCCTGAAGCTGTAAGATACAACTTAGTGTGATCTTCATAAGGCATTTATTCCGGTCTGTCAGAATTAGACAAAAAAGCTGCACTAAATTCTTACCAGTACATAAAATCTTCTAAGAAAAGTCTATGAAAGTAGCCAGTCTAATTTCCCTGGAAAAGAGAGCACAGAGGCCAATTTTTGGTGAAATGGGTAGAAAAGATATGGAAGTAGATCAAGGAGGACTTAAAATATAGTCAGGCCTTAAAATATAGTCAGGTCTCTAAGAAAAGACTATAGGAAGGACTGCACTGATATATATTCAAAGTTTAAAAATATAAAACTTTTCGGTTTTCCTTTGTCCAGTTTCAAAATAGCTGTGGAAATTAGAAAGGCACTGAGCAGTTCTGAAAGGAAGAACATTCAACAGATTCCCATTTCTGGCACAAGACAATCCATTTATTTGTTGCAACTTTCTGCATAACAACAGAAAAAATGTTCACCTTCCCCTGAGAACTGTAAAACAAAACATCTTCACAAGACTTCAAGAAAAAGAATAATAATTAGTGAGTTGAACGTTAAGTATAATAATTACAGCTGGTAGCAGAGAGTTAAGGATTTCAAATATAATCAGCTCTGTCAAAATAAGTTAAAGAGAAGAATATTTAGTCACAGTGTTTTAATATACACAGTTCAGGTGTTTTCTCTGAGTCTGCCTTGAGGTCTACAGACTTTAGGTCCCTCTGCCCTTTTTATACCTGTAAACGATGTATGGTTTCCTGAATGCATGAACATTCTCTGCACAGGTGAAACTCTGAACTGTGAAGGGACAGAGTTCAAAGGCCAATCACAATCAGAAGCGTCAGTTTTTGTCAACAATTTCTGGCAGCAGAACTCCATTCAATGGCTTGGTAAGTTCTCCAGCATTTCCAGTAGTTCTTTGAATTTTTCTGTACAGTTTAGTTAAAATGAGAACTCAGAAGTCTATTGAATTCAGTAGGACTGGGCCCAAGATTTCCCTATTTCTCTACCTCATTTTCATATGGATGAAGCTAATCTTGTATGCTTTATTGGATTTTTTGTGTTTGCTTGCTATGAGAAGACTGATTCATTCTGCCTCTGCCCCTTCTTTATACATTTATTCTTGTGTAGAGGGTGTGAATTGAGCAAGGTCAAACCAATCAGCACAAATGCAAATGAAGATAAAGAAGTAAAGAACTGGGCTGTGGCATCCAGTTGTTTGCTGTCTTCTCCGTGCAAATCCAAGAGTTTTTCTTCCTTTGTTTTTCAGCAGTAACAGATTATTACTTATTTTTATTCTGTATCTCTGTCAGCACCAGAACACTGCAATCTGCTTTTTCACCTCTTCAGATGAGAAAAATCCTTTTTTCTTTTTATCCCACGTACTTCTACTTGCTTATGTTCTTCTCTTGTGTTTTACACTCCTTCATTGTGAAGATCCCATTTTCAGGAAGCTAAGGCAGACATACCAATATATTCAGGCAGGTTAACATATCTTACTGAGAGTACTGTGACAGAAAAACATTACAGAAAGGAAGTATCTGCAGTATTTTGTCTTAAAGTATCAACTATTCTAGCATTGTCCACTATAATAAGACCACTGTAAGTCTGTAGAAGGATATTATGCAGTATTAAATACATCTTCCTTGCTGAAACATGGACAGAACAATTTCAAACACAAAGAAAGCATTACACATCTCTGCCTTGTCCCTGTTCCTGTTTTTGAGGTGACCATCATCCTGTAATGGGATGATGCTATTTTTACACTGCCTATTGCCATCAATATATTTGAAAAAACTCTTTTTATTGTCCTCCGCATTTCTGGCCAGCTTGAACTCCAGCTGAGCTTTGGCCACACGAATTTTCTCCCTACAGTAGAAAGCAGCATCTCTCTATTCTTCCCATGTCACTTGACCTTGCTTCCACTGGGCATACACCTTCCTTTTATTTCCCTATTTCCAAGAGAAGATCCCTGTTCAGCCAAGCCGTCCTTTTGCCTCGCCTGCTTGTCTTCTGAAACTTGGGAATTGCCTGCTCCTGTGCGCCTAGGAGGTTTTGTTTAAGATGTGGCCAGCACTGATGGATCCCAGCAGCTTTAAAAAACAAGGGCCAACCCCTGATTTCTGTGGGGGTGCTGTCAGGGCAGGCATCTCCTGCTAACCAAGACCCATAATGGCAGCTCCATTCAGCTGAAAAGTATAGAATAAAGTTGGAGATTTTGGAGGCTTTGTAATCTCAGTAAGAGAAAAGATCAATCAAAGTGCTTGCATATAAACTACACTCTGGACTTACTAGGAGGTTTTTCTATCCTCTTCCAATTCCATCTATGCCCAAGGTATTTTGTATTGTCAAAGGACTGATGGAGCAATACTGAAAAACTAACATTTTTATCACCATTTCCTGACTCACAAACCAGGATCTGTCTCATTTGCACTTTTTTAATTCATCTAGGGGGGGAATTCAGGATGGTTCTTTGTTTTTCACTGTTACTTTTAATAAATTAACTAATTAGCTAATAATAACAGGGGCTAAAGATCTATTGTGCCATCCATTCAAATCACAGTGACCTTTCTTTGAATATGAGCTCTCAAAAGTACATCATGAGCATGACTCATATGAGACTTCAAAATTTGTTTGCTTTTGTGCCTAATGCCAGAACTTAAACTCTGTTCTCCCAAGGCTGAAAGGCTAATGTACTAATTCACAATGTCATGGAGCTGGCTATTTGGCTGAGTTTTCTGTTCTTCTCACAGAAGGTTAATTTCCATAAAAGGGATTTTGATTTGACTGGGTTTGTTTGGACAAGATTTTATGGGATTTGGTTTCAGTCGTGGTGTTTGATGTCTCATTACATAAAGAAATATATCACAAGAACAGAAAAGACTGTTTAATTCTTCACTGCACAAGCCTATCAAGTGTCTTGTTGTATTGAATATGTGTGCAGCTGTGTTGTCCTGGGCTAGTGGAGTATTTTACTGTGTCTAACACTTAGCAACATTATTTTAAGCCAAAGCTCTTTGTCACTATGTTTTTTGTGGTGCTTATTTTCAAGGTATACGTCTCAGAAGATAAAACTGATTGAACTAGGTGATAGGCCGTAGGAACCAAATAGTTCCACCTATCAGGCCATGGGTTTAGAGTGATCTGGGGAAAATATGTTATTGCTATCACTGCAGAAATCCTAGGATTTTCACAGCCACGTGTTAGAAGCATGACAGATGCACAACAACCCCAATGAGACAAAGCAAAGTTAAAGTTAAAGCAGCTGGTAGATATGCACCTGATCAAGGCATACAGCTCTTGAAGAAATTCTTTTCTACCAGTTGCCGGTAATTAGAACTACTACAATTGATTAATAATAGAAGGAAGGTGAAAAAACCTGTAGATGGTCATGACTCAGATTCCTTTTGTGTTCTGGCCTCTCCAGCATGCAAGAATCAAAATGTAGAACAAAAATTTCCATCAAGAACATGTAATATAACTAAAATAGAGGAAAGAAAAGTCTCAAGGCAGTAAACAAATTCATCTTCTTTAACTCTAGTGGATGAAATCTAAGTTGAGATCTGTCTTATACAACCTTGCCGAATTTAAAGCCATCTGCACGGGGGTAACTGATGGCAGCATTTGCCCCTGCAACTCATTTAGAAATACATCTTCATTTGGCACAATCCAGCAGAGATGAAAGGCAGAAGCACTTTGTGAGCTCTGCTGAGCAAAAAGGTTTCAAGCAGCTGACAAGCACCATAAGATATTGTTGTACCAGTTTGTATTGATTGTGCTGGAGGGCACCTCCTTCTGGAAGAGGATTGATTTTTGTGTGTTTTCATGAAGAGATTTTAATAGTCTTTGTACTTGCTGTCATGTTGCAAAGGCCCACAAGCAAGGCATGCCTGATACCACAGCTTTAAATGATCAGCCCTCCAGCTTGCAATAAGCATCAATTAATACTGTATAAAAACATCTCCAATGCACTTACACTGAAAACCAATTTTTATAAGCTATAAGGTCAGATTTCTGCATTTGTGCTATAGCAAAGAAATCAGTGCCATCCAGGAATTAAATTAGCTCAGCTTCAGAGAGTGATTAAGAGAAAGAGTACTCAGTTTCTGATTCTTTGTTAAGAAGGTCAAACTCTTTCTTAAACTCATGAAAATGTGAAAGCTGTTAATTGCAATCATTTGAGTCATTGAATAGAAAATTGTTCCTAGAGTTTTTTCTTTTGTTACTTCAGTCAGAAATTTAATACCTCTATAATTTCCTGAGGTAAAAATTCACAGTGAAGGAATGACTAGCTAGTTAACTTTTTAAAATTTAGACAGAAAAAGCACAGAAAAGAGTGTAGGGTTTTTGTGCCTTATATATGTAGGCACTGTCAAATGGCTATAATATTACTAAAGCTTTATCATAGATCATTGATACTACTATCAGTACAATAGTACTTTTCCATTTGGAAAAATGGAGAATTTTGAAGAACTGAAACCAAAAATGGAACACAGAATATTATGTGTAGATTTAAAAAAACATCTTTTCAGTGATGTGATAACTATAGTAACTTTCAACAGGTGTGTCAGAAAAAAATTTTTCTCTTCTATTGAGCTTTTCCATAAGATGAGGAAATCCTTTATAAGTCCATGTCCAGTCTGCCATCAGATGCCAGCTCTGCTGGGATGCAGCGAAACATCAGCTCTAGCAGAACTGAGGCACTGGTTGTTGTAGATGCTCCAAACAGCAAGTGGTTAATTTATGATTTCTCCTGACCACAGTGGGTGACACCCCTTGCTAAGCCAGTAGCAACTTCTAGAATTGCTTGTCTGCTGCAGGTGCTTAAAAACACAAGTGAATGTGGCACTTATGGACATGGTTAGTGGTGGACTTGGAAACGCTGGGTTAATAGTTGAGCTTTACAATGTTAGAGGTCTTTTTCAACCAAAACAATTCTATGAATTCTATGAATGTCCTCATGGGGCATGCCGTGAAGTACTGAGCCCTGTATCCCAGATGCCAGTCCAGATGTCATATTCTCTTCTTCCATCCCTCCTGTAGTTGTAATTCTCACCTTCTTTCTTCGTGTCTCTTACTACGTGTCTCGAAGAGAAACTGAGGTTTTGCCACAAAGACAAATTTGGCAAATGCTTTGCTTTCTGATTCGGCTATTAGAAGCAGCACTGACAATGCACATGCCTTAATTAGTTGTCCAAAGTCAGGGAAAATATTCTCTGCTGCTTTGGTTTTGTTTTGTCTTAGTGCTCACAAAAGTCTTTTGAATTTTCAGGAGATCGTATGTGAGTTGCAACCATCATAACGCAAATTACAGATTAAGCCCGAATCAACATGGAGGTAAATAAAATTAATAGGACTGTTTCCACTGACACCTATAGTAGGTTGATCTGAGTTAATAAGATTTCTGAATAAAAGATTTTCTTTAGTATATATTTATGCAGTATTTTGTGAAGCGGGGTCTGGAATCTGCTTTTTACTGCTGCTGCACTAAAAATAGCAGTGATGTAATGTACTTTGCAAATCCTGAGCTTCAGTGTGGAACCTAGAGTTGTAGCTTCTAACTTTTTCTAGTTTGTAACTGCAATTTGTTACAACTCTACCTGCATATTTGCACAAAGAAAACTCAAATGTTTAAGTATTGGGAAAAGTAAAGAGCAAAGAAATGAGGTGATGGAAAATTGGATGGTTCTTAGGAAATAAAGATAGCTTCTATTCAAAATAAACGAAGAAAACCTTCATTTAGTAGCTCATTTGTCTAGAACACAGAAGATGTGAGAGTGGATAGAAAAAAACGTGTCTTATTTTTGATGAAACACGAATATGGAATATTTCAAGATAAGTCATACTCTGGTCATTATCAGAACCATCAACACTATTTTTTGCAGAACAAATATGCAAACATAGAAAACATTGCATCTTTTGTACAATACTGATCAGAAAAGTAGAGAAAAGAGTAGAGAAAATGTGGAAGACAGACAAAGAGAGAATGAGTAACACGTCTTTGTGAATCAGCAAGTATTGGCAGTGCTCCTTAAACTCTTATCCAGCTGGGAAAAGTTGGCTCTGACTGTAAGCTTAGATACGGAATATTTATATTCTTTAGTATAACAGAATAAAAAGGAAAATATATTAACTAATTGTTTGAAGATGAAGGAAATTATAAGATTAACTAGTATACACGTAAAATTCTTTATGTGCTGTATATTTTATATTATATATTTTACATCTTGTACACAGAGAACAGCTGCTATCTCCTTCAAAACTGTGAATCTTGATTTCTAATGTTAGATTGTAGTAGGTCTTCCATTATAGCGTAGCTTTCGTCTTTCCTTCAGCAGCTTTTTTGGGGGGAATGGAAGGATAAATTCATTTGAAAGAGACTAGATGAACAGTAGAAGAGTCTTGAAATGACAAGGTTTTTCCCATACAAACCCTGCAGGAGAACATTCTACCTCAGAGTTACTTTTGAAAGACTGTTGTTTTTTGTGCGTGTGTGTCTGTGACACAACCTAAGAAGTTTTTAAAAGGAAAGTGCTATGTGAGAACATTTTTGGATAAAAGCAATGAGATCCAAGACACTTTACCTAATTAAAAGAGTGGATCTTAAAAGGCAGGTCAAGATGTTCAGAGATCAACTGCACAATTCTGTCATTCAAGGAGTATAGAAGTTTGATCACAGACGCTTGTAAATATCATTTATTAGAGACAGAAAAATACTGTACATGCATTATCTCACTCAGCTACCTGCTATGTGACTGTTTCATACAATATTCATTGTACTGTTTTAAAAATATCACTATTTAACTTCCAAGTCTGCCTATAAAAACAATGTTGAGTAACTGAGATAATATTCTTATGCAAATATGATGCTTTATTCTTAGAATTAGGATGGAATAGATAATGAGAGAAAGGTAATGAGTTGTGATTGTGTAGTTGAAACTGCATAGACTTTAACAGCTACAGTTGCATGTCTGAGATAGATATCAAATATTTTCTTATGCAGTCATCAAACATTTCGCGTGATCCTCTACATAGTCAAAGAAATTCCTAGGTATTTCTTTCTAGTCCCTCTGCACCATTAAAGATACAGCTGGATTCTGCTTTTAGGACCTTGCAAAGACCTCTGTGTGTATCAGCAGATATATTTCTCAGAAAAGGGAGGTAGAGTGATGACAATTACAGGTCAACCACCTGCAAAAAGACAAGAAAGGAACGAGCCCAAGGGCTCGTTAACCCAGAAACATATGCATGTATGATGAGTTTGCTGTGTTCCTTGACAGCTTAACTCCTTTCATTGCACAATGCTCTCAACGATGGAGTATGTTTTCATACTTAACAATGGAATTAGTTTCTAGATTATATATTTTCACCTCAGTATGGAAGATTTCACGTAGGTGACTTTTCTTTAATGTTTATCAGGGGAAAGTATGCTTAAAATTTGTTGTCAAGTATGTGTCATGTGCACTACAGAAAATGAATAAACCTCAGCGCTATGTGTCCAGAGACCTGTCTCTTCATTCAGGTCTTTACCTGACCTACTTTACAAGGATGGTCACCATCTCCATTTTTCTGTGCTCAAGTTCTCTGTCTGCAAAATGGGAGTAATTGCATTGATTTGATATCCCCAAATATTATTGTTCAGCTTAAAGAATTGTTAATGCAATCTGCTACAAAGACTAGGGTTTTTCAGAAATGGCCACAGGGGAGGTTGAGAGAACACCTAAGCATTCAAGAAGTACTGAAAACTCAGTAACTTTTATTAAGCTGTTGACTGATTTTCAGAGTGTGGTTTCTGACACAGATAGGACACATGTACACGTATAACCACAAGGGAAAGGGAGAGAACTGGCAAGTAAGGTGTGAACAGAGAAACGTGTGTACTTTTCTAGGCATTATGAAGTGGGAAGCAAAGTGAAAAGAAAATGAAGTGGAAGGAAAGTAAAGAAAACAAGGACAGGATCATTCTGTGACTAGAGCCATATGAAGAATTAGGGTTGTTGGAGAAGTGATAGAGATTAGGGCAATATCTAGAAAAGATTTAGAATGGAGAGAAGAGAACTGGAGAGTCACAAGTTAAGAAGAGGCAGATGCATCTGAATGAGGACTCCATATTATTAAGTTCTTTCTAAAGAGTCTGGCCTTGAAGCAGATTTTACACAGAAATACTTACCTACTGCAGGAGGATGTGATCTGGTCATGAAAAAGCAGATGAGGTCCTAGAGCGGATCAAGGAAGTTATCACCATCAGACACTGAAACCCATCAGTCCCATTGCTGCTTTGTGCTGATTATGTACTTGTTGATTATGTACTTCCATAAGGACCTGTAACTGTGATGAATGCACAGAAAGGAATACTCAGGGCCTGTTTATTCTGGACTGGTCCCATGACTGGAGAGTCTGTGATGTGCCAAAAGACTCGGATGAGTATAGTAGTTACAGGAAAAGGGAATACTATTAGTACCTTATAACTACTTTCTGTGGTTCTAGGCAGCTTCAGATGGCTCCTTGGTTCTTCTTCCTTAGTTCCTAGCTCAGGTCGTATGTGGCCCATCCTGTTTAGGATGTTGATGCAGTAAGTGACATTTCTAGGTGGTCCATCCACCACTCTTCTGTGGAATTGAAAAAAGCACCATAATATGACTCATTTAATGTTAGGAGGTTTTATTTCCACAAATTTTACTAACAACTTCCATATGTGCAGTACAAAAGCTAAATAGGGAGTAGGACAGTGTTGATATTGGTAGAGGATTGCTGCAATTGTACGTCTTGTATAGTATTTCATGGGAGTCAGTCATGGTGGAATCCAGTCACTAAAATACTACTGAAAGCTACTTAAGACAAAAATCTGATGAAATTACAGGAGTTAAAATAGCATTTTAAAAAGGGAAATGTTGAGATTCTGAAAGTTATTAGAAGTTATTTCTAGCTAAATGAGACGGATTTGGTCTCAAAAGTATGTATTTGGAAAGCAAAAAAGCCAGCAATATTAACCTACTCATTTGTTATACTTTGAATAACTGCAGAGCATTCTTGGAGAAAAAAAAGAGGTTATGTTTAAATGGACCATAAGAACTAATTTGTAACTGAAACACTGATGATATTTTTATGCTTATTAGCTTCTATCATTTAGGAGGGAGATTAAGCTTTCTACAGAACCCATAAACATTTAGTTTGTTGTAACTACAGATTTTAATGGTTGAAAAACAGGCTTATCCATCTGTTGGAGACCAGCAAAACAAATACCTTGAGTTACCTGTATAAGCTGCTTTCTCTGTACACGTAGTTCTAAATAAGCATGACATGAACTGATAATACTGATCATTTTTTAGACAGGATGTCAAATTTAGGGTAAATGATGCTAAAAAATATTGTAAAATGGTCCCTAGCCTCTGTCAGTGCAGTAAAATGATCACAGCAGGTTTTTTTTCTCATCAAACCAGATGGCTTTAATGATTTTTCAAGCCATGCTTAATTCATCTGCAAACAACAGAGATTGGTTTCCAAATGTGTACTGAAAGAGAGAGATGTTACTGTTCATAAATGCTCTGCAAGTTTGTTTTGCCCCATCATTAGTGGCAAATGGTGTTTACTTAAGGTAAATTATTTTTTGTGAACTGCCTTGGCGTTAGTGTTGCAGTTGCAATAAATTACCTGTAAAATGAAATGAGCATCACCTGGTTAATGTAGCTAGTACAATAGACCTCATGGAATATACAAAATTATCTATTTTCTTTTGAATTAAAATTGCATTATAGAAATGACTGCCATCTTTTCCAAATGCTTGTTTGTTTTGTACTATAAAACAGAATGGTTTTGGTTTTTTTCAAAATTTTCTATTGTGAGTTTGTTATTGTTGTCGTATTATTCTTTAACACCAAGTAGAGAAAAACACATGGCCAACTCACATATGCGTTCATATTTTTAAAATATCTTTGGTTTTGTATAGTGTCAGAAGTTAGTCAGAGAACAATTGAAGTACTAGTCTGTATGAGATATCTTACAGGAAGGGAAGTTTTAAAATACACTGAGTAAATAAAAACAATGATTCCAGCTTCTTTATGTCTCCAGAGGAGGAAATTCAGTTATTCCTAAGATTATATCATTCCTCCATTTACGTAGTGACTGAAATACAACTGGAGAAAAAAAAGTTTGTGTTTAATGGATGTATTTCTGAACACCAAAACTTAGGTCTGCAGAGGCTTCCTTGCATTAAAAGCCTTGGTTTTATCAATAACGTTGTTGCTCCAGGCCATAAAGAAGAGAGAAAATTTTGTTTCTTTCTATAGATATATACCAAAACTCTAAAAAAAAAGAGTTTTCCTTTCCAGAACAGGCATTTATCACTTATAGATGTGAGTAATGTACACATTTAGGCCATAGAAGACTTGTTTTCTTTCTAAACTGATCTTAGTTGAAGTTAAAATATGTCTCATGATTTATGATTGATGGCTTGCCAGCTAAACCATTTAAAATGTAGCAAGAATAGGCAAAGGTGTTGGGATGACACTGACTATAATAAATAACATGAGATATGTGTTAAGAAAACTGTGAAATTAGATATTGAAGGGCATTGATGCTTGGGGTTGTAGATGTTCTTGATTTCAAACTGGAATTATAAACAAAAGTTGTACTAAATAATTTAAAAGAAAGTTAGATGCAGGTGGTATTCCTGATATGAGCATTATGTGTTTCTTCATAGTCCAGACATTCGTGCTCAAGCTTCATAAAATGTTGAAATGTGTGCAGTTAACATGAACTGTTCACTTCCTTTCTATGTCGTATTCTGTACTCTTCCCCATCACTCCCATTGAAGGTGTTGTAAAAAACCATGCTCACTACACTATTCAGGTCAGAAAGGGAAGCTCAGGGCTATGCCTGTACAGAGAATTTGGGTATGCAGAACAGAATTAAGCAGAGGTGAGGAAACCTGACCAAATCAGTATCTACACAAAGAAAGATTTGTTGACCACTCTCATTTCAGTGAGTGGTTACGCAAAAAACCTTTCCTGATTTCACAGAGCAGATTTTTCAGACCTTGGTCTACAAATTTTCAAACCATGACTTTCAGATAATTCAGTCCTGATGAATTCAGCGGTAAGAGATACACAGGGTTTGTGTGCCAATATGAAACTTTCATTAGGCAGACAATAGAAAAGATATCTTCCAAATAATCTTCTTGTTTCCCAGTCACAAAGAATATTTTTAAATCATCCTTATTTTAAAACCTTGCTGATCCAACATTATTCATGCTGTCGGTTGTCTGGGAGGAAGATAGCAAGTCCCTGCATGCAAAGTTGTGACATTTTTGAGTCACAGCAATTAGTTCAGTTATCTAACACAATATAAGTGGAAGTGAGAAAGAATGGGCCAGAACAGGAATAATCCTCAACATGTCTTTCAATTCAGAAGGGTCAGGGTTAGAAACATTGCATTCAAGATGTCAGAGACAGTGTTAGAGAGCATAATTTAGCAGTGACGTTCATGCCTAGTGCCAGGAAAGCAGCTGGCATCCCACAAGAAATACACTTGAATAGAACATAGTTCAAGACATTCAAGACCTTTCTGAGAGGTGAAAACCTAGATGAAAATGCAGCCTCAGAGTATAAATGAAGGATCTGTCTAGCACTATGCTGTTGACATTCTGTTAAAAAAAAAAATAACCCACAACAAAACCCACAGTTGGAAGGTGGGAGGAGGGGATTTTATCCTGCTAAACTGTGAGTTTCAGTAATAAGGCTTCACTAAGAAAAGTGCAGCATAACTAAATTTAACATACATTCTAGAAGAGCAATCAAATCATATAGCCAGAGCTTCAGTGAATAATTCATGTGAAACCTGATGAGATAAAAGGACTGACATGAGAGAACACCATAAATAACATACTGTAAAAAGACTGAAGACCAAAGATCTAGGCTTTCATCAGCAGATATAAGGCAACATTCTGTTTTGGAAATGCTGGTGGTTCTGCACTCAATCTAGTCAACTTGCATTTTCATAGTTTTTAGCTGGGAAACTGAGAAGACAAATTTCCCAGCAGAAAAATTTAGTATTGCTAGCTTGCTACTAAACTCTAATTCTTGCAAATTCCCTAATTTTCTCAAATTGACATTTTGCTGAACAGGATAATAAATACGGGACCTTCTTGATATTCCCAGTGGCTGTAAACACCAGAGTGATCTCTCCTGTTTGGTCTATAATCCACACAACACCTTTAACCACTTCTTGTATTTGGTGTAGAATCAATGCCTCCTTGTCTGAGTCACACTGCTTTTCTTGATCCAATATTCTAGGTTAGAGTAGAGAGATGTAAAGGACTCACCCACTGAAAGACTGAAAATAACTTTTCTGGGGAAAAGGAACTTTTTTTGAATATGTCTCTGCTGAAAAAGATTAATGTAAGTGGAGCAGCACTTTAAAAATAGTGATAATCCACTACTGCAATGGACCCAGTGGCAGTAGCGTAAGTGCTGCACTGGCTAAAAGTCCATCTCTTCCCTTTCATAACTATGTCGCTCTTACGTGGGAGTTTTGGTTGTGGTGACTAAGACAATGTGGTTTTCAATTTTTTTTTTCTGGCCTTTGCAAGAACACATGGGTGACCTTCGTCAGCATCTGCCAAACTGCAGCAGTGACAATCTGCTTTATTGCTTCTGATAAAAAAGGACACCTATGCTAGTGTAGTTTACCCCAAAGCCAAGCTGAAGAAGGTTGTAAAATTTCTTTACATTCTAGAAGTGTTATGGTGTGGTGTGAATTCTTGAAAAGGTGTAAACCACTCTCCTCCTCAAGTATTTGCCTTAGTCAACATACATCTGACTACATGTTGGATGGGATGCAGGCATAGTCCATTTTTCTTTGTAAACAAATACTGATATACAGGGAATAACAGAGCGTCTGTGACTCCAACAGGTTCTTTTGGTGTAAATAATCAGGAGATCAGGATGTGTGGTAGCCCACTGAGTGAGTTTCCACTGATAGGAAAGAGTCAGCTAGAGACCACAGTGAACTGCAAACTATGCAGGTACAGTATACATGCTGGATTGTTCTTGTGTTTAAAGTTAAATGTACTTTACTCTGCTTTACTAGGCCAAAGCCAAGATGCCAAGCACTTTGTAAACCCAAAGAGCTTATAGCATTTAAACTAGATCTAGTCATACCATCTTCAATTAACACATTTATTCTGTTCAAAAATGCATATTTTGCACAAAAAAAAAAAAGACAGAAAAGAAAAAAAACTACTTCTACCATTATGGTATGATAACTTATAATCTCTTAACAACAATTAATTTTGTTAACTTAAATCAAATTAATTTATTTTTAGATAAATTTAATATTAAACAGTAGTTTCTGGTTTAGCTTTCTGTGAACAATTGTTCAAAGTAGCTCAGTTTTACATAGCCTTGGTCGTTTAGAGCATTGCCTTGTCCACATTGGAATTCCCCTATTCCACTTATCCCAGCTGCTTGTTATAGCATCTGTGGAAACCCAGAAAGAGAGGAACAGTATCACATGGCTCTGTAAGACATAGTCAAACCAGACTGACGGTTTCATAGAAGGAAAAATGTCTTTCAGCTTCACTTCTACTTGGTATAATGAAATTGTTTGCTGCTGAAATGACCAGAAGCAAATTGCTTCACCTTTAGTATCATGGGTGTTTTTTGGGTGTTTTTTGCACTATACTGTGTGAGTAGCTCTTTTTCAAGTTGTCATCCCAGTTTGGAATCATGATAAACATTGATATATGGCTATTGCCTATAAAGCATCTCTTCACTCCTACTTAGGTCTCAAAAACTTTTCTTCCTGGTCTGTCAGAGCTATTGCATCTTAGTGAACATTTTCTAAACCAGCGAAATAGCCTCCCACAGCCCAAATTGAATTGCTGTGGTGGGCCAGTGCTTAGTACACTGCAATGCAGTGGTAAGCCACAATGTCTCAAGAGATACTGGACTTTCTGGAATGCAAAGCTGGCATTTGTCATTTTAGTCTCCTGTGCATTGCACTGAACAGCTCTGCCTGCCCCAAGGACAAGGGCCAGAAACTAACCTTGGTTAATCATTGGATTCATTCATCTGGCAGTTCTCTCAGCTGATGCTTCCTTTCTTAGTCTATGAAGTTTTTTGACAGGCTTTCTATTTATAATGCATTTAATGTCCCCTACTGGTGGTTTATTCGTGGAGTATAGTGGTACAAAAATATGTATTAGAAGCAGACTATATTAGTCCTAGATGTACTTGTTGTCTCTGAATTTTATTGAGCAATGGTTTCTCTTGCCTGCAGGCACTGATTCATTACAACACAATCCAAAAAACAACCTTGCATTTCAAATAAGTAACTGAGGTCAGAAATTTGGCACAAAGATCTTAAACCAATAGTGGAGGAAATTACTTTATTACAGAGTTAGGCTGATATTTTCAGAGGCAAGAATAACTCCCATTAACATTGTTGGCAATCACACAGCCTAATCCCAAGCACGTAACTTAGAAAACTTCCCCCTGTGTGGACAAGTGTTCTCAATGAGTTTCTAAATTTATAGAAGCCTCAAAAGCCCATAGTCTCTGTGTTTTGTTGTTAGAGTCTACAGTCAATTCCCAAAGGTAGGACTCCAGCACAGCAACAAGCAGCATTTTTATTAGGCCAACATTCAGCAGAGTAACATTGTTTATATTATACATTCTTGTTTTTTACACATAATTTTCATGATTATATTTTAGCTCTATTCCCAATAGATGTCTGAAGTACCATGGCTCTAATCTCTACTGATTAAGAAAACATGTGGTAGATTAGGCAGTGGTAATGGTTACCAAGTGTGAGGCCCCTGCTGTTGAACTCAAAGGACAAGCCCATCATGAGTTGTTTCTGATGTTCAGCTGTTTTACTTCAACATCCTCCAAGAAGCAAAGCTGGCAAGTTCTCTGCTCTGAGAACAAAGTGACAACATAAGAAAAGTCAAGGCCCAAATCATGATTTTCACAGCCCTAAAGAGTCCAGCAAAAATGCCTTCTTTGTTAGTATGATCTGTTTTCAACTTTCAAGGACAGCACGAAAATGACTTTTAAAATAACACACATCAGCAAGAAGTTGCCATGACCTATAAGCTTGTGTTATAATATCCATTCTCTATAGTTCAATGGTCTGTCTGAAATCTGAATGTAAGTCAGGCTTGTAGTACTGCCGAAGCAGAAGTTCCTTGTGGAACAATTTTGTTCTTGAGTAATATAAGGTTGCAAAAGCTGTTAATGTGGCAGAAAGAGAAGAAGCTAGAACAAGAATCTGACATCTGGATATATCCTGAAGAAGTTCCCATTTCTCAAAGAGGTGAGGTGTTAATTTCTTTACCTTTTTTTGGTATTGTAATTGCTATTAATTCTATTTGGATAAAATTCAGATCCTCACACTCCTCATCTTCACAAAGATGGGGCTTTCAAGCTGTCTGTAGAGAAATATTGAGTCAGGGAAACTAGCAACTCCTTTGCATTTCCCATCTTCTGGTTTTGAGGTCCCAGTCTGTGTACATTCATATGTAGCTACATTAGGTATATTCCAGAGGCTCCTAAAACATTGCTTGTTGCTGGCTGACAGCCTCTGAAATCTTCCTGGGAGGGAAAATGTAGAAGAGAAACAGTACCATTTGCAAAATGCATGAATAAATAGGATGCATGTAAGAGTCTTCTAAAATTCTACTGTTCCTGGTCCTGGTTCAAACATAGAGACTATGTGATCCTTGAATGATGGATATGCCAGTATCTAGCAACGTGGTTCCACTCATTTGTGTTTCAGCATGAAGATTAACACAAAGACAGTGTTACCAGGAGTGCTCAGGATCCCAACTTTCTCCAAGGAGGTAGAGAGTGCTGCTCACCCAGTCCTTTGGCGGACTGATAAAACCAGTCCTGAAGCTGTGTGTCCTCTGTTTGGTTGATGTTTTGGTAAGGATGGCTACAATGAGCTGATGAAACCTGACAGGAGCAGATATGGCACGGACAAGAGAGGCAGCCTGGATGGTGACATGTAGCAGGGGTGGAGACCCACAGGGCTCAACCTGGCCTTTGAATGAGAGCAGTGGTGTGTGGTTACTGTTGCTGTCTGGGTTTGGCCAGGATAGCAGAAAGTCTATTTGGTCTTGATAGAGTGAAAGACAAATATTTGGAGTGAGATAATATTTGACTGAGAAAGACAAATAGGGTGTGGATGATGAGTTACGTGTGAAAGAAGATAGGAAATCTCTGGAAGTCATGCAAGACAGGTGGGTAGGCCAAGGAAAGTGAAAAAAAAAAGCAGTCAACAGCTGACAGGACGGAGAGGATAAAATAGTAGAAGGGAAGAGTGCAAGTGGCAGTCCTTATAGGTAAGGGAATATGAAGATTGAGGAGTTTCCAGTATTTTTAATGACATTGGGAATAAAAAGAGAAAGGCAGAGAAAGAAGGCATGTTGTGATTGATCAAGCTATTGTCCTGCAAACTATCTAATAAGCAGATAGACGTGACTCCAATAATGCTTTTTACTTTTTGTTTGTTTGTTTGGTCTTTGGGGGAATTTTTTTGTGTTCCCAGAGAAGCCATTTTGAGAAGAATTTTCACTTTCCTATTCTAGAAAATTTCAGTTTTTGAAGACTCTGGGAAATACAGATCCGGTTTTTGATCCACTCATGCTTAGCTTTAGCTATGTTGTTCAAGAGAGGAAGTAATATTTTTAGATTAAGAGAACCAGATGCTGTTTATTAATAAAACTTCTGAAATCCTCTCATTGTAAATTCTTCGTTATTTTGATAGTACAGGGTGCAACCATTAGTACCTGTACAGAGGTACCTTAAGAAAAAACTGTATAACCAAAGAAAGTCAGTTCTCCAGCACCAAGGTTAGATTAAATATTTGCTATATGTCTGTGGCAAGAAAGAGCCACTTTAGTTATATTGGTGGCTTTTACCTTATTGTCAATGTACAGTTTGGATTTTTAAAAAGTGGAATCTATTAAGCCTGTACTTCAGAGTTACTACGTGTACAAGGAAAGGTGGTGCAGAAGGACCACTCTGGACTTAATACGTAGCCTTGCTTGCGACAATTTCCCAGCTTCTTCCTGAAAAGCCTAGTCCTTTCTGTATTCATGTCAAAGCTGATATGTGCAAATTGCTTTGCAGTGGTAATAAATACATTCCTGGTAAAAGGGGGAAAAGTAAATTAATTTCCTCTGAAAGCTGAGGTTGATTACGAACAGTTCAGGCTTACACAGTAATTGTCTAAATTCTCTTGTTTTTAGGAGAGTAATCCAAGACCCATGACTCAATACTGTATACCCAGGTTTTCAACGATGCTAGTTAAAGAGTGTGTACTGATTCGTAAGACATCCCAGTAGAATGCCTATAGAGCTCATATATACAGCTGGAATGAAACAAGATGCTATGAGCACCACATTTGGAAAAAACCAGATCAGTATCAGAGTCTGGGTAATTTTCACAGAATCAGAATGTCTGAGGTTGGAATGGACCTATGGAGGTCATTTGGCTCAACCCCCCTGCTCAAGTGGGACCACCTGGAGTCAGTTGCCCAGGACTGTGTCCAGACAGCTTTTGAATATCTCAAAGAATGAACACCTTTGAGTTTCTAGAAGTGCTCCACCCATTTCCCTTTGTATCTTATTGAAAGAGCAGGCTGTACACCAACATGCACAACGCATCACTAAAAACTTGCAAGTGGACTCAAGAGCTTTTCTGTGAGCCCCATCCCACAGAGCATTATTTTGCAGTGGTGTACAGTCAGCCAAAGTCACAGCTCTGCCTCTCTTCCCCAGCCTTTAAAAATAAAGTGATTTTCTGCTGACTCAGCTCCATGAACTAGCTCAGTGCCAAATCACAGAAACACCAGCATGAGTGAGAAGGAGGGATTGAAACTGTATGGCCAGGGGAGAGATGAGGAGTAGACAGGATTATTGTAGTTTGTGTTTGAGTATGACTTAACAGTCACAAAGATATGACATAAGGTGGAGAATTGAAAGAAACTATGGAAAAAGATGAAGTACAGTTTATTCCCCTCGTTGGTGAAGAGCAGATTCCTCTCTCAGTACACAAAGTGCCTCTGTCATCTAAGTAAGAAAAATATTAAGGTATCTTTACTGAATTTTAAAAATAGTTAATTGTAATTGCAGAGTAAGGTAGAACACAGTATAAATAACAGTGGTAATCATATTGATAGCTAGATCTTTCCTATTCAAACTTACTATCTTCTTTGGTTAATACCCTTAGGGTTTTGTTGTAAGAGGTTAAGTATTTTTTTTCAAATATCATGGACAAATTGAAGCTAAAGTATCTTTTCTCATTCTGTGTCATGCTTAGCTACAAGAATCAAACTAAGTTACTGCAGTGACTTCTGAAGTAACAAATTATGTTACTAATGTAAGTGAGCAAATATTGTAAGAATATAAAAATTAATTAGATTGAAGAGATTTTTGAATTTTGTATTTCAGCTGATTTGGATTTTACCAGGAGAAATTTAGGTATCTCTTCCCTAATGCCATGTATATTCCAAATTTTTTTTCTGCCTGTTATTTCTTCATAGAAATATCATTATTCCAACCACATCACTTTTCAATGTAGAACCCTACATGGGCAGTGATTTGTGAAGGATTACTTGCAAAGCTTACACTATAATTGCCTGAAGTAAAAAAAAAAAAAAAAAAAAAGGGAAGAAAATAAAGCTTACAATAAGGTAATGTATACTGGTAATATCAAATTGATTCTACATGCAGAGTGTCAAGCCTGCTGTGTTTGCAAAAAAAATATTGTTTCAGTTTCTATATGTCAAAGAACAATAATCCATCTGCAAATAAGGATTTGCTTTAAGCTGTGTCTTGTATATGACGATTTCAGAAAAAAAACCTGATAACTAAAATTTGTAACTTCTATTGTTATTATTATGCTTAAGGGTAAAGAGCCATTTTAAACTTATGAAACCAATGAAATTTATTATGATTAGCATACCGATAGCACAACTGTATTTGCACCCCTCCGTATTACCGTATACTTTATAAATCCTGAGTCTTTAACATCAAAGCTGTTGTTCACTGTGTGCCTGACCAAGGGGACTAGGTACCAGCTTGTTCATATAAAGAAAATAGGTAGGATAACTAAACTAATCTCTCTAGATACACCACCTCTTAAACCACTCTCTAGCTACACCACTGTAATCCTCTCAGATGCAGCCTCACTGCAGTGAACTGAAACTGGCAGCACATCAGCTGTGCTGAGTTCTCTGTTGCACTGTTCTAGCTGGAGAAAAAACATCACTTTATGCATCATTCCTATAAATATAGGGTCTGTTAGAAATGTAAAAGAAGAGTATGCAGTAAAGCTGGCACATGTAACTGGAAAGCATATGTGTGGGGGCAATCAGGTTGTTTTAAAAGTGAATGCCATAGGAGGAGTGTAAGATTTGGTCTTATCTGTCTATGCAGCACAGTGAAACACTGGTGTGCTGTTTTCTGCTCTTTGTCTCCTGTGATGTTTCACTGTCTTTAAGATTGGTGTAACTTCTGTTTGTCTGGTATTGCAATGTACTGAGCTTCACACACATTTTCTCCCCATGGGAAAATCAGCTTTTTATATTTTTGTTTTGCACTTCTTCTTCCCGGTATCCAGACATCATAAGACTAAGGTAGATCAATCTTAAGCTTCCATAAACAAAATTAATATTCATCTCCTTCCTTGCTTTTGCCAAGGATGAGGAGCAGGGACTTGACAAGATTCAGGACTCTCTTACTAGAAGGGTTAAAAGTTAAAACTAACAAGATAGGGTCTAAACTTTCTAAGTGACAGGTACAAGTCTGGCTTTCTTGAGACTCAGCATAAGCCAAAGAGTCAGTGCAGCCATGTTCTAGTCTGCTGCTGTATATTTATGCCTAGATCTGATCTTCTTTTTAATATTCTGTGCAATAACAACACAGTTTTTTAATTTCTCAGTGGCTTTGATAATTTTGCTGACCTGCTAGTCTTGATCAGATCCTCAAGGGCCACCTCACTTTTAATTCATTGAACATTAGATACCCAGATGCAAGCTGGACACACAAATAGGTTTGAGGACTGAGTGAATGTTTTCTTTGCTGTGTACCCTCCCCTGGCCCTCTTTTTTAGGTGATCCTTGACTTTCCTTACCTTCTTCACTGTGGTAAAGATTTAAGCCATTTGGTTTTTTCCACTATTTGCATATTTCAAACAGACAGGCCTACAGTATTTTAGTGCAAGGCTTGTTCTGGTGAACTTCAAATTGATCACAAAGCAGTTTTCCTATTGACTTCACTTAGATTTAGGTCAGGCCTAGATGCTGGGATGGGATATATATTTTAAGCATACAGAGTTATGCAAATTCCTGTATTTGAGTAATGAGAAAGTAGGGGATGATCCTTTCAGATAGTTACCTGCCTCTTATGGGTGAAGTGAAAGGAGCTGTGTGTTCTGTGTGGTGCTGTCCTGGGTACCTGAAAATGCCGTCTGGTCTAGGCAGTGTTTTCAGTTTCCAAATGTATGTATGAGAAGGTACATCAGGGTAACCCTCAGCTTCACTTTAAATTGTATCATTTGACATCAGTGCAGGTGTCCAAGGCAAGAGCTCCCGGCTTTCACCTGAAAGATGTAAGGATGGCAAATGTTTTAAAGGAAGGCGCTTCAATCCAGAGCTTAATCCCTGTTGTTGGTGTCACATAGCCTAGGCATGTAACAGTTTGCCTGTTAACTCTGGATTTCCTTAAAGGAGTGGCCCAGGCCTAAGTGTGCTGTACAGGCATAGAAAGTCAGGGCAAAGGGAGGGAAGAATGGGTAGCAAGTGAAAAGAGGCAGGTAACTAATACCTGTAATTCTTTACATAAGACTCTCTGAAACTTGGAACGAACTTTTAAGTATTTATAAAGCTGTTAATATTGCAAACAGGCATTTGCTGTAGTGAAATGGAAGCAAAGAAGCAAATCAAGTAACTCTTTTGCTTCTAAACATTCAGATTTGCTTGGCAGTTCTGAATTTCTGACAACCTAAGGACTAAAGTTTCTCATTTGGAATCACATGATCCTTTTCCAAAGAATAGACTTGAGATTGAAAAAAAGAAGAACAAAAAAAGAAAAAAAGAAAAAAAGCAGAAAATAAAAGGAGAAGGAAGAAAGCAAAATAAACCTCAAAAATCTATCTTTCTTCTATTATGTCTCTCTTTCTCTCTCTCCTTCTCTCTTTCTGCTTTCTTGCTCCACCACTTGACTATATCATACTGTGTTGCTGGTTGCTGAGGTGCTGCTTCACCTTCTGCAATGTTGCTTGATCTTTGATTTCCTGTGAAGCACAATGAATCTTACATTAGAGTGTGCAGAGTCAGGTGGTGCACCATCTGTTCCCAAGTGCTGAAAACACTGAGTAACAGAGAGCAACAGAAAGCAACAGCTATACCAGTTTCATCAGAATATTCATATTCACACGGTAACAAAAAAACCAGATGACTCTACTTTCAAGCAGAAAAAAGCATTTAGTTTTCCAAGTTACCTATTAAATCTAAACTGTTGGGCTGGTTTTCTTTCATTTTGTAAAAATATGCTTAATACTCATTAATACAGCTCAGTCATAAAATATGTTAACCAATTCATACTGCTTAAGTGATTTGATGTTATGGAGACCATGTGACACGGACTGCAAGTAGTGTTAATTTAACTATATTTAAGAACATCTGTGCATGCAGCAACCAAACGATTGCTGGAAAACTATGGTAGTAACATAGTGAAGAGCAAGTAATGCAGAAAATTGGTAACTCCCTAGCCACCAACATATGATAGTACTTTTTTCTTTTAGTGTGCACTAACATTCTGTTGAAAAACATTATGTATACCTGACTTATCCTTAGAAATCTCTGTGCTACCCTTCTAAATATTGATTATGAATCATAGGTTACAACTATTTTAATTATATGTTTTCTTAACTGTGTTTTAATCAGATGAACGAGAAATACCTTGAGTGCCTTAGAACATGCTTATTGCTTGAGAGTAAATCAGCTATAGTCAAAGTTGCTAAGACAAATGCTTCTAATTCTTTAATGTTCCTCTCCATATTAATGGTAGAACAGCTTAAGTCAGATTTACATGAGCCCAAAATTGCTTTAACTACTTTGCTAAACATTGTGCTTATTATAGAAGAAACTAGAACAAAGATTTATCACATTTTTAGAAACCATTTAAAAAGCTTCATTGATCTTCCTGCACTTTAACTTTCCGACACTCTTGTTTTGAGGCACTATATTACAAGAAGAATATAAATGTTCAAAAATAAAATTGCTTCTGCCAAAAAATGAGGAAGTCAGGGCAGAAAGAAACACTGTTTTGTTTAGCACTGGTATATCAGTACCCTCTCTAATGCCTTCCATCACTCAATAAACAGCACTGAAAATAAATTGTATCTCATGGCTAGGGTTGCCTATTCCCAGTTGTGCTCCTGATTTGTTGAATGATCTTGAGAATTTGCTATGTGCTATAGTTCATCCAGACATGAGTAGGGACAATGACGATTGTATATACAATGATTTTGTATATGCAGGATCTTTGACTCAGAAATGTTCACATATTTTACAACCACCCAAATATCTTACTTCATGAATTCCTTGAGGGATTACATATGTCTAGCTGGCAACCACATACAGTGTTGTATAATCATGTAATGAAAAATGTATACTAATATTTGTATTATTTTACATATGTGCATATGTGTGTATGTGCTATATGGATTATTTATAACATGTGTAAATGTAGCTATACAGATAGACAAATATACAACCCCCTAGGTTATGCAGTAAGGTCACTGCATGGTTGTAAAACATTTGAAGATATCTGCATCAAAGATATTGTACTAACACAAAGTGAGAAAAACCCCTCCTACCTTAAAAAAACGCTGAGCCCCTCACTGTTGCAAACAGGGTAATGGGGAAAAAAGAGTCAGATAACTTAAAAAGCTAACACATTCTGTGGCTTGGCAAATGTTGGTAGCAAAATTGATTTTGCACTGTCTGAGTTTGGAATGGCTGATGTTGAGATCAAGTTGCTAGTCTACAGAGGAGCTAAGACTTTTAGCAGATAAACACAGCACATGCAAGTAAAATGCAGGGCAAAAAGAAACCCCAAAACCAGTTAAATTAGAGATGACTTCTGATTTTGAGCCTGGGCAGTGCTCAGTGCTCAGCTGGCTCAGCCCTATACTTCATGGCTAATAAGGATGAGCAGTTAAAATATTTCTCATTGCCTAATGTGCAAGTATGTCCTAGATCAATGAGGCTTAGAAGTCCTATAATCAGATGTCCTAAGCTTTTAACCTTTAATAACTGAGCTGTAAGAGACGCTTCCTCGTCATTCTTCTTGAAGCCTTCAGGAACATGTGTCAGTTTATTCTTTGCCTGTTAATTGTTCATTGGAATGTAAGAGAGTCTGACCCTGTGTTTGCTGACCTAAACAGCAATATTTCCATTGAACTCAATGGATTTGTCGGCACTGTTTCTGCCTGGGGGTTGGTCATCTCTGAACCAATAAAAACACATGAGTGTCGTATATGCTGGAAACAAGAAAACAGCCAGCCAGCCAGAGATAAGATGTTAGCAAGATAGTAGATTCACTGGTTCTACAGCCTGTGTAGCAATGTTTGTGAATATAAAGCACTGTGTAGACAAAACTGAGTTACCTCTAAAGACGGAATTAGAATCAGTCCAGCTGCAACACTGAAATAGTTTTCCAGCATTGGAACAGGCTGTCCAGGGAAGTGGCTGAGTCACTAACCCTGGAGGTATTTAAAAGATGTGTAGATATGGCACTTGAGGACGTGGGTTAGTGGTATACTTGGCAGTGCCGGGTTAGTAGATTCAATGACCTTAGAGGTCTTTTACAACCAAAATGATTCTGTGATTCTATCGCAAGTTACATCCTGGTTAATTTATTTTGCTCTGAAAAGTAAATATGGGATGTCTACCTAATTTGGCTCTCCTACAGCTATAGCATAACTTTGAAAGATTTAATACTTCAGAAGCTAGGAAAAACAGCTGCTGGTCTGAAAACAGGCTACTGAGGCAGAGTTTGGTCCATGAATTTGTCCATGCTCCCACTGGAGGTCTGTGTCAGAACTAGAAATCAGAGGCAAATATTGCTGTATCAAGATGATTGGAGCCTTATTCCTGTTCTTCTTACGTAATGCCAGCTTTAGCCTGGCAAAGGATCCTTGTTGTGGGTTAAGAAATGGACACCAACACCACCCCCCAAGCTCCCCAGTCACACATTTGTGCATGTAAGTTCACCAAACAGCATCTGTCCCATTTAGCAGGACCAAGTTCTGGATTGATCCTGCTTGTACTCTTTTTATATATGAGATGGATTTCCTGGACAACGTGGTGATGACTAGAAGAGGTAAATTTTTCCAAGAGCTTGTCTCACAAACAATCAATTTAAGGTTAACTGACCTGATTATTACATATTTCTCTGAAAGTGATAGTAGAAGGTGTGTGTGAAGCTGAACAGGAAGCTGTTTAAGTGCAAAAGGTAGTCCTGAGGGTAGAAAAGGGTTTATTCTTAAGTTCCCTCAAGGTGCTGTGGGATGTCAGCTTCTGTTCAGGAACGCCTGGGGTTGTATCATGTCAGCAATTGCTGTGGCCTGATCTGAACTCTGGTGCAGATGCATGTGGGCTGGGACTATGTGCAAAGACCATCCAGTTGCCAGGGTAATGGCAGTGAGTACATTCTCTAGGAATAACATGGACAGAGTAGTGAGGGGCAGCTGGAATGATGTGAGATTGGACTTGATGTATAAATCTCTTTGGATTTAAAACTTTAACCATATAATCTTTTTCTCTGTTGATTTTTAAAATTTCATTATGTACTGCAATAGAAGCTTAAATTAAAATTAATGCTGACCCATTGACTTCACTAGGTGATGGCTCTAAATTTCAGGGAGCTGAATTTGCCTATGTTCACATTTCCTTCAATTACAATGACAGCAGTTTTAATTTAGACTAATATTATCTGGTACATATTTATCTTTCTGCTGCCAACTAGGATCTCCATGGAGAACCTGAAAGATTGTGACATAATTAGTAGAGACAATTTCCAAAATGCCGGAAGTGAGTAAAGTTGCAGGCAATCCCCTCTTGAATTTACCTGCCAATATTTTTTCTAAAATGTGTTATGATTCTCATTTGTTTAATATTTATGAAAAACTACAAAGTACTTTCCAGTAGCTGTGTTCTGCATTAATCACATTTTCACTATTATACCTGTTTATGACTCCATTAATTAACTATCATTAATTAATAATATAAATAACGTTTATATTTATTAATTCTTAAGTATATTAATGAATTAAAGGCAAGCTATTAAAGAAAGTGGAAGTGAAATATATTCAGGCCCAGCTGCTTCTTAGATTTACTGTGAAAACTTGCAGTGATAGTTGCAACCTGAAATTATCCCACAGAAGAAAAGCTGTCACGTAACAGATTCCAGAGGGTTGTCTGACACAAAATGCTAGCAATCTCTATCATCATGGACCAGGCTCTAAGCCCCAGCTGAGATTTCACCAGACTGGACATGTTCTGTCTGAAACGTCAAAATGTTACTGAATCACAGGTAAATGTATTTTTTTTTAATTCAGCCTACGGCAAGGATCAATCCTGCTCAATAAGAGATTTCTGAATGCAGCAATTCATTTTAGGATCTATGCACTAATAAGTACTTTAATATAAACATAGGCTGACAACTGACTTCTCACTGACAAGAACAGTAGAAACAATTTTACTGCTTTTGGGCACGTTGAGTCAAAAGTCCGATATCACCCTCATATTTTGGAAGGTAAAATCACATCAATTGTCCATTCTACTATAAATTACCTCTTAAAAATTTTAACCTCATTTTGTGCTCTACCAGATATGCTTAAGGAGAACAGTGCCTCTAGATTCAAGCTCAGTTGTGAATATGTATCAAAGGTTTTATACACAGTTGACAAAAACCCTTATTTGTCAAGATATATTTCCTTTATCCAAAGCTAATAACTAGTTTATTTTGCATCAGCTGCAGACAGTATGTGTGAAGCTGACACTGAGGTTTTGCCTTTTTTGACTGAAATGAGACAGGTGAAAGAAAAGAGGTAAAAACCCCAACAGCTGATTTTAGAAAAATTCTAATTGGGTGGTGTTCATTTTGCTGAAGAAAATTCTTGCTCCATTTTAACACAGTCGATCTTCTTTTTTGACATGCCATATGATCTTCTGAGAAGACAGAGCATGTCTTGAAATTGTTATACTGCTTTGTTGGGGGTTGAGTTAGAGCAGCAATGTGCAATATGTTGTCAATGCCTAATATCTCCTCAGCTATGTCTATTCTTATGCCTTCACATGTGGGTGGTAGATTGCCCACCAGCATGAAGTCTCCTGTATGAGGTAACATGCTTTGACACTTTTAGTGCTTATAGATGAGTTGGACTACCTGAACCTAGTCTGATTACATTCAGTACTTATTTTATTTGAATAGTAAATATGGTTTCCCTCCCTGCCCCCACATTAAAATATACAGATGTCTTTTGGCCCTCATATAAGTTTGTTAGTGATGTTTGACAAATAACTCATTTTCACTGTACTTGGATTTATTTCAAAGGTTCAGGAATGTGACTTAGCACTTGAACTGGATTTGAAAGACAAGGACAAAATTATTTTTTCATCATTTGATAAAAATTACAAAATATTTTAAATCGGTAAATCTGCCAATTGTGTAACTGTTGTGCTAACTGTGTAAATATTTTCTTGAACATGAGTGTAATTTGGAGTTCAAAGAGAGGAGTGTAGATGCTCTGTTCCTCTATTCCTACCAGCAGCTGAGCTGTATATAATGTAGTTACGTAGAGAAATGGCAGACCCTTTACAATTAGGACCCATGGAATAACAAAAGGAAAAATATTGAACAAACTCTTCAGCTTGACAGTGGTTCTGTGAATTTGCCCACTGGTTTTCAGGAATACTGATATTACTCAGGTTTCCTTATAAGTGGGAGGACCCAACAGTCCTATATATTTCTGTTTATATATATGTATAAACCAGACATAATGTGGGACTTAACAGCACTTTTTCCTAGATTTTGTGTGGCTGCTAAAACAAGCTGTTTGGAAGTTAAATTGTTTACTCAGCTCTTGACATCTCTGTACACGATGACCACCATCACCAAAAAAAACACCTCTCCTCTCAAACACAGGTAAAGTAATACCATTTTTCTACTCATCCTCCTGTGGCATGCCATACCTTACAGATCTGCAAGAAAGTACATTTTTATGTGAAAAACTATGCACAGGTTACAATAGATGTTAGGATGGAAGCCTCCTAAGAAATTTGTATCATGGGGTACAAACCTACCAAGAATCACAGAAAGGGCAATGCATAGCAAAAGTTAATGGTGTCTGAGAAAACAGTGCTGGATTTTTCAGAAGTAGTGTATTATTACAGGTCAATACTCCTTAAATTCATAAGCTTTTAACATCTCCACTTGTGCTGCTTTACTCTGCCCAATGATCTATCTTTTGTTCTTTGCAGACTGTCTTTAATTGGAAAATTGTTTAATAAATCCTCACATTTTATCTCATCAAAGACAGACATAGCGTATGTAAATATTCATTACCACTTCATGTTTAAAACCACTTTGATAAATTAACTTCATAACCTTTAGAGAACAGGAAGAGACAGGAAGCCTGGATGTAACTGAGATGGTGCATAAAAAAAAGGAATAAAAAAAAGTAACTCAACACAGTCATTTGCAAATGTGTTTAGAAAGATTTTGATTGTGTCTATTAGTCAAAAGGAGATTCACATGAGCTCTATTACAGTAGAAGATGAATTATTTTCTTGAGCTGCCAGTCTCACTCTTCTGTCTGTAGATGTAGCTTCAGCCACTGGCTTAGTATAACTTTAAGGTTGCTGTGAATATAAATCTTGTGAATACTTAATAACTACAAACAATGTAATGCTGTAGGATGTCTTAGTCCAAATTTTACAACAGTCTGGTCTCATGTAAAATGCTGTTACAACAATTTTTTTTAACTTCTTTCTTCAATCCTTCAAAGGATCAAATTTGTCCTTTTTCTGTATCTTTTCCCACATTTGTTATGTATGGGCTGAACTGCTTGCCTTCGCCATTAGCTTTCTTCAGACTCTGTCTTCACCCTCGATATCCCACCTATTCACTTCTTGTGTCTTCAGTTGCCTCTGAACTTTCTCTCCCTCTGCTCTTCATCCTGGGGAAAAGCTTCCTGTTACTATATACACAGCTACTTTATCATCCTTTTTTCATTCCCTGCTTAAAACCCTCTTCTTTGGGGCCATAAATTTTAGTGAACAGCTGACAGCAATTATGATGTGAATGTGCTTTGACCCCTATCAATCTTGGTGACCAATATCCTCTAATTTTTTTCTCTTCTATTCCCCCATATGTCTGTATCTGTTGCCTCTTATCATACTTCAGGTACATCTCCATAATATTTATGGAGCTAGCTGCAGAATAGAGAGAAAATATCTGAAATATCTTTAAATGAAATGATTTTATGGTGAGCAGTACTCCCCTGTACTTTATAGACATATCCTTAAATTGTAATCTTGCTGAAGCAGAGCCTGCTTTTTTGGCAAGTGTAGCATAATTTCAGCTTGTAAATAGGTCCCCTAAGTACCAAGGCAATGCAGATAATTACTAATAATGCCAACAAAAAGACATCCTGTAACCAGACAAGCTGATTAGCAGCTGAAGCGAAAGTAGAGGTCCTGTCTGCATGAAGTGTTGAGAAACAAGCAAATAAAATATCCTATATCACTTTGTAGCAGCCCTCTTCAAGGTTTGCTTGTGCTAACGCTTAACAGCATATGCACATCATGCAATTTCTTCTGCTTTAATTAGAGATCTGTGAGGAGTGAATTCTCTAGAGATAAAATTTCTGCTTATCCTATCCACTAATTATCTGCTTTTTCTTTGAAAAAATATTTGATATTAGGATCTACTGTTCTTGAGTAGAAAAAAAGTTACTCTGACCTTTGATGTGACATAATGTGCAGTGAATGCATATAGAGAATATGATGAAATGTAGTTAGATTGGTCTTTGGAGGAGTTAATATACAGCACATAAAAAGAATTATTTGAGGAATCTTGAGAGATTGCTACCTTTCTTGCTAGCTTTTTTTTTTTAAGTAGTAGTATCAATTTAATTGCAAAACACTAGATCCTATTGCTGACAAAAATTGCCAACTGTTTTACAATAGAGTAGGGTGTTGTGCTTCCTTTCTATTTCAACACTGAACAAGAAATATTTCAGATGCTGATGTATCTTAAAAGAATTCTTACATAACTTAAGAAGGTTGAAGGGCAAAAATAATTTTGGCAAAAGTAAAGAGAATGGTCAGTATTAGAAAGAGATGGTACTGGCACAGTAACAATGATTAACAGCAGTTAGGTGCTACTGTTCAGATGGTATCTGTCAGTTTTGGAGATGTTATTATTTCCACATTTTTCTCTGCAACGCTACTGGGTGAATCAGGTTTGACTGTTGCTATAGAAAATGTATTTACAGGCATTCTTGCTGGAGTAGGACAGTCGGACAGTGGTGTCGTAGTAAAAATTCTCCTTGTGAGGAAGGCAAAACAAGCTGGCAGTGCAAATCATGGCCAGTCACCACCTGCTAGTTGCAGTCAGACCTTGCTGTTCAGTGCTGGCCCCAGAAGCTGCGACGGCTTTGCCGCCAGCCGCACGCTGCTTGGGGGAGCAGGAGGAAGGAAACACCCCTTGGGCTTGGTGGCTGGAGCAGCTCCTGGAGCTGCTAATTTGATGCCCCCTCAGGCTGAAGAGAGCACAGTTCCCCTTCACTCTCCTCAGGGAGTGCCTCTAACCGCCAAACTATTACATGTGGCTCCTCCTTTGGATTTATTTTTGAAATAAAACAATGAGTTCTGCACAAAGAGCAATTGGTAAAGCTTCCTTCAGGAGAGCATTTGGGACTGAGGGTCTCAACTGGAAAAGGAGTATCTGCTCACAGCTCAGATCAGAGAAACAAAATTCCAGAGGAAAGAGAAGGGATTGCAGACATGATTGGCATTTCCTATTAGATAGACATAGAGGATTCCCAGCTCCTTAGGAAGCTCCCCTTCACTATACGATTTTGTTAAGGATATGTTTTAGTGGTGCCTAATTTGTCATGTAAATGGCTCTGAGAGGTTAGGTATCTAGCTCAGTTCTTGGGACTCCAGCTGAGGGGTTAAAGGTGCCTGGCATGAGGAATAGTGGGAATAGCTGCAAGAGGCTCATACCCTGGGTCATACCCTCCATCTTCACTTTGATTTATTAATTACCTTGGATCTGATAAATTATTACTCTTTTCAAAGGGCTCAGGAAGATACAGGGAAATTTTGGCTTTATTATTAGACAGTGTCAGGTTGCTCTCGCCCCGGTGACTGAACTCTTTATACGGCAGTCACTGACTTCATAAATTTTTGACCTCTCCTTAATGCACAGCACTTTTGTAAACCAGGAAGAGGACCACAACTGTAATTTCATATGTAAGAAATCTCCAGCCAGAAGCCTTGCACCAGTTTTAGTTCCCTGGACTTCTGAAGTGTTACTCCTAATAAATACTGATCAGACGAGATCTAAACCAGGCCCACAATATTGCAGATCGTTCAGAGTACTACCCTCACCTCTTTGTATTCCAGTCTTTATAATAATGTTAATGTATTTGTAAGGAAGACTGAAAAAATAGTGTAAAAATTCTGGATAATGAATGCTTTCCTTTAGCTAAAGTATATACATATAAAACAAAACAGGCTTGGTCACCTGAATAAATTCCACAATACTTTCACAGAATTAGGAGGATTTACTACAAAATCCCAGTGGATTTTCATTCCTCACTCTTTCCATATAAATGATCTTGCCCTTGGAAGTTAGATTTGCTTTTGCCTGCACTGAGAACCAGGCAGGTTTTTAGAAGCTCCCAGATGCCAGACAGTTTTCAGGGATGCTAATATGCATCATTGGCACATATAGAAATCCTAGATCCCAATGAATGAGGAGAGTTAATGACATTTGTACAGACAAGGCCACTTTGTCTGATAAAACATAGATACCTAAATTCAAAAGAGGGAGTCAGAGAGTCTACTTTCCATCACTGCCTAACTCTGATGGCCAGAATGAAAACAGATAAGTGGGACAGCAAATCTTTAACTTATTGATTAAAGGCGCTGGCATGGTGTATGTGAGATCCGGATTTTGATCTGTGTTCACTGGACTATTTATGCCTTGTTATGTTCAATGGTCTGGGTGAATAACAAACAGAAAAACAAGACCAGACTGTGAGAAAAGGCCCTTGACTTCTGCTTAGATAGGCACCATCAGAGACCACCAAGGACCACCACTGCCCTGCAGAGCCAGACTGCAGCTACGGAAAGGCTGCCTGCCCCTAGCAAGACAGCACAGCTGCTGGGGTGTCTTCTGTGCTGCGTGGAGTCTCCTACTGGAGATGAAGAACCTCTCAAAGACTGCTGAGGGAACTGAAACACAATTTCATGGACTTATAAGCATGACTGTAAGGAAAAAGATAGGCTGTGCCATGACAAAGGAACAGACTTTTCAGTAATTTTGTGTTATCCAGATGGGCAACTCTGAGGCCTGCTCTAACTCAGTTTGTCATGGTCTCTTGTTCTTGAAAGCTTCAGAAATAAAAATTTGTGCCATAGCTATGCACCGAGGTCTTGGTTTCCTACTGAGTTTGCATAGTGCCCTGCCTTGTAAACCAGGCACCTTGTAAACCGCACCTCATAAACACATCTGCCTTTCTTCAGAAATGACACAAGCATCATAGAATCATAGAATGGTTTGGGTTGGAAGGAACCTTAAAGATCATCTAGTTCCAACCTCACTGCCACGGGTAGGGACACCTTCCACTGGACCAGGTTGCTTAGAGGCCCATCAAACCCGGCCTTGAACATTTCCAGGAATGGGATGTCAACAATTTCTCTGGACAACTTATTCTGGTGCCTCAGTACCCTCACAGGAAAGAATTTCTTCCTAATATCCAATCTTAATCTACTCTCTTTCAGTGCAGAGTATGCATGTGTGCTCTGGCTTGCTCTCCTGGGGTGAGTGGAACATCTTAGCCGGTGAGGTGCCTACATTTTATTTATCATTGTGGTTTTGAGTATCACTTGTTTAGCCTGGGAGTACCTCCACATTTCAGATGGAGCCTACAAAGCTAAGCTCTGGAATAACATTTTGTCATGCTGCTGGAAGAGGTGTAGCCCACAATAGGTTTAGGTGAACTTACCCTGTCTAGTTTACCTGCTGTTTGAGCGAGATTGCCTTAAGCTGCATAAAGATATCCGTATCTGTCAGATGTGTTTGCCACACAATGTGCTTAATTGTGAAATCCTCCACAGATTTAATGAAGTCACACAGGCCAGATAAGATGAATCATGAATTACTATTTTTGTAATAACATTTCTGGTCAAAAAATTCAAATTTCACATTACCTTTTTTGATGCTACTTTTTATAAAAAACACTTTGAAAGAGAATTAGAACTTTCAGAAGCAGAAAAATGTAAGAAAAGCATGACAGACAAAAAATGCTGACTCTTTGATATACTTGATTATAAATCCTGTAATTTGGAAAATTAACTCTACTACAGCCAAAACCAGCACAGGCATCGTGTCAGTTATCACGTTACTGGCAGCAATCACTGGGAATACATCTAAATCTCTTTTTTTCCTTTCTCTCAGACACTGTCATTCATGGGTGCCTGTTCATGCATAATGTGATAACCCTGGGGTATATCTACAGAACTTAGTATGACAATGTCCTGTGCTTAACTGAAGGTTGTATGATATTACCTTTAATGAGAAAAAAAAAAAGAAATTAGCCAGGGACACAAACATATTAATTAACTTAATAATTTACTGATGAAGTTGGCTATGTTTTCTGATAGTGCATTCTACTATTCTGTCGCTGTCCTAGCTGTTTTAAATCTTTGGAGGACTGCCATGCAGGAAGGATATCCAGTTCTGGGGAAGGATGGAGGTTAGCTAATTCTCACAGAAAACTAAACCTGTTGACCGTCATGCTGCTTAACATAGGAAATTGATTTACATGTTTCTTAAGCAGATGTGCAAGAGATATGGTATAACTTAGTTTAATACATGAAGTAGTAATAACAGCTCTGTCTGTGAAAACAAGAAAGCCCCTTTATCATTGCTAAAATTTCAAGTTTCACACTCTCATCTTAAAAATGGTTTTATTATCTTTCTTTTGGTCACCAATGACAGCAGAAAAGGCCTGATTCGTTCAATCCAGAGGTTCTTCGCAAAATAGTAAAATAAAATCATGAACAGAAAACTGATGCAACGATGAATCTGTCTTTCTAGTTATGGAGAGTGTACAATGGTCACAGTCATCTTTGAGAATCGTCCTTTCTAACTCAGGAGCTTCAGGTTCCTTGTTGTTATTCTGTAAAATAAGTTCTATTGCACAATGGCCTTCTAGGTGTGAGGTCTGCCTTTCTAGTAGTTTTCAAAGTGTTTTACAAAAGGGTATTTAATATATTACTATTACTCTTTTCACTTCAGCAAGATGTTTTCCTCCGCAATCTTGTTGAGGGCACTAAAGAGAGACTGTCATAACTTCTCCCATTTTTCCAGGCTCTGCCCTAATTTGTAACAGAAAGGCCCAGCCATAAGAATTTATCTTCCTCTATTTTTCTTTCTCAAGACATAAGAGGGCACAGAGAGGTGTGTTACTTACTGTCCCAAAAAGACATGGTAGGACTAATCGTCTCTTGCTCTATTGGCTTATAGTAAGTAACAAAACAATTATTTGCAAGGATCTGGGAAGATATTAAAGAAAAGAGAAGAAAACAACTCGAGCTGTGTATTGAACTAGTGCAGATACTTTTAAAAATTTAATTGAAATGATAATTTTATTTACTTAAAAATTAATTAGGATTCAGTCATCTTTTGAAAGACTAAGAACAAATCATTGATATGATAAAATGTAGTGGTACCTCTAACTCTACTTTTACTTTTTATTTTTAAATGATGAAACAATTATTGCATGGTTAGCGCTACTAAAACTATAAGGGCCAGATGGAGCTCTTCACTTGTGTAAAATCTGAAATACAAAGACTTAAGTAAATGACACAGTAAAAGCTTTTTAGATTTCATTTTGTTAATCTGTCCATTGCATAATTAACACACAAAAAGAATTCTCTTCTCAGCTTCTCAAGGAAGGATTTTATGTTTCAGTGTTGTGGTATGGTTTGAATAATTTTTTAGTTTTTTTAGTTAGTGATTTTGTTAGTTTTACAAGACCATTTAGCATGGGTTAGCCTTCTAATTATTATATGGTGATATGCAATATTTTACTATTTTACTGGATCAAATTATATCACTGTATCTGGTTGTAAATTATATGTACATTTATATATGTAATATTATTATAAACAACAGTTGTACTTGGAATGTTAATTATTTTTAATGTAATTGTTTCTTGGGTTTTTTAATATAATTAGTTCCCTGTCATTGAATGCAGGCATAATGTACTCAGAAATTATTCTCCTTCCCTGTGAATCCCTGTGCAGCTTTTACTAATCAAGTTGTTAGACCATAGAGATGAATGTAGGTGTTAATGGTGACTAGTTTCTATGCTTTCTTCTTTTCCTTCTTATGAGAAATATGGGACACCACTTAGGAACTGTGTTCCTATTGCTCTAAGCAGACACAGTAGGATGAGTAGCAGATGTAGGTAGCCAGCTGGATATGAGCCAGCAGTGTGTCCAGGTAGCCAAGAAGGCCAGTGGCATCTTGGCCTGTATCAAAAATAGTGTGGCCAGCAGGACCAGGACAGGGATTGTGCCTCTGTACTTGGCACTGGTGAGGCTGCATCTCAAGTTCCGTGATCAGTTTTGGGTCTCTCACTTCAGAAAGGACAGTGAGTGTGTCCAGGGAAAGGCAATGGAGCTGGTGGAGAGTCTAGAAAACCTCTCCTATGAGGACTGGCTGAGGGAGCTGGGGTTGTTCAGTCTGGAGAAAATGAAGCTCGAGGGGGACCTCATTCTCTACAACTCTGTGGAAGGAGGTTGTAGCCAGGTCGGGGTCAGTGTCTTCTGCCATGTCTCAAGTGAAAGGATGAGAGGAAATGTTGCACCAGGGGAAGTACAGATTAGATTTTAGAAAAAAATTCTCTGAAAGAGTGGTTAGACACTGGAACAAGTTGCCCAGGGAGTTGCTGGAGCCACTGTGTCTGGAAGATTTCAAGTGTCTGGATGGGGCACTTGGAGATATTGTTTAGGGGTGATTATAGTAGTACTGGGTTGAAGGTTAGGCTAGACGACCTTTAAGATCTCTTCCAAACCTTGATGATTCTGTGATTCTGAGCCCTATCTAGCTATTTTTGGTAACTTGAGGATATAGGGGAAATTTTCAAAATTAAAATGAGAACAACTCAGGTAATCTACTGAACACTCATGGGTAGCTTTGAAAATTGTGCCATCAAAGTTTGGTAGTTTTGTGATGATACAAGGACAACTTGTTTACCTATTAAGATGTAATTGGCGTACTGTTATAAAACCTGATTATTGTTGGCTTTAATCCAGAATATACTTCTTCCCAATCTAAAATATTTTGATAATTTTCATTAACAGAACTTCCTCCAGGGAACAGATTCAAAGAGCTCAGATATTGGAAGTGGACTTTAGTCTTTTTGCATTTATTTGATTTCAGCTAATGATGTTAATGATTATTTTTAATAATGCAAATAATTTCAAGTGAGGTAAAATCTGAAATATAACTCTGGCTCTTCCATGTCAATTGCTCACTTATTCATTATAGTCAGTCTCTTTTTCTCAAGAATGATTAGTAGGGTAGTGAAAAAGTTTAATAATTATTCTTCCTGATGGCATCATAAAGCTAATGCAAAAATATCATACAGTGATTATACATTAGGTAAGAAAATAGGTGGATTTGTTTACTGTCCAGAAAAGAAAAACCTCTTCAACATGTCTACTTAAAATTGATGACAACAGGAGTATCTATTCAGTTTGGACTAAACTGTCTACATTTCCAATACGAGTGACATTTGGAAGCACAAACAGAATATTCAGTGCCATAGGGAAGAAATTTGATGAATTGCAGTGCATCTTGTGATATAGTTCCAAATGCATAAGGCCAAAGAACATCAATAAGTCTGAGCAGTCATCATCTCTCTAGAGAACCAGATGCTCCTGGCTTGCTCTTAGTATATGACCTTTGCTAGAGAAGCCATTGACAGACAGTGGCAGTCTTATTTCCTACCACATTTTACACTAAAAGAGCATGTGGCAAGCCAATTCAGTCTAAATGCCTGAGCCTCCATACTACTTGGGAAAATTTTTTACAGTTTTGGTAGAAGATAGTGAAGAAAGCATGCCTACTGTTATCCGTGACTTTCTAAATGTGACTGAAAAAGGAAACTTGAACAAGTCCATTCTGTTATGTCAGCAAGGCACCTTTTTTCATTACTGAATCAAAATTAGACTCCATTGGTTCCAGGATGGGAAAGGCCCTTCAAGGGCTCCATATGCAAATTTCATGCCAAATACTGTAGTGCTCTTAGGGATCTATTGAGCTCAAATTATACGCTGGCTTCTATGGCTCTGGCTTTTGTACCTAGATGAGCCATTCATCAGGGGTACCAAATAGGGCAAAAATACATCTTTGTTGTAATAAGAAGGTGTCTCCCTGGCTGGGCTATCTGTGTGCGTGTATGCATACATGTGTTCTGCCTTCTGTCAGTGATCCAGCAACCAGAGAACTGCAGCAGAAATGTTGCTCCCAAATACCTGTAGAGAACATGACTTAATTTTGAAAAAATGAATCTTCTCCTTCAGCTAGCTTAATGATGGTATATTCCTTTAACCATTGGCACAGAAGCTCAGCACAGACACTCTCATTCCCACATACTTGGATCAGAGGCTGACCTATTGTACTCAAACGTGATGCACATACTGATTCTCAGCGTGCCAACACTCATGACCATCTGCTAGGGTGGCACTGTGCCCACCACAAAGGTGGGAAGCCATTCTCAAGAGGCCTAGGTGCCAATTGCCTATAGATTGAAAAGGATAGTTTAGACAATTCAAAAAGTGGCACTTTCTTTGCGGGTGTTCTTCCTGATGCCACAAACTAGCTCAAATATTGTTTGCCTGTGTCAGGCAAAATTTTGCTAATTCTGCCTGATAGCATGTATCACCAGAAATATGGTCTTTGAAACGATTCACAGACAAAATTCCAGACAGAAAAAAAATCTTAAAAATGTTGCTAGGCAGAGTCAGAAACTATGAGATAGAAACTCTTCTAAAGTTGTGCTGAAAGCACAGAAGCTAAGCTACAAGCATCTGGAGGAGTGGGGGGGACCTGACACACCCACTGCTGGAGCTTCATACAGCTGTGTCTCTCCCTTCTCAGCGCTCCTTGCTTTATTTTGGAAAATGCAGTTTCTTTCAAATCAAAGTGGTTGCACACAAAGCTCAATATGCAATCAGTCAGATTTTCAAAAAGCCTCTGTGTGTACCAAAACAAATGTCATATTCGTCTCCAGGGGAAATGAAAAAGAACAGGGATGGGGGAGGAATAGGATTCTTAGATCCTTTAAGCTTCTTTCACCTTTTTCTTTTGGCTTAGTCAGCTTTTAAGGATAGAAAATTTCAGTTTACTAAAATTTTTGGACATTGAAAGTCCTCTGAATCTTTCTAGAAGCAAACACCATGCTCTGATACTGACGTCTGGATATTGATAAATCTGTATCAGAAGTACCCTTCTGTGGAAAACATGTGGGTCATGGTAGTAGAAAATTATACAGGTTAAGGCCCTGCTGGAGGCATCACAACTGAACATGTTAAGGGTCACTAGAGAAGAAAAATTAGGGAAGTCAGCACTATTAAAAGTGAGAGGAGGAAGAGTTAGATTAATCTTGTTGCTGAGCTTGATCTATTTAACAAATCCACCATTCTTCAAGTCACCATCCAGATCATTGCCGTATCCATTTCAGTGTTTTAAGTCCCCAAAGCATGTCAGGTGCATTTGACTACTCAGCCAGTCACTTCTGAGAAAAGAGTGACATCCCATAGAGCGCCAGGGATTTGAAGGGGTATTCCACTGCTTTGCAATTAATTTTTGTCAAATGTGTATGCTATACGTTTCTTTATGAAAGCAAGAAATGTTGTGATTCTTCATGGCTGAACATTTTAAGTTAGGATTTAGTTTGCACATAGACACATACATGTCTGTACATATTTATTTTACAGTAGGCAACGAAAGAAAAAAAAAAGATTGTTTCTATGTTATGGCTTTTAGAATAAATGCTAAAAAAGTTTTCCCTGCATATTAACAGAACATCCTTAAAACTCCAGTACCTTAAACCTTCACTCAAACCTATGCCGGGATGTAAAAGCAGAACCCCAAATGGCTAGTCTGTTAAGCTATACTGGTTACAACCTCAGTAAAGATGCTGAGGGATCCCTTATTTCCATAAAAAGACTTGCACTCATGGCAAGTACAAAAAGAGAATATGTCTCACACATCTACACTAGCAGAGAAAAATTATTAAAATATTTTCTATCTTGCTGGGAACTTTAATCTGCTTAGAAAGTTTCTGGAACAAGTCTAGATTTCGTTTCACTCTGTGTTGTATGCTTTCCATTTTCTGACTTTGAAAATTATTAGATGTTTGTGGAATGGTTGCCATGACCAGACATTAGCACACTGTTGAGTTTGATACAGAGTTAACAGGGTGAAGTGGCTTGTGTTTTACAAAGGTCATACTAATATTCCCTTCTGGCCAGCAAACTTTATGAATCTGATTTTCTCTGAAAGATTTTTGTCTCCTCAGAACATTATAAAACAAAATAACTGAAATCAGAAACAAGATTTAAAAGAAACTGCTTATATCTCATTTCTGTTTCTGCAGCGTATCTTGGCCATAGCACGATCAAGATAAGGAAAATAATCTGCACATTAAGCATGTATGCTTAGCTAATTTTACAAATAGCTTTGGGGTTATATTTGTTGTGTCTGGCTTATATATAATGAATGGGTTTATTTTCCTCTCTTTCTTCCTCTTTGTTTTCCTGCAAAGCAGAACCTGTGGAACTGGCCTAAAACCCCAATCAATGGTGTCTGCACAATTAACTACTAGAAAAGAGCCAAGCCCACTAGGTAGCTGACAGCTGCTTGAATTTAGGCTGACACCTTTAAACAGGAATAGAGGTAGCAAACGTAGCTGATGCTGGGTTGCATCCATGGGGAATACAGTAGATTAGCTAGCTCAGGATGTAGCTTCTGTTGCATAAATACAAACTACTGAGCATTTTGTGGGCCTGATCCTTTGAAGCACCAGGCTGGCAGCATCTCCAGATCCTGCTGAATGTTCAGGCAAAGTGAAGATAGCTGTGTTATACATAACATTTCCTTACCATTTTGTGGATTAGGTCAATTATCTTTTAAGTCCATTCTAGGGAGCTAATAGAAGAGTCTTTAGCATGTTTAATTACACAGGGAAAGGAAGAAAAACAGACAATGGACAGAAAGAGCATAAGAATTGATTCATCGTCTGACCACAGTGAAGTAGAACTGCAGGACCGAACTGAAGAGCAGTGATTCAGGACTGGATGAACTCCAGAATGTACTCAGACATTAGCATGAAATAATATAACTTTCAATAGGGCCTCCTCCCTTCCTTTCTTTACTCTCCTTAGTTCAGGAAAGACTTCTAGAGCTGAAACTTTAACTGAATATGGTGCTAATGAATGAATGAATGCTTTAAATGAATATGGTGCTAGATGTATATTTTCATGTAACAGATCTTTTCATCACCTAATAATAAATGTAGTGGCAGACATTAAAGACAGCACATTTCCACCTAAAAGGACTAGCCCAAGTCACTGTGTTGTCATTTTAACCCTTCTCATAATCCATTCAAATCAACCTCAGGAGTTAACTACAATTTCCCAGTTTATGAATGTTGAATTAGGAACTGGAACATGACTATTTGTCTTACAACTGCGTATAACATATCCTACCAAGGATACAATGATTTATTTGATACAGGAAAAGCAGTCTTTTCCGTGAAGGTTTTATACTCTAAGGAAACTTGATAGTCAGAGAGAAAAAGAAATATCAGCATCCCTGTTCGAGAAAATGGAAGGAGATTTTCAGCATTCAGGACATGGTCATGCAGAAATAGGTGGCAGCTGTAGGATTTAACCTAGATCTCCTGACTTTCCATCCAATCCATCTCTATAATTATTAATTTAATCTGAAAAATATGCCAGCAGAAAAGTCTTGTGCTGCATGTGGTAGTAGATAGTATATAGAACTTTATACAAGAAAGTTTGCTATCGCTACTGGCATGCAACATGATTTCAGCAGAGCTATGTTCTGAAATTTCTTTAAAATTCCTTTAAAATGAAAGAATAGCATCCATTACTAACTGACAATAATTTTTCACTGCCTCCAGATTCAAAGGCTGAATGCATCAACCTTTCAATCCTTATTTGCAGCAAAGGTTGTTTGGCTTGCCTTTTTTATGTTTTTGTCTTTCCGTACGGTAAGAGTGCTTAGGAGAATAACTTGAAATAAATTGGTGATCAAGGGCATAACAAAAATATATATTATAGTCATCCTAAATGTTCTTGGCCTTGACCAACTTTGTTAGTCCTCATAAATTTTGGCACAAAATAGTCTTTAAGTGATACCGATTAGAGTGCCCCAGTTTTGGGCGCACTAAACAAACTAAGAAATTTGTAATCAATATTGAAAAATATTTTTCTAACCAGAACAGCTGCTCCAAAAAGTTTATTCTTTATTTAACCAATATGCATCATTTTTTCAGGCAGCTTTCTCTTCTAAAACCTTTAATACCCATATTTAAATGCATTTGTCTTAAATCCATAGTAGATGAAGTAGTACATACAATCACATCTCACTTCTGGTTTGTAAGTGAAAACTTAGAAACACTTGAATGATGTTTTGATAAGTAATAGAAATGAGGCATGTCTAGAGGATGAAGGTATTTACTACATATGTGGCTGGATTACCTATTTACTTTCTTACATAGTCACATTTACCTTTGTTTCTAGGTCCTTTTCAACTTCATCTTTTTGTTGGATTGAAGTCCTGCTCTGTTTTCCCTGCACTTGAATACCCCTAGGCTAGAGCATGAAGATCTTTGAAAGTATCTGACACTGGTATTTGTAGTAGTTTTCATCCTTCTCTCTTACCCAGTAAAGAGACAAGATATGGATCATTTTGATGTCAATGTCATTGATGTGAGTATCCAAAACAGAGCCTTGGATCAGTGCTGCTGATTCAGAATCCAGTAACATTCTCAAAGACAGAGAAAGAGGCGCCAAGGACAAAGTCTGTTTTGTTACCACTTTGCAATGTCAGCTAGAGATGGTTATTCTTCACTCCCCTTTTTCTACTGTGAAGACACAGTTCAAATGGCTACTACTTTTCTTTCCTGCATTTGAGTGATAGATAAACACTGTTATACCTCACTTATTGAGCGACTCAATGTGTTTCACAAAGGAAGGGTAAAAATCCAGATTGAGTTTTGTGTCTGCTCTACAGTGTACAACATATAAGGAGAAAGTTCTCTGACTACAGGGTTTGGATGAGGTTGGTGTATAAGGCCTGTCCTCAGGCTCATATTTTAAAAAATGCCTGAGGCATACCTTGAATGCTTTTTTGGGCTTCAAGAAGCAAATTCCATAACACTGAATGTCATGGTACTATGATTACGTCACTATCATTCTGGGTAATATAAAGCCATCCCTTCTCCACACTGTGAGGTTGTATCTATATCTATTAAGATCTTTAGTTTACAACCAGTGATCACTCTGCTGCCTATTGTGCTCTAAACCAGCTCCACTTTTGCTTTTAGTGAAATTTTCCAATCAACCAAATCAACTTCCAATGCTCTATATTTGTGTGGAAAGCAAGAGAATATTTTTAGAAGATGCCATTTTTTATAAACCGAAAAATATGTAGCAGCAAAAGCTGTGAAAGGATAAAAATATTTATGGAAAAAACCTGTTTATTAAAATTATAACATACAGTTCTTTAAAGCAATAAACCTGAAGATATTGATAAAACAATAAAGACTCATGTGAACAGGAAGACTCAATGGGAAATTAGCCATTAATGATGAGGAAATTAATTAGCCATTAGTGATGAGGAAATTAGCCTAGGACTTGCGAAAGCTGTGTTCAGATTCCTGCTCTGCTACTGAGAGTTGACACTGTGCTGGGCACATTCATTGCCTTTCTGCCATCAGTATAGTAGCTTGAGACAGGGCAACAGCACTTCCCAGCCTCACAGGAGCATTGTTTGGGCAAATTAATGAAAGACTGCAATGTTCAGGTGTCATGGTAATGGGGAAAGAAGAGAAGGAGGGGGAGCAAGTGAAAGAGAATCCTGGTGGCCATATATTCCAAACAAGCAACAGAAAAGCTCTTTTTCCCACCCTTCTTGAATACATTATCCCAGAGGCACTACCACCGCTGGTGATGGGCTCAGCCTTGGCCAGTAGTTGGTTTGTCATGGAACCAACTGGCTCAGTTGCACATGAGGGAAGCTTCTACCAGCTTGTCACAGAAGCCACTCCCTCTAGCCTCCCCACTGCCAAAACATTGCCATGTGAACCTATTGCATGTGCAGACCAACTCCTGCAGCTGTGGCTTGAGATGGTGTGATGGAGGGGACAGGAAACACAGGATGAATAGTGTTGACAGAGGACTGGGGGACAACCTCTGTGTTGTCCTAGACACTAGGCACTGTGGCATTGGAGGGGAGGGTGCACAAATTAATAGGCACAGGCCTGAAAATAGGATTTGGAGAGGTATTCAGACCATATTGCTCCTTATTTGTTCTTACTGCAAAATTCAGGACCACATTTCAATTTTTGCTTTGGGAATTATTATGGCTGGCTCTGAGAGTGAAATATTACCAAAGTGAAAATAATAATTATTATAATTGCCATCTATTGTCAAGAAGAAAGGCATTTCCCTTTCATGCCCTCACACCCATTAATTTCAACTGTAGCAACGATGCTTTGCAGAGGTAGTAGTGGTGAGGAGTGCACTGCAGCTCTTTTCTAGAAGCTCTTTCTGAGACCTCAAGCAGCTTTCTGGCCTGTTGAATGCTGCTTCTTCACTGTCACCCTGTGAGACTGGTTGTGATTGCAGGGCGCTTAGCCCCTGCGCGGCTTGTGCACAGTGCTCCTCCTGACCTGAATTGTTTGCTGAAGGACCAGCCACATTTATGGGTGCCGTGCTGAGAAAAGCACAGGAAATATTTCATCTCCATTCTCAGCACCAGTAAAGGGGAGGGCAGACTGGTGGAGGAGGAGGAGAGGAGAGGCGGTAGCCAAAGAGGGACAAGGGTCTTGGCCCTTTTTCCATGAATTGGTTTGTGTTAGAGCTGTAGATCAGTAGGGGTATAGCAGATTTGAAGGCTGCATGGGAAATTCTGCCTTTGTAGCTATGTGGAGACACTTGAATTAATTTTTAGATGAAGGAAACAGAGCACAGGGTATTAAAAGGTCATGGTTTTCCAGGTTGGATTTCTAAAGGTTTGCATCCAAATCTGTTCTAAGTAAAGCAAGTAGAGCCGTTACACCTTGAGTCACTTTGTGCAAAAATTATGATAGAAACACATGCCTTAAAATATCACAGGGAATAAATTTCCCTGTTAAGATATGTCCTGGGGAAAAAAAGACTATGCTTTCCTTCTAGCATATATTTACAAAACAGAGATTTCTATATTTTTGGTATTTATGAATCTTTAAAATTTATATATCAAGCCAAAAGCATGGAAAACCTGCTTTTTGGATGTTTAGAAACAGTCATAATACCTAAAGATAAAATCGCAGGATGATTTCCAATGAATACCATGTTCTGTACTTTATGCCTCTTACAAACACTGGAAGTGCATCTATATTTCTCTTTCAAAAGAGTATTTAGGTGAAGGAAGGAAAACTGCTAGTTGGATAATTTTGAATTTTTGTCTGAATTCAGTTTTATGTTCCAAGCTTTCCATGATGAATTTGGACCTTGGACTTACTGAAAGTGAACTGAACTTTTCTTTGGTAACTGCAAGAAGGTCTTGATATTCCTTTTGTTTTGTGTCTGAATGTAACTAAAACGTGATTTTGCACCGCCTTTTTGTCAGACTTCCTCAGTTTTCTATCTAAACTGATCCGTGCATTCACAGTGAAGCTTCATTAAAGATCAGGCCAAGCAGTCTTTAAAAAGTACAGGGCTTCAGTGATAGACAGATGGTGGCTTTCATGATGTCAGGAAGTGTCAAATATTATGGTTGGCTGCAGAATGATGGCTACCTTCCAAACAGATTGAGAAACAGACAGAAAGAGCAAGAACACCATTTGTTGTATTTAGATACATTGTGAACAGAAGGAAGCAAGACAGAGCATACTTTTACACATCTTTTTTCCATTCCTTGTGAAAACAGTTTAGGATTTGTTACGTTATATTAGCCCTATCATTTTGCAAAAACATGTGAAAGCCAGAAATGCTGAGATAGATAGATAGAGATATATATATATAGATAGATATAGGTCTCTAGATATAGATGTGTTGAGATATATATATGTTTCCATTGTGACTTTCTGTGTCTTTATTTGCAGTTCTGTGGATATTTTTTTTTTAATATTATAGGCAGATAGTAACCTGACATTTCATTTCATGTATTTATTTATTGATTTATTTTAGGAACAAAGCTGTGCTGTTTAAGTAACTTGCAAAAATATTGTGGATTTTATTATTATTATTGTTATTAACCTATATCTTCTTCTGAACCCCTGTTTGGAATAGTGCTCATTAAAGTACTTACGTTTAGATAATAGCTCTGGTGTTGAATAGGGGTGAGTTTTTTTCAATATTTGTGTTGGTGCTTCTGGAGTTGGGACAGTTCTGGTTCTTCAGAATGGGACAGTTTTGAAATATAATATGTGTCAACAGCTACACAGCAACTTTTTCATAAAAATACTGAAAGACAAAGGCCATGAAATGGTCTCTGGATGAGTGGCTTAAGCTGCACAGAGCCTGAATGACATCAACAAGTCAAAGATTGTTCATGTCTGAGAGATGGGACAGCTTTTGTGCCTAAGAACTAATCAAGAACTATAATTTTTTACTTGAATATTTTGGCCCATGGAATTCAGTGTGAAGGGTGCTGAAATGCATACCCTTAGTGCATACTATTAATATCGTGGGTGTCTACATCAGGTCAGCATTTTGGTAGAACAAACTGACTGTTCTTGATGACTGTAATTTTAAAAAGTTCGTATTCTATACGGGTTTTATGTGCCTGGCACGGTTACTGAAGAGTCTGTCTGCCCTCGCGGCTATAAGGGAGAGGTGTCAGGTTTGCCTTTGCTTATTTAAAATCTTGGTTAGGTTGATCTGTCAGATGGCTATGCAATGGCTGCTTTAAAGGTAAAGGAAGGAGCTGACCTTGGTCAGGAGGAGTAAAGAGGGAGAGAAGACCTGTAGGAAAGAGACATCTGAGAAGCTGGGAACTAGGACAGCTGCCTTGTGCGTGTTCATGCTTATTTTACTTATTTACGAGCTTTTCCGTGATGCCATTCACTATCTGTGTGTAATCACTCCTTTCTTCCCCAGGTCTCTCCCAGAAAATCTATCTGTTTCTCTAAACTATTAAAATACTTAGAGATAAAATGCATGCTTATATTTATAATAATTAAACCCCTGTAAAAATAAATGACCACATTTTGGAATATTCTTTTATTCTTTTTGCTTGTTCTCCATTCAACAGTGAACTAGCTGAATCCATGGAACCGTCATGTGACAATAATTTTACACTTCCAAATTATATCAACATTTGCAAACAGCATAGCAATTATGATCCACAAGGAACCTCCTTAACCAGAATCCTGTTGCTCTGTGGAAAGAAAACAAAAACTGTAGATTGGAGCTTATTCCTGGCTTGTTAAAGTGTGTTTTTTGATTAATGGTGCAAAATGGAGTGATCGGATTTTCCTGTTTTTCTGCTTTTGCCAAATTTGCTGTATGATTCAGCATTCCCCTCTTTGAATACTGGAAATATATTTTTTTATCGTTTTGTTATTTTGGTATTTTTCTGTCTTTTGTAAGGATGTTTTAAGGACTGAAGGTCTTTTGTATCTAATTCATTCTTTGTAAATAAACAAACACGGCATGAATAATACAAAAAAATATCCACAAGTAATCATTACAGTTCTTAAATTAATTCTCTTTACCCGTAGTCACACAGAATCCATTCAAATTTGCTTCTTGGTGATACAGCAATCAATTGAGATTCACTTTTAGAAGAAAGGTGTATTAAAAGCAATAATGTAAAGTTTGTTTCCCATGACCATTTATGGAAATCTGATTTTGAGGAGGAACACACAACTGCATGCACAAGAAGTAGTGTTCCTCACACTACTTCAGTCAGAGAGAACAAACAGTGGGACTTGATTTACCAATCCTAAATAAATGATGCAGCTTGAATTTCAAATATTTGCAATCTGTTTGCAGGGTGGAATTCAGACATATTTGTTGAGTACGTTTAAATGAGAAAATCATGATCTGCTGATGGATATTCCGTGAGAAGAAAAAGAAGCTAATTTAGTCGAAGAAATTACAGGCAGAGAATTACTCACTCAGCGCTACTGGCAAATAGTAAACGAGTGGCACCAAGGTTTCAATTCAAACACTTAACAAAGAAAGCAACTAATAGCGTCTTCCTTTTTCATCTGAAGTACTACAAAGAAGAGGGCTAGCCCTTCTGCCAAATTGCTTTTGCAGAAATGTGACTTCCGCCTTCGTTATTTTTACTCAAATTGCCTTAATTAAGAAACTAACTCTCCAGCCCTGACTTTGATCTTGTTTTCAGACTGCAAGTGTCCAGGTTCATCTTTATGGACTTGCTGATTTTCTGCTGGATTCAAGTCAGAAGTCACAGTCTGCTGCAGAATATTCCTCCAAATGATACATGTCTAGGGGAAAACATCCTCTTGATTTGATCATTTCTTAATATTTTTAAGAAATTGGAATGTTGTGAAACAACTGCCCTGGCTGGGGCATACTGTCCATCCCAAGTTTTTTTCTGTTATACTGCAGAATTGCGCTGCATCGACCTAAATAGTAATTTCAAAATCTCCTATTCTTTTTGTTTGTTTGTTTTGATTGGTTATGTTGGTTTTGGTTTGGTTTTTTGGAGGTTTTGTTTGTTTGTGGTTTGCTTTTTTAAATCTTCCATACCTGAGAAATCTCTTGTAGACCTCTTCTTTCTGGAGCCAAAAACTCCTTCTTAGGGAGAATTCTACTATGAACTGATGACTTTTGTCCTTTGGATCCTTTGCGTAGTGAGATTTCAGGTTCTTACCTTGGTTTCAGAGGGCTAGTAATGGAATGATTTGCATATGGCACCAATTCCAGATAAGTACAGTACCATGATAATTGATAATATGAGTAGATTTTTGTTGCCTGGGGAAGCACCCTGATGTTTGGGTTAGGAAGGATTAAAACTATTGCTTTGGCTCCAGCTGAGGTGAGTCTAGGAACTGTCTGAAGGTGGAATTTCCTATGGATATTCTATCAGCTTGCTTGAGTTTTGTCCCTTTCTAGGGCATGTGAATTCTCATAGGGCCTCTCTTATCCTGTCTCCTTTGTTTTATTCTATAGCCAGAATAGTCTCTTTTCCATGGGCAGGAGGAAGGGAATGAAAGATGCTCTATATCTAGAAGTCTTTGCAAGCTGTACATTCAGTCCCTATCCGATCGCTTGGCTGGGTGGTGTGTGCCTCCATCCATCCTCTGGAAGACCTGGAGGAGGCTGTGTGCATAAACGTGGGATAGCCTCTGGTTACATAACCTGTCCCAGTTACTCACTTTCAAGACAAAGCGGGGTTCAGGGTGTAAAAAAAGATCTTCATTTTATGGCCAGAAAGCCTAAGGATCCTAATTGTTTATGACCAGAAGGCCATTGGGAGCAGGTTCTGGAAGCATGCTGATATCTAAAAAACCTAGTTTTCTTTTGGACCCTTTGTGTTCTCCTGCAAGGTCCTCTAATCCTATAGCATCTCAAATGGCTGTACATAGCATAACATTACGGAACAGACTTAGGTACACTTGGAATCTCCTGCTTGGGCCATTCATGGTATTTCCCTAGACACTGAGTTCAGTCATTCTGTGCAAGTTGCTCCATGGACCAGAGAAAAGCACTCCCAGCTTAGGCCTCCTCCTGTCCTGTTGTCATGTAGAAAAAATTGTATTGTTTTAAGGCAGAAGAAATATATTAAAGAAAAAAAAAAGGGTGAAATTGCTTTGTAAAATAGCCAGGAATGGGAAGGAGAAGAAAAGAGAGAGTTACAATAAATAAGTGAATTTTGATGTTTCATAGGATATTTAATTTTCAATTGCTATTTTTATACTTCCTATATTCCTCTTTGTGGTAATGGGCTACACAAATAGAGCATAGCCGTAGATAAGTTTTGTCAGGTTTTTTGACACTGTTTTGTGTATTATTTAGATAAGATATCATAATTTATTTGATTACTAGAGAACAGTTGTAAAACTGAGTGATAAATACACTGAGAGAGTAGTTGTCAGATTTGGTGAAGATATGTAAAGAACTGGTTCCTCAAAGGTCTGTTTTGGTTATGAATGTGTTCAGTGTTTTCATTAATAGCCTGGATAAAGGACCAGAGCATACAGCTGACCTTTGCTCATGGCACCACGATGTGTAGCAGTGAGTTTACTGGGGTACAGGGTTACAAACCAAAGCAACCTTGACAAATGAAGAAGCAGCTTGGAAAAGCAAAACATAAGAAATTAATCGAAACCAACTGCAAAATATTGCCCTTGGGCAAAAATAATCAACTGTGCAAACAGAGGATGAGGAATTTGTTCAGTAACAGTTCCGAAAAAGATCTGGGAACAACACAGTCAGCATTAGTCAACAGTATCCTTCTTTTAAGAAAGGAAAAGAACACGCCAGGCTGTATGTTGAGTTGTCTCTGCTATGCAGAATATGTGAAGCAAATTGTCCACCACGGCTGGAATTGACAGAACTTCAGCTTTACCCATGTGCAGTAGGATTCAAATCGATAGGGGGATCCAAACAAGTCCAGACAAGCTGGTTCGAAGTTGAAAAATAAAAGAGTGAAAAAATGAAGTTCTTTGGTCTAGGAAAGTTTGGGGAGAAGGAGACCATGGCAAGAATCTTCAAACTGATTCAGGAAGAAAGTAGTTTATCCTTAGAAAAGAAAATAATTTATCCTTAGGGAAGATTGGACAAGAAGTAGGTTTAAACTTCAACAAGAAATACTTAGTTTAAACAGGTTTTCCCAAGTGTCGAGTAAGGATGATAAATCCACATGTTTCCTGGGGATGTGGTGGTAGCTGGTTAATCCTCACTCTTTGTGAATGTTGAAGATACAAGTGCTTTCTGTCCAAGGAAGTGGGGTGCAGTTTATGATCTCCTGAGATCCACTCAGACCCTGCTTATTGCTGAGTTGTGATTACTGTCTTGACCCAGCTCGAACATACCAAAATATAACTGAATGTTGCACAGTTTTGTTAAAAGCAACTATCTGTATAACAGATATTCAAGGTTGCTCATTTTCATGTTATCTAATCACAAAGAAAATACATTGATTAAACAAATTCTCAGGCTTTCAGTATATCAGCTGCTCTTTCTGAGAGCTTATTTCCTTGAAGCTATCAAGTCTGTACAAAATAGAAATAAAATATAAATAAATGGTTCTCCATGAAGATGGTGCCATTCTTTATGGAACTGCATCAGTGATAGGTCAAATTTATATTGCTCTGCAGCATGATTTTAATATCATTCTGGCCTGGTTTAGGCATAATCAAGTCTTCTGTTGAAATAGCTCTTGTAAGGAGCAATTAAACATTAGTACTTTAGCTAAACCCATATTAAATTATGCCTTGGAATTTAAGTATCTGGGAATCATCTTAAATCTCAGCTTGAATTTTAGGTTGTATTGTATCTGCAATTTATACTGAGGTATAAGACAATCTGTTTCCATCTTGATTTAGTATTTATAGCTTAAAATGTTATTTCATTATTAAGTGTTCTATGCAACTGTTAGTAAGACCACTAATAGATTAAGGTACTATTATTTATGATTACAGCTTCTGCTTTTCAACAAGAAGAGAAGCTGAACATTCAGCAAGTGAATTTTAACATGCTTTTTGGAAGCCTTGTAATAAATCAAAGGTAGCTAGGTACCCTTCAGCAGCCATGAGTGGCGATTCCAGCCCTTCCAGTGAATACTTACAACAGAGTGGAAGCAAAGGACTTTGAACTGCTGTAACACCAAGGGCTCAGCAGAACACCTCTGTAAGGCAGGTGCAGGAGGATAGTATCTGGAAAAGATTTAATTTCAGTTATCTCACCTTCTCTTTGCTGTGGACTGACAGGACTAGCGCTGAGCATTCTCATGGACAAACGGATATGTGACTCTGAGCCCTTTGAACCAGATTGTGGCAGTATGAACAATAATTGGCAGTTCCACTCACTCCAAAAGAAGCTTTGTCATAACGAGTCACCAAGTATAAACAGTTTAGATTGACACTGGGATGAAAGAGTAACAAATGGTACCTTGTATTTTGATCAAGGTAGATCACCATTAAACATTATATTTGAAATCTTTGAAGCTTAGGAATAGCTTTATGTATGTGACAGTAAGCTTGTTTGTAGATTTATTTTAACATTAAATATGTCCATTGTCTGTGTTTTAAATATATGTTCAGTTTGTCAGTATTTTGATCACTGATGGTAGCTTACCGTTTAGTTCCCCTGTCAGCACAGAGATGTCACGAAGCATTAGGGAAATAAATGCTTCAAATCCAAAGGAATAATGAAAAATAATTGATGTCATTTACATCACAGGAAAGACAGGTTCTCTGCATAAATCTTGTGTTGGATATGTTATCTTTATTTGGGCCAGAGTGGATGAGTACGAGCTGCACAATTTCCTTTTCACTCTCCATGTAAGACATAATGTAATGGCTTGACAAAGAAAAAGCAGAGTTACACTTGCTATACCATACATTTGCTTTGTTAACATTACCAGTAAAGAGAGATTATATAACATGATATTGCCTAAAGATCAGTTCTCTGGTTTAAAGAGCTAATTTCTTCATACTGCCAGTCTGTTCTGCAAATTCTTTTGTGTTTTAAGATGGGAGACTTCCCCTTCTCCCAGTTTTGAGGAAGAAACAGAAATAGGGAAAATAAACTTGTTTCTATGTGTTTCTACATTACACAAACACTGATCTCATTTCTAGTAACATTTTTGACAATTTTGCAGCTAGGTTGCAAATAAAAACTATTCCCTTCTACTTTACCAAGCTGTGTGAGAACTATTGATGGCTTGAAGACTTGCCTAAAGACAGCCACATTTCAGCCTGTGAAGTCTGTCTGACATACCTAAAATTAGTTTTTAGGAGACTGAATGGAAACGACAATCTTCATTTTTCTAAGCACCTTATGCTTGTTAATAAAACTCCTTGTTGTATAATCAACTGACCTAAAGAGCAAGCACAATAGTTATCAGATGAAATCCTAAACATATGTATTAGGACTTTCTGATTCGGCAATATTTAATATCAGCTTTCCAGTAATTTGAAAGTTTATGCTAGCATCTAAAAAACTTTGTCAGAAGACAGTGTTAACTACTTGATTTTGAAAAGTGGTGCAACCAAGCCTGTGACTAGTATATCATTCAAGTACAGGCTCAGAAGTCAGTTCAACACAGGCATCAGTATTCAAGTTTGGAGTAGGAAAGACTCTGTCTGTCTTGCCTTGATATATTCAGTATGTTTTCTAGTATTGGAGCTATGTTAAGTCACCAAAGTAACAATGTTTCTAGAGGCTATTCTAATTCTGTTCTTTGGAATCATTCTCCCATCCTATATATTCTGCTTTAGCTTTTCTTTCTGAGTGTCATCCTATTTCTCTTAAATCTATGAATTCTGATCTTTTACATTTTTAGTTAAGATACACCAGCATTCTATCTACCTGGGGACATGGGACTGAGAACAGGGGGAAAAAAGTACATCTTCCTGGTGAATTTACTATTAGAAGAGCAGGAGAGAAACATAATTACTGCAGTCCCATCCAAGCTTAGCATTGCCACAAAACACCAAGGTTGACATTTAGCTGAAATGCTCCTCTGTAGAGTTTCTTTGCTTTACTTTAATTCATAGCTGAGAGCTTAGCCTATAGCAACCTGAGCCATAGTTAATGAAAATTGAAAAGCTACATTATATATTGTCCTTCAGGCTAAAAAAATTGAAACATCAAGTTTATCTACGAAGACGGTTTCATTCCAGCTGCTGCATTTAGGGAGAGAAATGTACGCAAAGTGTATGCATTATCCAAGTGTCTCTGTCCCCAAAGGGTGGATGAAAGAATGTTTTCTGGGCATGAGTCTCTAGGTTTTTTAGAAGTGTTATGATAATTTTTTGTTTATAGTTGACTACACCATAAGGAAGGTTTTATGTGCAATGTACAGACTGAGTGATAAAGTCATTCACAAATTCTACTAGAAAGGCATAGATGGATGGAGTCTATTATTGAAGCAGTGCTTTACTTGAGTAAAATAAAAAAGGACAGTGTAACAGCAAACAGTTTCACTGTCTGTGGGAGCCATCCCTGTCTTTTTTTAAGAAATAAGTTACCTTGACTCTGGTTCCTCACTACATCTGATGTAGCAGATGCAGCAATAAACAGTGGTCCTGGAGTGAAATGTACTGTCTGAAGCACTTCCATTTACAGAACAGTCCTGCATGGTTGGTCACTGGTCAGCTACTCTCTATGCCATGAAGATAAATTCCTACATAATAATGGAAGACAACGTACAGCCAAGCAACTTGAACATGAGTTTTTCCTTTCTTCCTCTCCTCTTCAAGCAAACATTCCATTCACAGTTTTGTGACTATAAAGTGGCAGCAGTAGCATTTGTTAGGTATGTCTTGTACAAGGTGCAAAAGACCCATTACAGTCTGTGTGCAGCTCCTGGGAGTTCTCCTCAACCACCAAAGCCCCCCAGTGTCCCAGCCATAATTCCTACCAGAAAATCTCAGGCTCAAGTGCACAGTCTCTGATACACATATATAGCAATGAGAGGGAGTTTAATGACCTAGAAAATAAAGTGCATGAAGAATTTTTATTATTTTTAGTATTATTTTATATCATAGATCAATTTTTCTTTGCTATGTGAAATATGGCAGTTATGCCAGGTCTCCAAGGGTTACTTTGCTGGCACCTCAGTTCAGCAGGAAGGACTCTGGCCTGTACAGTATAGTATATTTCCAGAGCCAGACGCTTGTAACATAATATTTATACTTTAGTAGATGCTTTTTAGTGTGTGTTTTTTCTCCAATACACCCTCAAAGAGTAGCAAGCAACTCCCTAGGAACAACCTCTACTGTGTCTCATGTTCTCCTGGATATCTTGAACAAAGTACAATTTACCTTGAATACCAAGTAAACATTTCTTTATAAATCTTTAAGTCTTTTAGCATGAGCTTCAGAAAACACATTATAAGAAAACAAATTTTAAAATGCTAGTAGATCAGACCTTTATGTATCCCTAAGAATCCCTAAGACAGAAGCTGACCACCAGATGGGGAGATCTGGTGTTCACATCAGTGAACTGTCCTTCATATATTTTTATTGGTACAACATATCTCAGTTCTTCACCTTTCCCAGAGTGCCTTATCCCATATCAGTTATACTCCTGTGGAACTGAGCTTTAGACTATATTTACTGATTGGTGTATGCTAAGTCAAAATGTAGGTTAATCGATACTGAGCCAGGTGTTTGTAGAAGACGAGATATCCCATTCTTGGTTCACATACACAAATAAGATGTACATGTTGTATGAAACTGTTCTTGACTGTTTTCCTCTGCATCTTCCATACCCAAAGATTATTTTGCCTGTAGGAGAGCAACTCTAAAAAATGTTACTGCTGGAACCACAAAAAATATATTGAATTCCAGATGTGCACTGTGAACACATTTCAAGAAATTGATGATACCTGCTGTATTGCCAGCTTCCTGTAGGAACCCACCATGACACAGTATTAACAAAGAAGACAGGCCTGATTATGAATTATTCTGTATGAATTATGCTGCTGGGGTAAGAGCAATCTTTTCATCTTCTCATTTTTAGGGATTTGTGTGTCTTACCTTTTTTCTGCTCTCTTTTCATACTTCAGCCAAGATATCTTCCCATAAAGAATAGGATGCTTTTAGGATTTATTCCCTTGCAGTCAGATTTCTAAAACAAAACAAAAATCAGCAAATATGGAGACATAAGACATACTCAATTCCCATTAACATTTATCACATATAGTCAAGGTGTTCTTATGATTAAGGAAATGACCTGGTACTTGAGAGACCGAGATTTAAATTCTGTCGATAATTCTCTATTTATTTCTGCTGCAGAAAAACACTTAAACATGTGCTACAAATTAAGGACAAGCTTAAGTGGTTTTTGAGTCCCAGACTATAGACCTTGGGCAAACCACTTTGTCTCTTGGAGTCAGAATGTGAAATCTTTTATTCAGCTTGGTGAGCAGTTTCATGCACAAGTAATGTCATTGATTTTAATACGGTTAGTCATGATAGTAACCACTTGCCAACCTCAGGCTGGTACCTCAGCTCTTACTCTGTAGAAGGGTGTAATTAAACTTCCATTCCTCCCAGAATATTAGTGTATTACACACTAGGTAATTTAGGTAAATTTGAAAATCCCGCTCTTTGGAACTGCTTGAAATTTTTTCACCGAGTTTCTGCATACATGCTTTTGCGCACATACAACATTTCACTGTCTTTTACTTTCTTTATTGAAAAGTTGTGCAAAAAAGAGCATATTAGCATCCTGAAGAAAATTGAAGCCATATGAGAAATGATTATATAAATAATTTCAGAGGAATATACTTGTTCTGTTTAATATGGCATTTTCAGAGAAAATATTCCCTGCCTATCATCCTTTAATACTACCAAGTCAGTATGCTTTATATGTAATCTATATCAGAGCAAAGCTTGGAATAAGGTTTCTAAATGCAAAAGAAATACCCTGCATTACTATATTTGGGGTTTTGCCTTGTATCTTTTTTATCTATTATGATTTTTCAAAATAACTACCAGTAGTGCTGAACCCAGTGTTATATGCAAGATAAGCTATTCTGAGATCCTTCATGTTCCATAAACCAGGGTATGTTCTTGATTAGGCAATCACTGAAAGAGGAAACTCGCAAGGCAATTGCACTTACATGTCGAAAGAATATTTATTAAGAGAAGAAAAGGAAATGTTGGAATCTGAATCAAAAGTGTTTAACATCACTTGGCCTAACCTTTTATATCTCAGGAGAAATCAATGGAAAAAGAAAATAATTAGCAAAGAAGCATGGATTTATATAGAGAGATATAGATATACATATGTATACAGGCATACATGCACTCACACACATATATATCATACTTAACTTTCATCTTCCACTGTTTTAATCTCAAAACCAATGGGGAATGTTTGATTGCAGATTTTCCTTTCAAATCCACCACAAATTCCTTCAGTACATTCAAAATAAAGGCTTTTTTCTCCCTCTACTATTTCTGGTGGCCCACAGAAAGCAATTTTTGAATCTTGAAACTGTAGGAATGGAGTCAGTCATTAGTCTATCTAATTAGATGCTTTGATCAAACACAGTAAGCACTTGAGTGAACCTGGACAATTATGTCATAGCAGGGCTGAGACTTTAAAGGACAGAAATACTCTGATTGCATAAAAAGTGTCAATTGTCATGGATATGTTTTTGTAGTAACCAAATTATTCTTGTGAACTTGACCCATTCCACTAAGCTTTTAAAAATGTGGATCGTGAGGCCTGTAATGAAATTTGTTCCACTGTGTGCAGTCATGTGCAGTCCTTCAGCTCAAGTCAGCCAGGCTAGTGGGCTCCTTTGTCAGGCTGAGCTCCTCCTCTCTATTAACCTCCGAAACAGTGCCTAGCTCAACTTTACAGCTCTTAATTATATTTGTTCCACTTTGTGCAATTAGGTTTACTCCATGCACCCAGTCCACCAGCTCTCACGTAGAACTCCAGAACGTCGCAAGTCACAGATATTTGTTAGAGGGGTATGAAAATCATGGAAACGCAAACCACCCTGACAAACATGAGACAATGCCAGACCTCAATAACACAGTACTTAGCTCCACAGCATTCAGCAGTGAGGGATTTCGAGTGCAGAGAGAGAACAAAATGACCAAAGAGATATATATGTGTAGAGAAAAGGATATGAGAGAAGGTAATAGGAGTTGTGGCTACTACCCCTGTGTGTCACTATTCCTCTTTTGCATTGATTGTGTGGAGAAAGAACAATGTTAGCACATCTTTTTTATGCCAGCTATATATACTAGCTTCATTAGACTCAGCTGACTTTCGCAAACACTTCTTATTCTACGCCCTGCCTCCCCTTATTTGAGATAAGTAAGAGACAGTATGCATATTTAGATATCTAGAACATTCAGTACAGAAGCTCCTTTTGGAGATCAAGGAAGAAGTTTACTTTCTAACCATGTTGATATGGGGTCAAATCAATTTCCAGGGATATGGTGCTAAGGAAAGATGAGATATGAAGTCACCTTGTCTCTGTGTATCTGCCTGTGGTTGGTCTCCCTCTGTCTTTAAAATCAATTAAATTTTAGTATAGTAGTACAGATCTCAACCCTGGTCAAAATCCTTTTCTTTTTTCAGGAAAGGAGAGGAGATAGAGTCTAACACTTGGCTAGGAAAAATCACAGCTGAATTATTCTTGAAAAAAAAAAAATAACATAAAGAAATTTAAAATTAGTCATAAACCTGGTGCTACCAGGAAGCCTCCAGGAAACTGCATTTCCACAGAAAATTTCTCTTTAAATGTAAATTTTATGTCATGAGAACTTTCCAAGCAAAACTCATGCAGGCTCTCCAGTGTCTTGAGTCTAGTTGTATCTGCTTATACCACGGATGATTTTGCCATATTCTACTTGTTGAAATTTTGCCTACTGAAACACATAAAATATAAAATAGCATTTATTCATCTAAAACACAGGCAATACCTGTGAAAATCATAAGTATAGGCACTCAGTATTGCCTTGTCTTCATCTCAAAGATTAAAACATCATTACTCAGATCCCCTTTCAATTTAAGAAGAATTTAATGCATTCAGAGGGAATAAGGCAATATTTTTCTACATATAATCTGCTCCTTTGAACAACAGGTTGTGAAAGCCAGAGTTCTTGTGCCATTGGTTGAAATGGCACAGCAACAGTCAAACCTCTGAGATGACACTCAGTGGTCATTTCTCCTTGTTCATTCATTTGACAGAAGACTTTGGCTCTGTCACCTTTTTATCCATCTTTCATGCTGCCAAAAAAGTGGCCACAAAATATCTGTTTTTTAAATAACTTCTGAAAAGTAAGCATTTAACTGAGAAGAGTTTTTTCCTAATCACTGAGAAAACATGTGAAACTCAGACCTTACAAGTCAACATGAAATGCCACTGAACAAAACATATTTATTTATGATCCCACTTTTGTTGTGACAATATTCCCTATGGCAACAAATTAGATTTCAGTACAGCAGCGCTGGCAGAAGTAACAACCTATCACCAAAGCATATACTTTTAGTATTAAAAATAGTAAGTCTTGTGGGGGCTAGCTCATAAGTTTCTGTGGTGTACCCTAGAGAAAGAACCTCTGTGCATGCATCATCATTCTGTTGCCAGACAACTTTCAGAGCCAGTGACATGACATATCTGAATTCTAAGCCAAAAAGAAAGCTTAGCACATTTTTTTCTCAGCTTTATCAAGGCTCTCCAATACTTAATGGTGCATGCTGTAACCACACAAATCTATTTTCTAAACTAAACTAAACTAAACTAACAAATGACGAACTGCATTAAAACTGCAGAGAGAAATCACGAGTCCGTGTTCATGGCAGCATAACAAGAGGAGACACATTACCATGCTTTGTAGGTAAGACATTCATAAACCATTATTTTCTTTGGGTAAAAATCTTGGTTCCATCATTTCCCTTTTAAAGAACAATTTAAAAGGCAATAGTTCTCAAAAACTTGTGATGACGTTAATTTTTGCAATAAAATCACTTTCTGGATTTATGTAAGTCTTTTAGGTAATGCACAGGAAATATCCATGAAGCTGAAATTTAAAACGTCACAGTAACTCCACTGTATTCAGGGGCCTCAGATATACATCTTATCAACTGTTAGAATAATTTCAGTTTGAATCCCTTCCAGAGTCTGAAAATTTTGCTATTCCTGGATTTATTTTTGTGGTGCTAGTGTGATATCTGTGCCTGACTTTTTTTGAGTGCCGTGGGAATCTGTCCCACTCAACTGAAAGGAAATGTGATGAGTGCAGCCCTTCAGACACCCACTCATGCCTATAGATGAGGCTTTTGGAAGTGGGGTAAATTTTTCCTAGATGAGAACAAAGAAATGTAGTCTGAACTGATGGGAAATAGTCAGCATAGTAATAAGGTTTTATAACTTCTTACCTGAAAGCCAATAACTCCCCCTCCACCTGCTCATACTTTGCGCTCACCATTGGCAAGATCTACTCTCATGTATTAGGACAGCAGCACTGATGAATGGAAGTCTCCTCTTGATTCCTTTTTTATTCTCTCTCTCTCAAACAGAGCTTTCCTTCTCACATTCTTTCTTAGTTTCTCTTGTGCCAACTTTAAATTGGGATACCAATTTCTAAACCTCCATTTTTAGTAATCCCATTTCTTGCTACTTTTGGTGCTTATGCCTGATGTCTGCTGTGCTGATGACAGCTGTCTGTCATTCATTTCATTGTTCTTACACCTTAAAACCAGTGTTCTTACCTTATATTCTCTGTGAATTCTGGTCTTTATCTACTGCTGTCTTGTGTCTGTACTTGCACTTGTACTTGCAGCTTTGCCTTAAGTATTTTAGGTACAAATTTACCACATAATTTAGTAATCCAGTACGAAATACGAAAGGAGACAAATTAGATCATAAACATTCCTGACAGTTATTTTAATGATTGCATATCAAGATAGAGTATTTGATGGAAATGGTCTGGAAAGTAGTGACTTCTTGAGAAGAGCTGGAGAACACTATTACTTACCTCGGTGAATGAGCATTTTGAAATGTCTCTGGGGCAAACCACTGTTGGACAGAAAAATTTGGATAAGAATAATGAAATGCCCCAGTGTCCGAGGACACCTTATATTCCTTCCTACCAGTATGAGTGGAAAGACAGAGGAATGCTGCCAGACAAAACTACTCTAAAAAGTGAAGGCTGTATATTTTTCATTATTTTTTTTTACAGCTGTTACCAGGTGATGCTGTTCATCTGTTACTCCATAATGAATAAATAACACATATGCTATTTTCAAATGTGTATATAAATATAATGTAATATTTTGATGTTTAAGAATCAACTGAAGTAATAAGTGCAGCATCTTCAATTTCTCTTTCAGTTACAATTTTAGTAATTTATGTGGAGTTAACAAAAACATGGGTTGTCTCTCAAGATTTCAGTCAATGAGAAATTTTCCAGTATTTAAAGTGTCTTTTGGTTCTTTACAACTGGTTTTAGCACAGTAGCCCTTAGGCATCAGCATAAGCTTAAGCGTATAAGTATTTGCATAGATAGTAATGGAAAATAAGCCCCTTCAGAAGCAAACTTCCCTAAATTATTTTAGGCTAAAATTACAGAACAGATTGAAACCACCTAAATATATCATTATGAGAGGCAGTCCTGCCTTGATTTCAGTTTTTTAACATTCTCTCTTTCATGTTGCTGCACGTAACTGTGGATTACATCAGGGAACTGATCCAGACAAATATAAGAAATATAAGAATATAAGAAATTTCATTCGCTAGTTCTAGCAAATTTTGCATTGTGGTAATTTATTATTTTCTGAGAGTTCCTGATCCTGTAGTATTTATCTTTCATTTAAAAGTTAAGTATATTTCTAGACCTCATAATTGCACAGAAAGACCTGAAAAAGTGTTCTGAGTTCATTTGAGCTTATCAGATTCCTGAAGTTCCTGAAAAGGAAGAAAGCAGATTTTAATTTAAGTTTTTTGAATTTCAAAAGTTTCTTTACAAGTTAAGGTTTACTATACTGAAGTAAAATGAACATTACTTTTGGTTTTAACCTTTAGAATATCAAAATCTTAGTGCAGTAGTAGCCAAGGGCATTTTTTAAGGCTGAAGGAACACAGAAGGAGAATCATAGGATCATCTAAAAATTTAGGTTATAGGGAGATTTTGGAGGCCATCTGGTCCAGCCTTCTGCTTGGATCAGGGTTAATCTCAAACTGGATCATGTCACCCAGGGACCTGTCCAACCAAGTTTTGAAAAATCTCCAAGGACAGTTTCCCACAGTTCTCGAACAACCTGTTCCAGGGCTTTTTCATTCCCTTTGTGCATTGTTTTTTTTCCTTAAGTCCAATTGTAATTTTCTTTCTGTAAATTGTGACTGTTACTTCTTTCCTTTCACTGTGCACCCATGTGAAGCATCTGTTCGCATTTTCTGTAACTCCCCTTGAGGCAAACAGACACCCTCTCAGCCTTCAGACCCAGTTTCCTCAGCTTTAACGTGTATGTCAAGTACTCCAGCTCCCTCCAAATCATGGTTTCCCTCCTCTGGACTCTGCAGTTTCTAAGCACCTCTTTTGCATCAGTAAGCCCAAAACTGGACTATGGACAAACCTGCACTAGGACTGAGCAGGGGGGGATAATCACCTCCCTGGAGCTTCTGGCCATGCTCTGGTTCCTGCAGCTGTCTGCACTGAGCCTTCCTCACTGCAAGGAGCTCGGCCAGCTCATAGTGTGTTGTCTGCCACAACCTACAGGGCTGCTAGGGTTAAACTCATAGACAGACCAGATGAAACCCTGGAACAACAGGTGAACAGCACTTTTACCTATGCATGATTAAATTAATTTAACTCAAAAAGCATTGAACTTTGATTGTTTATAGCTTTTTAGGACAAATATTATAACCTGATAAAAAGAGATCCCTATTTGTCTTGGCTAAGGTGGTAAAACGCTTCTGATATCAGAGCAGCTATGCCAGGTCAGAATCTGACATGATATGCTGAATAACAAAGAGGCAAAAAAAAAAAAGGTAATACATTATATATTAGAAAACGTATACTGGAAACCATTATTCTATGCTTGGAAAGCTTTGGGCATTTTTTAAAACGATGAATATCTCTGCTGTTTTCAAAGATGATTTAAACCAAAGTTTAGTTGCAAGCTGTAACTTGAGACTGTTGTGAGTTATACCACTGTTTTATTATTCTTAATAGCATCAAGTCAATCCAGAGATATTTCATCCTGCAATTTTCTTCTGATATGAAAATGCATAATGTTAATCTTTGTAATACTTTATAAACTGACCATAAACCAATGTTTATGGTCAGTTAATCATTGTATTACTTTGCTTTAGGTAATTTAGTACATTACCATAATGTAACAATCTACTTAATATAAATTTTAAAGTGAGCACAGTGCAAGTTTCAGGGCATTAATATATTATGTTTTCTAACCAGAAATTCAGAACACAACTAAAGTTTAGATGCAGATCAGATATTTTCTGCTTTGAGTGACTTAGTGTTTTGCCTAAGGAATGTTGTGATTTTATAAAAGTCACTACATTTTTTTTATTATAGTGCGCCTTACAGTTCATTGAGAAGTCCCAACAGCATTGGAGCAACCATTGCAATAATCACAACACAAGAGCATCATACGAGGAAGCCTTCTAGAGCATCAGTTCAAGTGGATACATTGTAGGATACTGTTTCCACCAACACTGAGGCATGTCAAATCCCACTGAATCCAGAGGAGCTTTAAAAGCTGTCATTAGTGGGGGTTCAAATGAAAGACACTAATGCTAACATGTGATGACATTACCGATTATATGAAAAAGTAATACAGTGGGTGGAGGGTGATGCAAAGGCAATAACAACCTGTGATTTTGGAATTCAATTAATTTAATTAATGATTTTTAAAATATTCTTTATATTGTTAGACGGTGAGATTTCATTAAATATAATGAAAATTGGTGGGTCTCACCACTAGTAATATCCACAAACTTGTTAGAGAAACCTATGCTCCTTAAAGGATAGCTGAAACTAAGTTAGATTCCAGACAAACCAAGAGACCTTCCATAGTCCGAAAAAGAAAGTAAGTCCTCCTAACATCGCTTGAGATCTTCAGTAGTAGGGACAGTTATTTTTCACTGGGTATTGCGCAATTAAAGCTTTGTGTATATACAGAGACTACTGTCTCCCTCCCTGAGAGAAGAAAAATATTGTCAGAAGAACACAGAGAACCTGGACATGAGAAAAAGTAAAGTAATAAGATTAAGAATTTAACGATCTAAGTGATCTGGGTCAGATTACTACTATGATTAGGGATTGGGTAAAATTGCTTTATCACCATTTTCTACTCTTAGGCACCAAATTTGAGCTAAGTGCTCTATTTTAAATAGTGAACTCTATTATATATCTCAAGAATGCTCTTCCTTCTTTACCTAGCCAATTAAAACTAGTATTTTTTTGTTGTTGTTAATTGCTTCTATAATTTGGTCTATACATAATCTGATACGTAGTGTGCTCACAAGTCTGCATTTTAGCTTAAGGTACCTTCATCACATTTCACGGTGATGGAAGTAATTTGTTCATGTGCAAAGCTAACACTGTTAAAGCTTGAACTGTTTGCAATAAAAGAGAACGACATGGCAGGAAATGGATCCAATCTCTGACTGCTGCATGGAAGGGAATGAGCTTTATGTATTGGGCTTAACTGTTGAAGGCATGATGCAACCAAAAGAATCATGCTTAATTATGAAGGATAACACAATGGTATTAACTTAGTTGTTCAAAGAAATACCAATACTACACACAGAAATCAACCACTTTACACAGAAATAATTACTGCAGGGTCTTGACTACTCTTGAGCCCTGAACAAAGTCAAGCATATTTTTGCATTGCCTTAAAGTAAACGGAGAGGCAAATTGTTGCTCAAAGAGACAATGAGTCTCCTGGCTTTCCCTTTCAGTGCCTGAGTTCTTACATGCTGGTGCAACTAGGTCATACGGTGCAAGATTCTCTATTGTGGTTATTCTTTTTATTCGCCTCTTACAGCTCCTCTGGGTATTAGCAATAAAGAAGTGTTTTATTCCTTTATTCTCCCTCCTATCCTGCATAGCCATGCAAACCGGGTCACAATTTGGACCCTAATTTGCAACACATCTGTGGATCCCTGCAACAATTCATAATCTACGTATGTTCAACCTGCCCAGAACTGTATAAACTTTGCAAGCATTTTATTTGGAAGTGGGGAGGGAGCAGTGCAAAGTGAATAGATAGTCCTTTTTTTTTTTTTAATCCTGTAAGAGAACAGAAACCATAAATGGTTTCATTATAATCATATTTACTGCATTTGTGTCACTGCATAGCAACATCAACAAGGCTGAGATAATCAGTATGATTTCATATTTTATTGTAATGAGATTACATTGAAGTTTAACCTCTGCTCATATTTCTAAGATTCATTGTATTTTATCCTATGTTATTTACATTATTTTGTAATACATTTTGCTATGAGTTACTATATGTCTTCAGAATTTTAAGTTTAATTGAGTGTAGTTTTTCGTCAGAAAGTTTCCCTGATTTGATTTTATTACTATGAATAATACAGCCCTCTTGACTGTTTGCAATGACAGTTTTGTCAGACATTTAAGCGTACACATATCATAGTCTCTAAAACATTTAAGTTATTTAAGTTAGATTAATAGAAAGAAAAAGTATGTTAAAAAATTAAACACTTACATGGAAAATGTTTATTGTAGGCTAGGCACTGTTTTACATTTCTTATTTTTACCTTACGATGATCCATTTCTCCCCCCTCTGAACCTGGTTAGGCATGTTACTAAATGACGTAAAAGGAAAGATTTTGTGAGACTACTAAACAGAAGTGCAATTGGAATGGGACGTAAGCCCTAACTTGAAATATGATTTTACACAGAGTCCAGTCATTCTAAGAGAGGTAGTAGAAATATTTCTAATATATCACATAATCCAAGTCAAAGAGGCTGGCTTCAAAACCTTGGACAAAAAGACTATGCTAAATGCACTTGGTCATTCTTTTGCCTCTTCCTCTCACACATTCATGTCAACATAACTGAAGACATTGCTAGTCTTTAGCTGACAGCTCTTGTACCAATAGCACTTTTTTAGCAGGAGGATCTGATTCCCTTCCTAGATTAATTGACCCATTTTACTGCTGCTTCTGAGCTGCTGGGCTTCCCTGTAGCAGTTGCGAAGCCACTGCTTACTTATCTTTAACCCCTGGTGTGCTGCTTCGGGGTCTACCTGCAGCAGAACTTACTGAGAGCTAAGAGAGGACTTGCTGATATACTTTGTGAAGACTGAAAATTTATCCCACCGACTCATGGTAACAAATTTGCTATTGATCAGGGCCAGATAAAATCCCACATGCCTGTGCAACTAGAGAGCATGGAAATGGAATTGGTTGAAAAAACATTTTAAAATGAAACAGATATAATTTGTTTAGAAATAGTACAATTCCTCATGGGAGATGGAGATTTAATTTTTGGTTTAAAAAGAAATCCCCAAGTTTTCCAGCAAAAGAACAGTTTAGACAAAGTGCTGGAAACTAAACACTACAGTGAACCAGGTTTAACCCAATTCTCTGTGGAATTATTTGTGGTACACTACAAAATACTACAAAATATTTGCATTATTCTTGAGAAGGCTGTGAAAGGCATTCTTGGAGACTAAGCATCAGTCTCCATTCAGAGAAAGTGGCCTAATCCTGCCATCTCCAGAAGTGAACGAAGGGCAAACTCTCCCCTACTTCCTGAACTTGCTGCTGTACTTTAGAAACAAAGCTGGCTTTATTCTGAGTTCAAGACAGTCAGACGGCACACGCATTTTTACATAGAATTACTGGCAGTTAAAAAGAAACACTTCTACTACAAAAGGAAGCTCAAGACAGGTAACTTGGTCTGTCTGCTACATGCAGCTCATTAACTAGTTATGTAAAAAATTTCATGAGAATTTGGTAGAACATTGTATATTGGCTTCAGATTCATTATTAAAAAAAAAGAGATTATTTAATCTGGAGTCTCTTAAAGTAGAAGATAAAATAAATAATCAATAAATGCATGTTCTTTTCTCTGGAACATCCTATATTTATGGGATAAAAAAATTTCCATCTCTTTTTGTGTATATTCTTACTGATACAGGATTCTCCCCACCATCCTGCCCCCACAAAAACTCTGTCTGTCTATCTATCTATCTATCTATCTATCTATCTATCTATCTATCTATCTATCCATTTCTGCTCCTTAAACATTTGATAAAACAAACTGTATTCCTTCTCCAAAACATACTGGTGAAGCAGCAGTTGTTCCCTAGGAAGACCTGCCTAGTGAGAGCACTGATTGTGGGGTAATGGTCTCTTTTTCTGTTTCTGATACCTCTCCCACTTAGGCTGTCTTGTATAGCCTTATATTTAACACTGAGCCGTGCCACTTGTGCTTTGTGCTTGGTCCTGTATGTTTCTTTTTATATTTGTCCCAAGTGTTTCAACTGAGCTTTCTGTTCTTGGTATTCTGTTTGTGTGTAAATATTTCAACTGTAATAGTAATGCCTTTTCTAAACCAGGGTTTACAGAAACAAGTGTGAATTGTTCAAAATATTCAGATAAAAATTCAGCATCAACCCATCTTGGAAAAGACAAAGTTTCTGAGGAGTTTCTGAGTTTTTTGTCATCCATAGAGAATTTTTGTCCCAACGCACTGAAGTGTGAAGCCAGAAAAACAAAAAGTTTGTAGATGCTCAGTAGCAATTTGCTAGAGTTTGACAGCAAAATTATCCTAATTTTCCAGTCACACAGATCCTCCCAACTTTTGTGTGGCAGACAGCTTGCACACCATCACAAAGCTGAGGCATTTTGTTACCCTAAAATATATTACTTATTTTAAAACAATATCCACAAGACGAGTAAATGAGAACAACAACAGCAGCAAAATTAAGATAATTCTTTTTTTTCCCTCTTCTTCCAGCCCATCTCTTAATGAAAATTATCAAATCCATGATACAATCCAACTGCATAAATGTACAGAACTGCATTTTTGGGTCCTGGGAGTAGGATGAACAGAATGAAACCAGCAATGTACTTCCAAATAAAAGCAGCAGCTCTATTGGAAGAATATTTCTCTAGTTCACTTGGCAAGATATGCCACAGCGCTCTCTCCGGCTAGCAGGTGACCAGCGCTGGGTTCTCGCCCCACATGGGACGGGGTGACGGAGGCTGCTCGCAGGCACGGGAGGATTGGTGAAGCTCCGGCGTGGGTTTACCTAATCCACCAATGTTAGGGGCGCGCGGAGGAGGTAAAGAAGAAGTGGAGGGGGTTCTTTGTAGAAGGCAGGAAGGGTTCATTGAGTGCGGAGGGATGGGGACGAGGAACCAAACACGGAGAACACGAAGAACCAAAGAAGAACCACAAAGAACCAAAGAAGAACCACACAGAACCAAAGAAGAACCATGAAGAACAAAGATTACAGTTCTGACCCGGGGTTTTAAACCCCAGTGGAAAGGGGAGGGGAAAACACGAAATGGCCAATGGTACAGAAATAAGGGGGTGGTACTAAGGTGGGGAAAAGGGGCACCCAGCCAATAGGGAATAATGTAGGAGGGGAGAATTGACATGGGCCAACAGGGAGTCAAGAACCACAGAATATTCTAGGGAAACAACTATATATGGAGGTAGAAAGGAGGGGACGGCGGTGGCCAGTTATGATAGTACAAGTTTGCATATTCCACACAGCTGCCTGGCTAGTCACGCTAACCCTAGGGTTCTTGGGGTGTGGGGGTATCAAACCAATGGACCTGCTGGTCCATATGGCTCTGCTGTCCATGACACACTGCAACAAAGATTAAACCCTTCCCACTTTAATACAGTAAGGTCTTAGTCTTTCTATATAATGCAATGAAAATAGACACAATTTAGTAAAAAGAGAATTTGTCTTACTGTGTTTCATAACTGCTACATATGTGTCTGTGTGTTTGTAAATACAATTTCTCAGTGTCCAAGAATTAAATCCTTGCCTCATAATGCTTGTAATAATAATAATAATAGTGGTGTCCTTACATTCTATGGAAAATAAAGATGGTCTATTACTTTCATTAGGCACTGGTAAGGGAGTGTGCACAGGTCACAGTATGCAAGCTATTAAGATTGAAGGCATCTGCACAAACAGCCTTGACTGCTTTTTAAAGGCTAAGCTGCACAATTTGTCTTTCATTAAGAGCTGTTGTGCAGTTTTGTGATTTGTAGCCAGCTCAACTGAGCTTCCAGAGTGTGTACTTCTATTTTGAGATCTTGTCAATAAACAAATAAAACATATGCTTCAGTGAGTCATCTGAGCAGAGCAGACTATCACAAGAATCAGTTGACCTGTACTTCCTTCCTGCTACTGAATCTTTCTCTACCTTTTCTTGTTAGCACAAAGTGTGTTCCTGTACACATCACAAAACAGAGAAGCCAGGGATGGGAAGACAAGGTCTCTTTCATCCATATGGGTTTATTTGTGTTCTGCTGGCACCGTTATAGTCATACAGTAACCAACATAAATTTTTAGTTTTATTATCACCTCTAAAAAGAGACAGAAATGTGAAAATTGAAGCCAGAAGGTTTGTATCACAGGATTAATTAGGCAGGGCCAAGTGAAGTCACACTCCTCCTGGCAGTGAGTGCCTCAAGAAGGTGCCTGCCTTCAATTATGGAGAGCACAAAGCAATTAAAAACCCTGTTTCTTTTTCCTGGGGTGTTACTTGTTGAGAAATCTTTTTTCTTTCTTTTTTCTTTTTTTTTTCTTTTTAATTCTCTGGAGATCTGAACTGGTTTGAGGTGTAATCTGCTAGGGTAGATATTCATGAAAAATTGATTTAGCTGAAACCTAAGTGCAATAGGTTTAAAATAAACCTGAAATGGATGAACAGTATGTTTCTTGGCCGAAATTTTATTGCCCATTTTTTAAATACACACACACATGCACAGAAGACCACATAATTAAGGACCCAGACATTATGGATCTCCAGGAAAGAATTTTGTCACTGGGACACATGAATCAAATCAGCCAGCCACCCTGTGCATTTCCTTAAGCCATACAGCACTCTTGATTAACCTTTTCCTCAGTACTTTACACAGATATATGAAAGTTTCTGAATGGCAGGGTTGTGTGTACGTGTCAGTTTTAAACGTATGTTTCAGGTAGCCATATTCCACGGTCCATTGGAAATTAGTACTCTGTTTCACCCATACCTAGTTTACAGGATGTGATAGCCTTTCTCTGGATTGATGAGCCTCTTTGCCCTCCTGGTGTTACCAAGAGCTTTACCACCATCACTGACTCACCCTTTGTACCAGGACTTGACATTTGATTTTGTGCAGCAGGACTTGCACATTAATGCTTTTGCCACATTCCTTTCAAACACCCAGCTAACTCCTTCCTCTCCTGTTATTTCCCATGACAGATAAATAATTCAAAATATGGTATAAAGTATGGTGTATATCTGGTTTAAATAGTGCTCTATCAAGACATGTTTCAGCTATAGCGATGACCTCATACTTCCTGTTGAGTAGGGAGAAGCAAAAAGATATTTAAATCAATAGAATAAGGGAGCCATAGCAGTGGATATTGCAGCGCATGTGAGTTTTCTTCACAGGTATTATGTGACAAAAAATGTATGATAGGATATTAAAAGGATGTAAATAATGACCACTGGTTTACTATTGTTTCTAACATTGGAATGCCTATATTTCCAGGCTTCCTCATTAATGTTGCCTAAGAAGTAATTACATTTTTGAGCAGAAAAGTAGTGGATAATGGATATTTTTTTTTCTCCCATTGTGCACTTTAATTTTATTATTCCCTAGTTTAAGTATAACTCACAGAAGAATGAGAAAATTCTTTATAAAGGTCATTAAATAAATGCTGCTGGAACAAATCTTTAAACAGGATCATCACTGAAATGGGAAGTTATGCATATGGAACACTTTTACTTGTAGTACAGATTAAACAGTTGGCAAAATAAAGCTTTAGATTGCCAGACATTATGTGTCACTAGAAATCAATTCTGACAGATTTTATTGAGGCTTTTACCCATATTATTGCTGCTATATTTTTTTTCAGTTAAAAAAAAAGAGGAAGAGGATCGACTTTTTCATTACAGGTCAGTCCATTTGGCAAAGGCTATCCTGTCACATGGCACTCTTTTATACCCATTTTGATTTAGTGTGCATAGTATGTTTATCAGTACTGAATGTCAAGACGACAATAGTTTCACATTTCTGAGCCATTGCCAGAAGAACTCTGACACATTCTCTTATGATTATTTCAAGATATTTCAAAAAGTTTCAGCAATTCCACCATACACATAAACCAAAAGAGAGCAAAGACTTTTTTCTTTCTTTTCCAAAGCTTTTTTTCATTTGGTTCATGAAGCTTAAATAAGTATTTCTTAAAATTAACTGGCAACTAGGGGATACCAGAGCAATATCCTTTCGCTCTATTTAATGTCTTGTCACAGGTATAAAACCATAAATTTAGTGCCAGCGCAATTTGGAGTTAGGTCGCCGTATTATCTATATGTTGTTTTCTTCAAAAGGTCATATACTCTTGTTCATAACAAAGTCCAGTATTTTTGTAAAAAGCCTTCAATTTTCACGTCAGTTAGGGGTTACTGATGCAATTTACTTATGGAGATATATATACATACATACATATACACATACACCAGGAAAGTCACAGGAGAAGTATATAAAGTAATACATTGTATTCGGGTTGAAAATCCGATCCTGGTATTAACTGTTTTTCGTACTGCAAAGAGCAGATAGGATTCAGTTGCAATAATACAAAATAATACGAAATAATTACGAAAGGTTGTTATATTCTTAGTGCAGCTGCCTTGGACCCTGCTGCCACACGATGTGTCTGAGGCCAGAAGTTTTGAGGTCTACAGAAAGAGTGAGTCACACTGTTAGCAAAAAGACTTATAATAGACTGAAAAAACACCAAAGAATCAACAGCTTTGCAAGTGTTTTAGGATATTCACCAGCAAATAACAAGCTGAAAAATAGGCTGTGGTTCCTCTCTCAGTAACTTTATTCACCACTGCAGGTGGGTCAAGAGTGAGCTGAATATGGTGTGTTTCAACCACTAACATTGAAACTTGTCTTTATAAAGTATCTCTGTACTGGGAACTGAGGCTTCATTGTGTGCAAAAGATCAGTCCTGCTGGCTTTAAGAAATAAGGAACAGATTTTTTAGGCATCCTGCTCACTTTTGATTATCTTTCCTCCTCTCCCTAAGTTTTCTTTATCTAGTCTTCAACACAATTTCAAAAGGCTCATTTGGTTAAGATAGCAAAAAAAGGATAAGGATAAAATTTTTAAACTTCTGACTTTGCTTGGTCTATCTGGGCAAAAGCAAAGGGCTGAAGTGTCAAGTAAACATATATGTTGTCAAACTTCCTGTGAAGCCTCATATTAAAAGATTATAAGAAAAATAATTAGGGACAAAATCTTAATAACATAAACCAAACAAAAAGTGAAACATTTTGGAACTTGGTTCCCGTTTTGATTGAGGGTTCATGCTTATGCATTGTGATTTTTTCTGGATATTAAGATTATACAGATGCTCTCCCTAGGCATTGCACAGGAACCACTGGATTCCAGACTGACAGAGTGGGCCTTGCTGTACTGGTGCAAAGCATTGACTTGAGCCCTGCTGTGAGCTGAACTCCCCCTGTGACAATCTTTGAGAGGAGCAGGGGAGGCATTGCTCAAGCCCCCTTACTGCTCCTTCCTAAGAGGCCAATACTACTCCATTATTACATGTGTTTGTGTGTCTTTCTTTTATGCTTCATATTGCGCTATACAGCACTATACATTTACAACATGTGCATTTATCTACTTAAAGGGAAAGATACTTTTCTTTTGAATAACATTAACAAAATCAGGCTTCATATAGTGATTTGGTTCACTTACACGTAGATGAACTTTATACAGATCTGTTGTGAGACCAAATTTTTTTTAGAAACTTTTTTTAGTAGGTAGTGACTACAATGGTGTCAGATTTAGAGCTGTTATGTTTCAAGCAGGACCTCTACATGTGGTTATTCGGGAAAAAGGGATACGAAGAGTAGAAGTTTGACGTGTGAGACTGTTCCATGGGAGATTCTCCCAGGTTCATCTGTTACAAATATTGATAAACACTAATCGAAATCCTTAATAAGAAAAGAAAGATACAATATTGGGAACAGAGACATTCAACTGGAATTTTGTAGAGATGTAAGGCAGGCAAAATGGCAAGATATTAAAAGAGTAATCAATGTGACCCTTCTCATTTTAGGGGCTATTTTACAATAAAAATAATTTCACTTGTATCTTTCCTATTCTTTCTTAATTTCAGTAGATAATTTTTAATATAATTACTTTTTGAGCATAAAACTCAGTCTTGACTTGGGGTATCTATCATATGACTTAAAGGTCATTGTGAACTAGGAATTCTCCTGTTACACACAGGGTCACCTAAGGAGTTATTTAATAAATAATTCATTGGATTGGATAATTTATTTCTAAAATAAGGGCAATTTCAGTAAATATTTTCCTATTTCGGAAATGTTTGTATTGAGACAATAAGATATGACATCTCTGCCCATCAGAGGAGTGGAGGGAGTCATCCTTAGTCAGTCAGTATGAGTAAAGGAAAGTACAAGGATTATTCAATTCTTTGATGCATAGGCAAGGTATTTTTCAGTGTTTCCTGCTTTTGGTTTGTAAGACAGGGTCAAATCATATAATTTGTCAATCATCCACCTGTAGGACTGCCTTATTATTTTAAACTAAATGTAGTTTATGTAGACATATCTTCATATCTGTAGATGAGTACGTGTTTCTTCCATCACCTACTCCAAGGATCATTTAGCAGTGCACTCAGAGGTGTTCACCTACTTCAGCCATAGCTCATGATGTTAAGTGGTGACTAACACCACATTTTAACTGCCCATTATCTGTTACCACCAATTTAAATTCTGGGAAAAGTTACCTTATAAATGAACATCCTGCCTTGGCTTTTATATAAAATACTACTGCTCTAATAATAATGCAAGTCCATCATCTTTAATAAATTAAACAGGACCTTCATTCTCCTTTAATAGCAATACAGGAAGTCTAAAACTTATTCTTAAGCCCTTAAATTTAGGGGAACACTAAAGTAGATGCAAATTCTCAAACATAATAGTATTTCTGGTCAGCTACATAGAAAATTTCACTAAATGGCCAAGGTAGGAGACCACAGTTTCTAACTTGATCCAAATAGGCCAACACTAGCTAATAAATTTTGATCGACTGGTTGTTCTTTGGTGGGGAATGAACAAAATGAAGGGCCATGAAAAAGAGATATACAATAAACTAAAACTGCAGCATGGGTTTATTCTCATATAGCGTCTGTGTGATGGATTAAAAAATAATAACAACTTTCTCCAAGGTTCTCATCAGAAAAATCAATTTGACTGGGACATTGGGGTTTGTTATTACTATTTTTAAGCAAAAGCCTTATTGACAGGAATTTGTTTCATAAGAAAAAACCATATAAAATTATACTCCACAAATAAATATCACAAAGTGAAGGTAAGTATTGTATTACACATACTTCTCAAAAGGCAGTTGCAAAATCTAGTCACAATACACAGTAAATGTCAGTATTTTCTGGTTTCCACCAATAAAAATTTTTATCAGAAAATTTTTAATGCATTAACTCAATAAATAAAAATAAATACAAGCTTCCAAGAGACACAAGTACTTGTAACTCATCTGATGCATGGATTTCTTTTTTTCATTGTTTTTAAAAAACAAAACACACATGCAAAAAATGTCACCCCAAAACACAGCAACTCTAAGTTTTGTATATCTTGTAGGACAGAGCCACAATTTCCAGTGGACAGACAATGAGTTCTGTGTTAAAGACTAATGCATTTATATATTTTCTTGCAGTTATGAAAGTATAGTTATTATGAACCCATTGCTAAAATAATTAACTGGGGAAAAGAAGCAATCTTAGAAATTATTTTCACAAGTTGATTTGGGGGAATGTAGAATGATTATATTTTTTAGGGTAAAATAATTACTTCAGTGAAGTAAATAAAAGTATTACTACTGACTTGAAAAGGACAGAACTTTGAAATATTTTTCTGTGAATTAAATCATATGTACACTTTCAGAGATCAAAGAAAATGGAGGGAGATAATGCAAATGTGTTTATGGGAGTTTCAAATGCAAGAACACTCCACTTCAAAGGCACAATAAGTGTTTCCATCCCTTACACATTACTGAGGATTATGATTTCTGAGGCTGATACCTTGGAAAGCCATCTGTAAACAGAAGAGATGTAACCAATACATACTTACAACCTAAATGTATAAAAAGAAACGTGTTTTCCCTTTTTGCTGTATGTGTTATCTGCAATTGCAATAGTGTGCCATAGATATTGTAAACTGTGTTCATGCAGCCTTGGATATTGCTGTTTGACGCTATTTTCTTATAATGGTGTGAATGCAATTATAAGTAATACAGACCTTGTCTTACTTCATATGATGCAGAGAGATTTTTTCAGGGAGTTTTGTTTCTTATTCTTCAGCTGACTCTTGACTGGGCTGAGCAATCTGCCTGGAGAAGTGTCAGCTTCAACCAAGCGTTCCCCACACTGGCAAAATTTGTATTCTCCTTGGAGCACACTTAAAGCCTGGCTGCCCTTTCTATCCCACTGACTGGAAAGGTACTAGCTGTGCTGCAGGAAAAGATCGCACGGCAGGGGACAGAAGCCAGCTCTAGCCCTTTCTCTTTTGACAGTCATACCCGTACTTTCAGTGTGAATTGGGTGGTCCTGGAGGTTTCTGCTCAGCAAACTCCTCTCCCATCTTGTGGCAGTTTTGCTGATGTGAGGCGGACAAAAGAATCAGTATCCTTTTTACAAGGCTGCATAGTGGAGGAATTACAGGGTAAGGAGCAACAGGTGTCTACACTGCTGCAATAGTGACATACTTGACTTTATGCACTGGCATAATGTCAGTTATTTACAAATAAGTGAATAATAGGAATGGACATTAGTGTTGTTTACGAGTTACACAGAAGGAGTTATTTGTGTCATGTTATAGTTCTGCTTTATTTCAGAGGTTTTTTTTCTTTTCATGACATTTCATCACTTCTCATTTCCCCCAAATTAGATTGCAAACCAAAGTGTTCATTCTTTATTCCAGTCTCACAGAAAAAAAAAAGAACAACAAAACCCCTGTAAAGTAAACATTGCTGGTATCTACATAATGCATAGATTTCAATGTACACTTTATGCTCTTATTACATAGTTATGATGCACTGGTAGAAATAAGCTCAGTAATGTTGACAACAGAACAAGAATATTGTTTAAGTGTAACCAGATAAAGCTAGATATAAAGTGTTTGAAAATAATTATAATTTTTTCAGATAAAACTTATTTCCTTAATTTTCACTCACAATAGGGAAAACTAAGGAAATACAAAGTAGTAGAAGATGAAACATAATCTTCTGAAGTGCTGGCATGACTTCATCCTGAGTTAAGACTTTAACTCAGAACATGTTCCTAGTTTAGCTAAAAATTCACTGTACACCTTAATCTGTGTCACATAAGATTATTCTGCTGTGTGACATAGATGTCACTGAAGGCTTCTCGAATATGTGAGATTACTTTTGTTCTCTAGACAATTAACAAGATTTCTGTCTTACCCTCTGTGCCAGTTACAGAAGTACTGAACTGATCAGAGACAGAATAACATAAACCGTCATATGTGAGCATGTGGAATCGTTTTATCATGATGCTCTCAAACAGTAATATTTTCCCCTTCTTTTCACTTGAACAATTTCTCTTATAATTGTTTAATATCAATGCTTATATCAAGCACACTAGAATAAATACCAGTATCCAGCAGTAAATCAGAGAAACAAAACAAACTAACAAACAAAAATAAAACAAAACAAAAAAAGTTAAAGTCGGCAACAAATGGAAACATATTTCAGAATATTTCCAATTTTGAAGACCACTGGCACCTGGAATGTAATTTAAAAATCTCAATCTGCCATAATGCAATTGGAAATTTCATCAAAAAAACTTGGCAAAAGTGAAAGCAAAGGCACAGGACTATTGAGGTGCAAAATGAATAACATATATCTAACTCTTGTAAAAACCCCCCAATATAGTCCACAGAAGTTGTAGTCTGAACCACTCTTGGTATTCTCTGAATGAATTAACCCTACCTTAGCCTCTCGCACACTGTAAGTACAATGATACTGTAGGGATGTTACGTTCAAAATTATAATTCAGGAGCTTGAAACATGGATGTTTAAAGAGAAGTAGTAACTACTTTTAGCTGAGAAAATTCTCTTCTGGAGCACTCTGCTGATTAACAAAGCTGTCTGTGGAATTCATGATGGCACCAAAAGATCAGAACAGAAGAGGATAAAATGTCCATTCGGAGATCAGAAAATTGATTTTGCTGGCTAAAAAAAGTCTCTTCTCCGCTGAGTAAATGTATTGTGAAATTCATTAGAACTGAGTTATATTCTGCAAGCACAGTATTTTTTTTAAATACCAATTAGTATTTCATTTTAATTGCACACTAGTATGTACAACTGAGAATGTATATAAGCAGGCTTATGGAAAGCTGAGAGACACACTAAAGAACATAACTTCTCCAGGAGATTGTGCTGTTGTTATTCAGGGGTTTTTTTGAGTCCTATGCAAGGTGCTCAAAAACTTGGAGAGTATTAGAAGCATCTGTCCTCTATCCTCCTTTTAAACTACTGTGGCTGAGACAGTGATTAGAGATGGACAAAAATGTTCTTCTTCTCCTTGTAATACAAAGCACTTGCTTCCCTGGCTTATTTGTTCTCCATCATAATTTGGCATTTTGTCAGTATGTGCTATAAGTATGTCTGTTGGAAAAGATCAAAAGGCTACTCAGTGATGAAATCTACCACAAATATGGTACGGTTTCTTTTCTTCCTTACAAACCCTTTATGTTGAAATCAGCTCTTTAAGTTCTAGGCAAAGTTTAGGAGCCACTCAAAGATAATTCTTAAAAAGAAAAATAAAATAAAAGCAGAACAGCCTGCTGTCAATAATATTTATAAGAATTTCACCTGAAATCATAACTTGCTTTCTTAGGCCCTAACTCATATACACCATTATTGCTTGAGATCTGAATTATATATTTTTTATTCAGCAAACTTATGTGCTGTAACAGGCCTTGAAAGAGTGCTGGACAGTCTAGAAAGAGTACAGTGCAGACAACATTATGTGCACACATATTCATTCTGACACCGTTTCCCATTATACACTCCAATCCAGTCTACCATGAGCAGGGCTCTGCATCCAAGAGGACCAGCTGTATCATGTTATACCAAGACATTCCTTATCCCAGTCATCAAACGGGTAGGACTCATCTTTTGCTCCTTCACAGTTAAATACCCGAGAACCAACTCACTGCTGACAGAAATCCAGTGACAGAGAACTGACTTCCAATGCCAAGAGAGGAGCGTAGGCAGACCTATGGCTCTGAAAATTAATAGACCTGGTTTTTTTGTAACAAGTGTTATTTCATAACTTCAGCAAAACTACAAAGCCCTCTAAGTCTACATCTCCTCTGGCGCTGCTCTGCCCTGTGTGCTTTTTTGGCTTTTGGAGCTAATTGTTTGTGATGCTCTCCTAGTGACATCTAAAAAATCTGTGTTTGGGGGTTTTTTTCTGTATGGTGGAAGTTATAGAAGGCTATCAATCCTTAAACGTGTCCTCCTATAAATTAAGTATATTATTGGTTCTAATAAAAACCTAAAGAGAAGCTACTTTCAAACCATACGAAAGAACCTCAGTTTAAAGTACTACAAAACTTTGAGGTCTATGTATATGAAAATGGTGAAGGCTTGAACATAAATAGCAAGTTGCTGCTGGAGTCCTGAGTGATAGATTTTGGCTGAATAACTCACTAAATGCAAATATTGCTGCATTTGCTGCTTTTAGTGCATAAGGACTCAGTTCAGAGACTAGTTAAAATATCTCACCAAGCTCAGGATAGGATAAATTATTCCACCTAGCAGGATCATAAGAAGGTCCAGGTGACCCAGCACCCCTAAGGTTTTTTTGGAGTGCTTCTTTTTCTGGGCTAGTGATACAACACCACGTAGTCTTTTAGAAAATGGGTGAAGTAATGAATGCAATCTTTGCAATATTCTGTAAGGTTCAAGATGTGTCCTAAATGCAAAATAAAAATAAAGTATTATTACTGTAAAAGAAATAAATATATTCATCTGTCGGGATCTCCAAGAACCTTGCATAATAAAATGGTAATAAAATGAGCTAACTCTTGAGCACAATGGCTCATTCTTGGTTACAAACATGCTGAGTTTTATGTAAATAAATCTGCAAGAATTTTAATGACAGTGTCTGTTCTGGACAATAGGATTTTTTAATTTTATTTGATCAATGTCGGAGAGAATAAAACATCAGAACTATTATTTTCTATTAACTGTATCTGGCATTGGCATAAGCAGTCTACTTTGCCAATGAGTTGAGTCGGTAAAGAAGTAACAAAAAGAGAAAAAAGTTTGTCAAACTTGGTAAAAACTTTATAATCTATGTATAAAAGGCCTCACTTTTTGCACCTTTTTGTTTGAAAATATTTTATAAAACCAAAATCCTGTTGATATTGTTCAGCTAAAAAAAATAATAAAATCTCACACATGTAAGAGTTTGAATGTCTGGCTCATCACAATTTTAATTGTAAATCCCAGGAAATGCAGAATATGAAAATTAAATTAGGAAGTGCTCAATGGATTGCAGAGTAGTAAATTTTATTAAATTTCTTTACAAAATAACATTTGGAAAATAATTTAATAAAAAGCTGTATGTGCCTTACTAAGAAACAATGAAAAAGGTTCAAGCAGTTTTTAGTGCATCCAGAATATTTTTTTGCAATACCTGTGGTCTTAGGCAAACTGTGCCTCAAGAAAATGTGAATTGATCAAAACACATGTACCTTTAATATAACACATAATTTATGCAGAGATTACTGAAAATATAATTTATGAAAAACAACAGCATGATTCTTTAAAACTATTTTATATGGACACTCTTCATGACAATATAGCAAATTGTTAACCAGTCTTGGAGAACTGCAATCCAGTGTTTGTCACAGACAACACATTTAATTTCAATTTTTAAAATTGTAGTATTCCCAAACTGTATAGACGTATGTAGTATTCTTAGCAGAAGTCATAACCTGCTGTCCGTATCCATTCTGCTGTAAAAATTCACATTTTATGACACAGGCAAAACATGAAATTTATATGTGCTTTTTTTCATATAGATGTACATGGCTCTCACACCAAGAACATCTATTTTTCAAAAGGCTGGTTCTTGGAGAGACAAATCACAAGTCTTTTTGTATTTTTGCTTCTGTAGCAGTATTATGAACTAGGTATGAAAAGAAAGAGAATTAGAAAAATACACATTTTCTATGTACCTTGAAATAACTGTTCAATGTTAGATCTTATTGCTGGAATATATAGGACTTGTGCTATTTGGAAAAATAGGATGAAGATTTCTGGTTTGACATGAAGACAATATTAAACCTGAATTTAATCATGCTGGTCCAATCGATATTGCAGTATCATCTTTCCTATTGCAGTTTAATGAAAGACAATGACACCAATATATCGATCTTCCTTTCAGGATAGTTACCATTATATAGGGCTGTTGCAATGTCCTCAGAGCAAGACCTCCAAATCCTCCTAACCCAAAATCTCTTCCACTACCAATTTGTGGCAGTATTTTTCTAAGTCAGCTTGTCACCTTGGAAGCCTACTGAGTGAACAGCACAGCCAATTTGGACACGAATTTTCCACCAGATGAAAAGAAAATTCCTATGTTAAGTAGCAAAATTCCACTTTTTTTCTACAGGACACTGTTCAGTACAAGCCATTCAGAGTCCTTCAGCTTTTGTTCATGAAACAGCTGTAACACTTCTTAGATTGATCCACTTGATTAGCTTAAATAGTATGACTAGTATTAATAGCAGAGAGTTGCTCATTACTACATTATTTGTAACACTGTCACCCAATTATTTGTAACAACTGATACACCCAGTTCATGAAATGTCTAAAAAAAAAAAAAAAGAGTAAATCATGTAAAATCTTGTTTTTAAATCTTCTGACATTGCCAAGAACAAGAATAGCATGAATCTGACATCTTGCAGATCTCATCATCATGAACTCAGAGTGATAGTTCTGAGGACATTGATGTCATCAGCTCAGGAGTGTCTCACTCAGAGGACTCACTCCTCACTGTCCTAGTGTCTTACTTAATAGCCTGGATGCTTCTCTTTAATACAGCAGGTTGCCTTACATTCCTGAGGATCAGCAGATAGTGCAGGAAGGCTTTTATTTCATGCCTCATTTCTTCCAATATCCTTGGAATGACTTACCTCACTCACATTCTCCTGGCAGTTGTAGAAAGAGAAGAGAGTTGCAAATGAATTGTTATTTCCTGTATGTGTGTACACAGGTGTAAACATCACAGTACAAGGGATGGATGATGACTTTATAACAACAAATATTTCAGTGATGAAAATGGTTATGTTAGCAGCCCTTAGCCCAAATGGGTAGGGTAACCAAATGCCTGTTAATTAGCTGAGGGGGAGTTTTAGTCAGTATTAATGTGATTCAAAGAAAAATACTATTGATTTAATTAGGGTTAACTGGTGGCTCGTCAAGGAGGAAGGTTACCTGCCTTCTTTGCCCCAGAAAGGCCAACATGCAGCTCCTGCCTGAGACAGAGCTGAATTACCTACGTGTCACTCAATCAATATCTATACGACATTTAACATCCAAGCACAAAAACGTTTTGAATATTCCCTTTGAAATGGGGGACATATGCACTAATCACATTTCTACTGTGGATCTGTCAAATCACAAAATTTTTGTGAAAACTACAGGAGTTTTACAAGAAAATCAGTTGCCTGCCAGTGAAATACACTTTGCCTTAATAGAGTCACATGGTAAATTCTAATCATTTGGAATTGAGTTTTGTTCAATTTTCAGATTTTATTTTAAGAATTTTACCTGGAAACCCAGTAGAAGATAAAGCCAGCCAGTAAAAAAATTAATGAATTAAATTAATCTATAATTTTCTGTAATATAAAGTGTAATATTGATCAGTAAATAAATATAAACAATATAGGCACTGAAGAGTTTCACAATGAATTTAAATTTAGAAACTCATATCTTTTAAAAATAACTTTCAATCATAGTCTGTTCTCCCCTCCAGCAGTCCATCCCTGCTTTCCATTACGAACAGTGGACTGTGGTACCTGAAACCACATTTTTGCACAGCAAATATTGCTTCAGTGCCAAGATTCCTCCTTTGTTGAAGGGGCAGAGGTTCCCTTGGAAGATGGCACTCCTGGCAAGAGTTTTTGGTCAACTCAGCTCCTTCAAAAAAGTGACAGGCATTAAAAAAGGGCCAAAAGTTGTTATACCTACTGGCTCTGCTGTCCCTAGTGCTGCTAAGAGGTTGGATATGGTAACTGACTTGCCTTTTTTTCTTCAGGCAGATATAAGTTCACTAAATACACACAAAGGTGAGCAGATGTGAGCCAGTGGTGTACATAAAACTGGAAAGCTGCAATTCATAGGAGATAGCTCTTATAATAAATGTTAGACTTCAACGATAACATTCCAGTAATGTTTAGTCAACAAGAACGGCAGGGTAATAGTCCAGGGGGGTAGAGTAAAACTCATTTTCCTACAGAAGCTTTGTGTGATACATCTAAAGTTAACTACAATGTGGAATTTCAGCCTTTTGGCTTTGACTACAAATTCACAAATACCCTTAGAGAAAAACCTGTAAGGAAAGAAGATTTAGAAGCAAGAAAAGGGGAAAAAAAAGGCAGACAAAATATAAAACAGAACCAGCCCTGTTTTTTCTTTGTCTCTTCTTCAGTCTTCCGCATCCTTTTGTATTCTGTATGGAAACCAGAATCAACTATGCAGTATTTATAGTGATGTTACTCTCCTGATAAAGTATTGCACAGGCTGTGGCAACAATCTAGGGCTCAGCAGGGAAGCTGTGAGACAGCTATTTTTGTAAAGTTTAAAATTATACTAAATTAATAAAAATAAAATCTCCTGCTGGGCTTCCAGTTTTAAATAGCACATTGTGGTGTAAATTATCAGAGCATCAGGGTTCTGCTAATTTAGTACATATTATAACACTGAAGACATTAAAAGATCATAGCATTTTTCATTTTAAAAACAATACTGTGAACTGGTTTAATAATTTCAATAGTTTATACTGAGAATGGCTAATATATGCTCAATGGGATAGAGGAAAATGGGAAAACTGCATATCATAACTTTTAGGGGTTTGAAGGTATAATTGTTTAGAACTCTGTCAGGGAGGATTCTGCCTGTTCCTCAGACTATGACAGTCTAACTTACTAAATTATCACCTTCTAAAATTAGAATGGTACTTTAAAATAATAACTATACATAATTTTGTATTAAAGCAAGATGACATATTTCCTAATAAAAAAAAAAAAAAGATTGCTTTAGAATAAGAGAACTTCCATTGTCTCATACCTGTATGGAAAACTTCTGCAAAGCAGTGCTGAAAATCCTACCACAAAGCATATATTAGGTTAGATAGTCATCAAGCAAACACCTTCTGAAATCATCCAGAAAGTACCCACTAACTTACAGAGAAGGCATGAGCTGAAAGCATTTAGTCAGATGTCGGGCAGCATGAAGTGCTAATGTGTGTGCAAGACCAAGACCTAAGCAGAGTAAAAGAGAAAGGTGATGACACGTGTTTCCAGAGAAACGATGTTAAAAATACAAATGTCCACTTGGCAGTAAACCCACGTATTGGCTCCTTAGATATTTTTCCCCTACTACTAGAAACCTCTTGTGGCCATTCATCCCTGGTAGAAAAAGATCAGAGTAATGGCAAGAAAAAATGGGCTACTGTAAACCAAACTGTCTGATACATTTTGACAAGGTTAGGCAGACTGATAACAGCTTTAGTGTTTCGCAAGTACTATTGCTGCCAGCCGTGGGTGGAGCTATGCCCAGAATAATGGTAACAGGACATTTGTGGGGAAAGTTCAAGCAAGACAATGGGCTGAGACATCTCTTCCTCACACCAGTTTTTTCTCAGTCTGCTTTTAAAATGCTTGAAGCTGTGTTTGAAAGCATGGAAGACTTATGACTACTGCTAGCATTTGCGTTTGGTCATGCCAGACTATTTATTTTCAAAAGTACTGCTTGTTAAGTAAATAAAAGACAATATAATTTTGACAATTACTATGTTTACAGGGAGCTGGAACAAGGTGAAAGTCACTGGCATTCTTGTTGAGCTAGCTGATAAAATGTGACCTGAAATAATGTGTTACTAGTGAAGTCATGCAAAAAATCCCTAGACCCAGTACACTGAGACCAGGTCCTCATTGTGAGGAGAGCAATATTCATACTATGCTGTGGCAGTCTAATATGTGTGTATTATAAAACACTGAACAAGCAAATAAAAGCAAGATAACTGCAACTTCTTGGTATGACTTTTAGACAGCAGTTTATCAAAATTTACATGCGAAGCAGCTCAGTTTTTTTCGAAACCCTGAGTCTAAAAATAAACCACTTTTCAAGCCTGATCAGGAACTGCTTTGCTGGCTCACTTGGGTTTTCATAAAAGGTGCATTGATTTAGAACACCACTGAATTCAATAGAAAATCATAAAATTGAAATCAGTGATGCTGTTGCAATGCAGAAAACTGACCAAGATACTTGAAATAAATTTTTTTTTCATCAGAAACTGACAATTTTTCAAAACTGGAATTTTTAATACAAATTGTAATGATTAAATAAAAGCTTGGATAATGGGGAATAATTGATTAGCAACATCTCCCTTTCCACCAAGCTTGTCACATCTCAGAGGCCCATTTGGCACCTGGGAGAGCAGCAATTGAATTTTTGGTTTTCAAAATTATTCTAAATTATTTGAATCTGGGTTTTCGATATTATATGTCAGTATCATGGTCGTTGTCTACACTGGATTCAGCAGCTGAGTAGGAATGTTAATCTTGAGTATATGTAAGAGCTCAACCTGATTTTCATTTCTTACTAGGCTTCCAAATCAAACTTTTCTTTGTGGTGTCAAATTCTGATTTACTATCCAACATCAATGACAGAGTCAGAAAATTATACGAAAATTCCCAGGTTTTGGGGCTTCACCACTGTGAAGAGATTTTTTTTTTCTACCACTCAGCAGTTCTGTTCTTCCCTCCCAGCTGCTTGAGTGGGGGACAACACCTTTTCCCCCCTCCCCAGAGGTCTTCAGAGAGGGCAAAGAGTTTAAGTCCATAAGATAACTCAGTAACAGAGGCTATAAAGGTGACATCTGTAGTAGAATGAACGCTGGGAGAAAGCCATGACTGAGGCCAGCTTTGCTCCTTGCTCTCTGGAGCAGGGAGGCTGTGCTCAGCCTGTCTGCTGAGGGCAAACTCCTCAGATGGGAACTCACTCTGTAAGCCATACCATGTCAACACTGTGCCAGTGAGTGTGCTGACTATTAATTCATATGATAAATACAGTGCCCAAGTTGAGCTTATACCCTGCCTTTGTGTAATTTGTCAGTACAGTAAACTCAGAAAAGAGAAACAGGCAAATAAGACACAGGGAAAAGGACACGTAGATCCATAACGCTAGTTAGAGATATATCCTCCTGACTCACATATAATTTTTCTCAGGTTTCTGTTGAGCCTCTATGAAGCCATATTTTACTAACCCTCTTCCAGAAAAATCCTTGTCTAAATAAGTGGCCATGCAAATTTATCTGGCTTTATTATTAAGAAAGCAGTATTCAGTATTAATAAATAATTAATATTTAGACAATGCTTGTTATACTTTGGGTACAGGTGGAATATAAATATTGCCCCTATGAACACACAGAAGGACAGGTTTTTGTATTTTTTTTCAACCACAAATGCTCAAATACTCACAGTCTTGGCAAGGAAAATGCACAGATACATGGAGGAAGCTACCTGTACCTTACCTGACACACTGGAATAACCTGTGTAATGACATATTTTTATCTCTATGGAATCTAACATGGTTCTAAAACGGCCTTCGGCTCAGATGTGTCCCACACAGTTTTGTGTTGGAGGCTTCTATTCACCCCACAGACTGGTTGTCTGAGTTTTCACCAGTATTCTGAAGCACTTTTTATTCTCGTTTCCAACTCTTTTTTTCTCCCTGTTTCATTCCTTGTGCTGGCATGTATTCATATGGATTTTTTTAAACTGTTATTAATTACAGATGATGCTTCTTCTTCACACTTGACCGCAAAACCAGACTGAAATGGACGTTTATTGAATGGAGATGCAATGTAGTGCACTACCAGTTCATGTGCTGCTCAGGCAGATTTTGAGGCCTTCCTTCCCCCTCTACTGATCCATAATTTATTAAGCTCAGGAGCTCTGTCAAAAAACTGAAACTACAGCTCAGCAGCACTAATTGCCACTTCCATCATTAAAACTGATTCATTCTCACTTGATGCAATCTAACCAAGCAATAACACGACAAAGAAATCTTACACTCCCTAAGACAGACAAATAGTTACCACTTCTTACAAGATAACTCTTTCAAAAACTAAATAAATACAAAATTATGAGCAACAGCAGAGAACACTGGCATTTCCCAGGGTTGTGAGTATGCCCATTTATTTAAAGGATGATGAAAATATTGGAAGGAATAAGAAGGTGGCCACAATTTATCATTTAGAGAATTTTTTTCAAGACACTAGCTTTGTTGCATTCATCTGAAATCAGATGAATGGTGCTAAGAAAGCATACGAGATTCTGGATAGCCCATTGTCCTGGAGAAAAGGAGGAATAAGGTTTCAAAATGCATTTCCAGATGCTATGTTGAATCACGATCTGCATGGAGATAGACTCACATGAGACATTTTTGTGTATAAAATGAAGTACAGCAAAACACAGTTCATTTCTTTTGTCAAGTGAATGAGACAGCTCATTTGTCAGGAACAAGCACAAAGCTCATAGGATTATTGCTGCTGTGACACTAGAAGCAAGAGTAAAACATTTAGATAGTGCAGAGATAGTAAAATGCTGTGAAAATTTGAGCCCATCCAAGTGCTCTAGAACCTGTTTGCAAAAGACAGATGTTTTTAGAGATCCGGCCAAGCCCCAGATGAAGCAAAATTTTTGAGACATGGTGATAAAAATGAGTACTTACTTTCTATATAGGCATATATGGGAGGGAAAATGTCTACTCTTCACCCAACTTTCAAAAATAGGAAAGAGATGAAACAAACTAAAAATTAAAGAAGATTAAATCAGAATTCAATGTAGATAATATAACTTGAGTGATGTGACATCATATTTTTGTCTTCTGTACATGAAGGTTCAAATCCACAAAAGCAAAAGTAGGAAGTGCAAGCACCGCAGAAGCAGAAATAATATTCGACTGGGTAATTAAAATAATAATTTACAATACTCTGCTGATAACATATATTCACAAAATAAATGCTTTTACCATTTGTTAGAAATGCATACACATGCACTCAAAGAAAAATCTAAGTCTGTAACCTGGATAAGAAAGATCTCATAGAGGATCTTGATTATGGCAGACATAACCAATTCTCTATTCAGCATAAAAGAAGAAACAATACTCCATTAGCAAAAAGGTGTTAGGTAAACTAACAAAGTTATCTTAAGGATACATCTCAAGTTATATATATCATCGTTTATATCTCAAAATATTAGCGTGCAGATGTACACTGCTATTATAATTATCTTGCGGGACTCCTAATATGACTACAATCTTCTCCAGTGATTTCTTAGGCTTCTTCTCATTTTTTTCTTATTACTTTTAAAGATATCTTGAAATAAAGTCAATAAATTCAAACATTTTTTGTGTTTCTTTATATTACTGCCTTTGGCCACAACACTGAAAGCCATCATTCCTCCAGCTGTTTACTCCTGTCCAATTTGCACTCCCTCACAATCATTCCCATGAACAGGGGTATGTTTCTCTTCTTTCTTTGGGTTTATAGCCTTAGCCAGCATCTACTTTTACCAATTAATGATCTCTACTTCCAACCTATTTTATCTGATAAAGCAAACTACTTCAAATAAATAATGTATCCAAGTTCAGGCTTCCTGTTGTAGATTATGCATAAGGAAGGCAATTACACCTTTGCCTAATTTATTTGGTTTTGAAAGTGTTTACTAATTTTGTGTGAGAAATTTTCACCCTATGGCCCAGTCAGGAAAGAACTTTGTTTATATTTTGAATTAAGTCTAATGTTGGTGGTCTAAAGCCAAATGTAGGAGAGTGAACCAAAAGTAAAGTAAAATGCAGTTTCATTTAAGCTAATGAGAAGACCATATTTTGGAGGCCAAATCTGTAGTTTGGCCTCTCCAGAAACAGCAAAGAATCCATATTACTTTGTTAGGGTATGTAATGTGATCATAACAACATGGTGATTAAATAAAGCTGAGCACTCATTTCAACTCTTCTATAACACTGAACAAAAAGAGAAAAAAGACATATAAATTAAAAAATTAATTCCAAACAATTACTGGATTCAAATTTTATTTCCTTACCTGGTGTGGCCTCATTAAGAAATGGTATTGGTTCTGGAGTTAAAACTCCTTGAGCTGGAACTCAGGACTTTTCTCTTATAGTGAGATACCTAGAGAAGAACAAAAACATGTTCAACTTCAAATATCTAGATTTTCTGTTAATGTAAAGGAGAGTACTCTTTGGGGTTGTTTTTTTTGTTGTTGGTGTTTTTTGGTGTTTTTTTTTTCCTTTTAAGTAGTTGAAAACTTGGGATTTCTGGAAAAGGCAGAAATAGCAAAAGCTTTATAAAGAAATCTCTGCCAAAATCTCTCCTTGATTTCTTTGTCCCTGCATGGGAAGTCCTTTGTAGCTTTGTTTCAGTCAACCTGGTGGCCTTTTGGTCTTGCTGCAAACTGCACAGTAGCCTCTGATCCCCAGGAACTTATTGTTTGTGCCATCTCTGAAGCCAGGGTTGTTTCATCATTGATTCTCTCAGTGGTTTCCAACCCTCTTCTTGAGATGCAAAGCCTGTCTCTGTGCTGTGACTCTGTTCTAGCTGCCACATCCTCTAATCCAGAAATTTCCATCCTGAGCAGACCCAGTTACTCCCAGGGACAGGAAGACTGTCTCCACCTAGCACATCGTGTCTTTTCTTTCCTCTCCATGACTTACTCCAGCTCAGCTTGCTTTACTTTTCCCAGAGACCACCCTCTGATGATGCCCTGGATCTGCCTCAGCTATCTGCCTCTTTCATAGCTTCCTGCTAAGTTTTTATGAGAGGTGCTGGAGCTATAAACATAGCTGCCTAAAGCACAGGTAAGCTTCTAGGCACTGAAGAAGGTGAAATTGCTGTAATTATGCTTTCGGAACACTAAGATAGGGAAAAGGTAGACAAGTGTCTAGAAAAGGAAAAAGGCAAGCCAAAATCATAGCACTTACACAGGAAAGACTAGTGAACACCCAGACCTTTACAAAAGTGCAAGACAAGCACAGTTTCATTAGTTTTGAATTACATAGAGGAAAATAAAGTCAATCAGATACTGAAGTGTTAGACTTGGCTTTAACCAGTGCATGGTCCAGAACAAGATTCTCACCATTTTTCTCCAGTAAGGGATTGCTCTCATAAAACAAGGAAGAAGCTTTTTATGCTCCTATTAAAACTTTCACAGACAGCCCTTGGTATAGTTACCAGCATTCAAATCTAAATATTGGAATACACTTAGACCAAATAAGATTTAGTTAATGGATGTATATCCGCAAAGTCCAAAATATTTTTTAGTCACAAGACATTTAAAACCAAACAAAATATCCTGCAGGTTACCCTTTTCTAAAAGCAGATTTCATGCTGAGGTTTGCATTCCTGCTCTCTGTGCCAGACTTGATGACCTCTGAGGGAATGCAAATATATAAAGATGAGCCATATTTGCACCAAAAGAGATAATTAAAGAGAGGAAGGAAATTAAAAAAGAGAAAAATACACTACAAATTTCAGAAAATCTACCTAATAGTGGAATAAGTGGATTGAGGGATAAATGGTCTCCCAAGAGATAGAACAGAAAGGCTATCTGCTTGGATTAGTACTAAATGGAATGAACAAAACACTAGAAATTACATTGCAAGGAATAATATTGCACTGACAGCGGAATGGTCAGGGTAATCTAATAGTATTGTTTATCTCCAGCCTCCCAAAACTGCAGGAGATAGTATCATGAAGAACACCTTTTTATTCTCTCACTTTATCACTCCTCTATACACAAACTCTTTCTTTTATCCTTTCAAGAACTGCTTTTGATATGATGTGAGGATGTGCCCAGCCTGAAAGGAAGTGAAAAGAAGGACAGTCCATGAAATATTTTGGGAGAAGCACATGCTCACCATCCTCAGGGTTTACAGCAGGTCTAGTATTTCAGCAGGTATGACTCTTCCAGCAGGTGTGACTGTTCTAGTGGGGTGTCTGTATTTTCCTCCTTTGGCATTCAATACCTTGAAGAGATATAGGAGAGGGTTACAGAACCCTTTGTCGCTTTGATGCAGCTGTTCTGATTGCTCATCAAACAGCAGTGATAGTCCTAGAAAAGCTGCTGACAAAGAGAATGTAGGAGACTCACATTTACGGGTTTTGTTTCTGTTTTTCAAGAGAGCACTCCCCTTTGGAAACAGCCATATGACAGCAGGCCAGAGGGGTGACATACGTGTGAACATATGTCACTGCCCCCCGTGGTAATGTACATGCAAACATATGGCATTGCCCTCCTGGTGCATATTAGTTGTCAACAGACACAGGAAGGACCTTGCCCTGGTTATGTTTTTTATCATCCATATGGTTTTCTATTGCTCCTGATAGCAGATAAATTACAACTACTCCAAAATCTCTGTCTAATAATAGTTTGTGTTTATTCCAAATATAGATGCTTACTCTTTCCCTTTGGTACTTCCACAGAATTCATTGAGAACCAAGCAACATTTTTTCATTGCACTGCAGGACTCTGATGATTTGAAAACAGAGGGAAAAAAAAGAGAGGAGTCAGCATAGACACAGCCAACAAGATGAATATCTGGAAGTAAACATGCAGCTTGACCCCTGTAACTTGGAAGGGACTCAGCCTCACGGGAAGGAAAAGCCTCACTGCCGCATTGCGTACTGTGGTCAACAGAAAATCAGGATAGTGGCCCAGTATGAGGACACAGTGCTTCCATAGACAGTTTTACAAAATGACATGATTCTATCAAAAACTGAGTTGGAAGATTACAAAGTTAAATCAGTTAGCATATGGACTCATATGTTTCCAAAGAGAAAGTAATCTGCTAGATATTTTATAGTGAAAACTCCACTGGTAAAAGCACAGACCATCTCTAGATAATGCTGAAGTCAATACTTTCAAAGGCTAGTTACATGAACTGTGAAGATAAGGAATCCAAGGAGCAGACAGCAGTAGTTCTGCATTAGTTTACTACCCTACTGTCTCTTCCAGACATAATCCCAAACCTCTAGTCAGCCACTTCAATTGGTTAAATAATCAGTCCCTAAAATGGTCTAAACCATGAAGTGTACAAAATCAGCGTTTGTTCGAAAGCACAACTGTAAGTGACAACCCGAAGTCTGAGAGACAGGAAAGTCACACAGCTGTCCTGCCCCCATAAAGTCAATCTCCTTGTCTTTCACGTCCCAATATCTCAGTCACATGACACATGTGGCAGCTGCCATTTGTTTGCTGTGCATTCAAGAACATGCTGCTTGGTTTAGTATTTCTGTGGAGAAAGAAGAAGACATATGCATTGCACTAAAACTAACAACATTATTCTTGAAACTCAGGTTTAAATATCTCAGGGCATAGTCAGACATCTGATCTGGCCTTTCCTGTTTGACTGGCAGAGGAATATCTTACCTGTAAGATTGGTTGTGGTGCAGATTGAGTTTGCAGAAGCACAAAACAATAAGGGCAATAGATCACAATACTTTTTCATAAAAAAAAATGCTGTGGGTTTGTGGTACTTTAACTCAGCTTAGATGATCTTGTGGCACTGAGAAAATTCTTCCAACATTGCATGTCAGTAAAATATATTTGAATAGGTTTATGCAGAAGCTCTCAAAACAGTTTTTGATGGAGTGTACATAATACAATTGGCATGAAAAACTTTTCAGCCTAGCAAAGTACTCTGTGCTATCAAGAATCATAACATGAGTCCTTAGGATGATTTGGAAAGCATTTTAGTGGATCAGAACTAGTGTTATTATTGTTAGCTAGATTTAGTATAGTAATTGCAAAGAATCAAAAGCTGAGAGTTGTATACAATAGAAAATGCTACAGGGAGATAAATATTTCTCACTTGCAGTAGTTACTGAAATGATTTGGTGGAGTCATGCTCAGTGACTGTTCCAAACTAACTACATTTATAATAGTCCAGGAGTATTATAAAAATTAACAAATAATAAAAGTTTAGGACACATTGATGGGATTGTCTTTATCTTTCAGAACTGTATGACAGGAAACAATAGGTTAATGTAAACAACTTATTTTGCCTACCTTCATATTTCAATACAGTAGTTCAATATAACCACATTTCTCCAAAGACTCGTATTCTGTTATTGAAAGGTAATGGTGGGAACCAACTTAAGAACATGTAAAATGCAAGATTTTTTAATCAATGAGAAGCTATTAATTTAACCAAGCCTTCCTGTAATAATATTGAGACAGACTGTCTGCCTGTTTTTACATTATAGATAGCTTTGCAATCTGTACAGAATCTAATGAGGTGTGTACTTTTTGTGAATATATTGTTTGAGAGTGGTCCTTAGGAATCTAATGCTGCCAAAAACTTGGTATCTCTCCATGATTTCTAAAGGGTTTTTTGCTTTCTGGAACAAAAAAGTTGTTATTTTAGTAGGAATTGTTGACTCTTGCCACTCACTACATATGGAACTCATAATTCATCTTCACTAGATCACATTAAGCTCAGACCTCACTAAGTTCAGACTTGATGTGATCCAAGGGATCTGTGATCTGACAGACACCCATGTTAAACCACACTGATGCATCACTTGACAGGTTCATTAAAGTCATTGTGCACATGTGTGGCTCTGCAGCAGCATGACTCCTCAAGTTTTCAAATAACCTCAGCCAATATTCTGAGCAGTTCTTGACCTGACATATTTGGAGTTGACTGAAAATTCAAATCAAAAATTTGAGGTAGACAATCTATTTTTTAAGACTTACAAAAATCAAATGGTTCTTCTTAATCTAAAAACATGCCTTAGTTTAAGCATCTTTATCCCACTTTCATGATGTATCACTGCTGACTTCAACAGAATAGTCCACAGCTGAAATCCAACAAAGAATCATGGTTTTTTATGAACTTGACTTTATCATAGTCAGATTTTATAAAAAATTGTTATTAGCTTAGAAGATACACATAAAAGAGAACCTGCAGCTAAATATACTCAAGTCATTGAAAAATTAAGAAGCTTTTTGCTTGCTGATTCCTTTAACTTGGTTTTATAGATATTTGATATATTTTTTGTTTGTACTGACTTTTTGTTGTAGTATCTGAGTGTCTTCCATTAGCACATTAAGCAATATGACCAATCTCTGAAATATGATACATACTCTGGAAAATTTTGCTTTGTGTGTGGAAAAACAAAACAAATGTACTGGCATGTGGAAAAAGTAGTGTTGAACTCCAGTGTTGAACACAGCTGGCTGGAAAACAGGTATTTTTGAAAATGTCGAGGTTTTACGATTCGTGCTTATCCCAAGTTACAACAAAGCTACGAAAAAAAGAGAAAAACCGCCTTGTGGGTAAGACAGGTTTGTACATTCCATCAGAAGTGGGAGACAAGGATGAAATTATGTCCTTGATTGTTGGAGGGGCTTGGACTAGATTGCCTTTAAAGGTCCTTTTCAACTCAAACCATGCTTTGTCTCTGAACATGGACAATGCAATTGTCCTGGACTGCAATTCCATGAATATTCTGTATAATGGCTACCAAAGCCACTAGAGGTTTTGCTGTGTACATGCATCACCCCCAACAGTTTGCTGCTGCTTACATTCTAGTCTGAGAAATGGGCTCTGGGAAACTGTGATGGAACTGGAACAACCTGCCCTGTGGTCGGTCTGCTCCAGAGGAGTTCATCTCCTTTCCCATGTGCCACCAACACAGAAAAAAACAGGAAAGAGCTCAGTATATATTTAGAAAGGTCGTGTGTTATATAGTCTAAAGATAGATCACATGTTAAAAACTGGAACATAATGATTAGTAGGGACACATTGTTCTGTTGGTTGTCTGGTGCATTTCAATAACTTTTATCCTACACACCAGCTAGCTAACTGAAATACAATATGAAATAACTACAGTCTGATGTTTACATTTTCTAATGAAAATTTCAGCTAAAAAGTAGAGTCTAGTCTTGGAATATTTTTATTTATTTTTGACAGAAATAAAAGGAAAGCTTTGAGTTTCTAGTGAAAAGAAATTACTACTAAAATATTATGTTATTCCACATCCAAAGTAGAGCTAATGTTAACATGAAATTCTTTGAAAGTTGAAAGAATACTTAATCATGGGCTTTACTTGTATTCAAAGGAAAAATTACATCAAAGGCCATTTTATTGACATCTTTTGGATCAGAAATTTGCATTTTGATTTGAATGGGGCAGCTTGGCTGTTAGAAGTTTGTGGTTTTAAAGATTGATTAATCAGGACCCAAGTAGATCATTTTATCTCTTTCTAATCACAAAGATAAAATATTTCTTAAAAAGACACTATAAGCTGATCTATATTCTGTTACCTGTATAACCTATACCCATTACTCACAATCAATTTTAACTTAAAAATGGAGAAACAAATAGTGACTTTCAGTCTATAGTTGGTGAAATTTTAAGTTCTCTGAATGTCTTCTAAATGTCACTCTAATGTTTTTTAGGCTGCAAAAAAGTAATGAAGCAAATGAAGTGTGTTGCCAGTCTAGTCTACAATTCAGGATAAAACTATTCACTTCTACGGCACATTGCATAGGGGCCTGTAAATCTATTGAGGCCCAGACTTTAAATCTGTGTACTAACTCTTTCACATTAAAATGTATATATGATCTGAATCCAAGAAATTCCAAAATTATTTCTGTGACCTTCCTATTTTTGATTATGGACGATTATTTAAAAAAAAAAAGAAAACATATATATATATATTTAATGTTTAGAACAATTCATTAACCAAAAATGTTTGACAGATTTGGTGTAGTGCAGACTTTTACTGTACCCCTTTAGTTAAAGTGAAAAACAAAACCCAAACTAAAGCAGGATTTCAGTAATCACAGTAGAAATAAATACCAAATAAAAATACAGAAACCGTAACCTAAGATAGTGTTTCATGGCCAAAGGAGACCTAAGGTGACTGGATATGGATATGTACCCACTAGCTAACAGTTTATGACAAATGAAACATATTTAAGTAGCCTAATTTTCTTTCTGATTTAATAGGATCCAATAAATGGAAACTGTATGGCCAGAATAATGAAAAGAGCACAAAATTTATCTCATTCTGTTGCGTCCTCTCTGTGTTCTTTTGTCCTTTGATTGCACTGGTGGATAATATTATTTTGTTCCCAAGGAAATATGTCCCTTTGATTAGGTTGCAGATATTCTCTCATTTGTCACTGTTCTATCAAGCTATGCCATGTAACAGCAGGAACCCTTGATTATTTAATTGCTTGTAAGAACTCATTAAATCTTACTATCAATCATTGGACATATGGCAAATATCACCCAATGGCATGAGAGTTTTTAACAGTGATCTGTCACTGGGGCATACCCTTTCTTTAGTAACATAGGCCCTTTGTTTAGTTCTCTGATCATAATAATTTTTAATTAATATTGATTTGTAAAAGAGTGTTCATGCAGTGGCCTTAATCTATGGGTACAAGGATAATCTTCTAACAGGAGCATTTTTAATTCCATATAAATATCCAGAAACCCCATCTAAGAGAGTTTAACCTTTTTACAATGTTTGGTAGATCATGTTAGTCTGATGATAACCTAATTTAGTCTTCAAAGTGGATACAGCTCATTAAGAAAAACATATAAGAACAAGTCACACAATAGGTTTTGCATCAACACCTTGATGGGATCCTATGAGCTATCTCTGATGATATGAAAGCAAAAGACATTTTTCAAAATATAGAATATTAGCCATAGCTAATAGAGGTAGCGACCTGTGCAGCTACTTGTTTTGTCTATAACAAAAATCAAGCCAAAGGAGTGGGAAGAAATCTCACCAAATACTGTTTAATTTCATCACAGATCCTTAAGGTTTAGGTATATATTTAGACAGATGGATAGATCTAAAATAATGAAATAATTTGATTATCGCAAAAAGTCCTGCCTAGGATATGTAGAGTTTAACATGACAAAAATTTAGGCTCAGTATTCTCTGCCATCAGAACTTTAGCTACAGCTAATTTTACTGAGGAGGTTCAAAATTAGCCATGCTCTAAAACTAAGTAAACTTTCAAAGGTGAAAGTTCATGGCAGTTGGCAATGGAACTAGCCAATTTTTGCAATCATAAAAAAAGTTTAATAAATAAAAAGATTTTAAAAAAGTTAAATAAAAAGGTATTTGACCATTTTCTTGTGGTGACTACTCTACTGGACTCACAACCTTTTACATACTTTGTTCATTAGTATTACTTGGAACTTGCAGGAAACAAAAGAGAAAATCTCAATCACAAAACGCTTCTTTGATGATTATATTCAACAAAAAACTTGCCTTCATCTTTCTTATTCTTGACATACTGTTGTTTGGAGATAAAACCAGAGCATCTAAGCTACTACTTTGTAATAACTTTGTCAAAAATCCCTTTTCTTTCGAAAATTTTGTGTCAAAAATCTAATAATTCATAAACAGAGAAAAGTGGAAAGTGGAAGATTTCTGGCTCTGAGTCAGGCTTCTATTCATTCATGCTACCTGTGACATATTACGCTCTTTATCTGAGGTGTGGCTGCCTTTGTAAGATGACATGTACACCTTGTCATAGCAACAGTTTAGGTTTGGGAAGGGTGGGTTAAATTCTAAAATTTGTATGTTCTTGGAACAAATTTTTGGATATGGATCACAGCTGATGTCAATGCCAATTTGTTTTGTGGTTTTGGTTCAGTGAGTGAGCTGTACAAAAGAAACAGAGATTTGCGTGTACAGAAATAGTAAAGAGCCACAGACACCTTGCTTTAATACAGAGTGAAAGGACAGCTGTGAGAAGTAAAAAAGAGCATCAGAATCTTTTTACCCGAGATATGTATCTGCACTTTTAGATATGGAAATTATTAAGAAAGGAGGCAGAAAAGAAAAAAGAATTTTGAGGCTTGATTTCTCCGTGGGTTATGTTTTCTTGTTTGATGAACTTCTGCCTCTACATATTGCTGTGTATTCATCCCTCTTCTGTTAACAGCAGTACTATACCAGGCATCTACAATTTTTCTTATGTTATGTTGTCTAATGATCATATCATAGTTTTTTTTAAAAAAAATCTGCTTTATGTTTTCATGAGGACTTATGTTGACTTCCACATTTTGAAACAATTATATTGATTTTAAAATCTATAATAATTATTTTTAAACTCAGTTTCCGAATCTTTGGTTCTTTTCCAAAGAGAATTTACCTATGTCTAAATAGCTGTACGCATACATACAGCCTTGAGGATAGATTATTCAGGTGTTTTGTATTCTCTGATAAAGTGAAATCTAATTCATTCCTGTAGAGGCAGAACTCAGCCCTATAACAAGGAGAAAACCTTCATGACAGATATTCAGCTACATCTAATATGTGCTTAACATTATTATAGCAGTATAAGGGATGTAAAAGAGTAATTTTCCTTTCCTGGAAAACACTATAAGACTGTCTTGAAATTCCTCTAAGCAGTGCTGCCTATGAAAAACTATCCCAAGGATCAAATCAGATACCATAGCTCATGAGAGAGTTGTTTGGGAAATGCTTCAATGAATATGTACAATTTAATTATTATTTTGTTTTGTAGTTTACATAAACCTGACAATTTATTTAAACCTATTACAGGTAGATAAATCACAAATTTCAGTGGTTTTATAAGCATTTAGTTACTGGGTTTGGTCCTGATTCCTCATTTTTTCCATGTTGTGACATTGTTGGAGTCCTTTTTGTGCTTTTTACTTCCCTTTTCCTGAAGTTTAATAATTGTAAAATGATAATAATAATGTGAGACAATAAACAAATTTTCATATTCTGTTTGAAATTCTGAGCATACTCAGACTTGCTGGCATTTTAGCTGAGAGTTCAGTTCTTATTTCATTTATTGCACAGAAATGGGTCCATCTGATTTACTTCTGTGTAAGATAGTGATGAAGATCTCTTTTGCCAACTGGCTTGAGACAATGCAAGTGAAGTACTTCATTAACCATTCAGAGATACTGGAAACACCTTGTTTTCCCAAGAACCTGTTTTAACTTAAGGACTTCACAGACAGCCTGTTAACAAGAACTACAATACATTACAGTAACTTCATGACTTCCAAGGTAGGCTAGAGTGTCATTTCAGGAGTAATGAATGATGCTTTAAGGTATCAGGCAGATACCCTAAAGACACTGAGATTATGCCACAAAATACAGAAAGTCTTCCAGGAAGCAAATGAATAAGCTTTGCTAAGGGAGCATAGAATAAAATCCATTAAAACCCATTAAAGGAACCCAAACTGTAGACAGAAGGTAAGGAAGGATTGATTTGTTGTAGCTGTAAAGGCAATAGAATGTCTATTTATTAATTAAAAGTACATTTTATGTATTGTGATGTGATAAATTGTTGACTGTTTAGGTGGATTACCTCAGAAATGCACCTAAGGCTGTTAACACTGATAAATTATGCACTACTGCTTTTTAAATTTCTGGAACAGTTTTCACAATTATGCTCGACTTTATTTTCAGTTTCAAGCAGCAGTTTTGTGTAACCATATTCAACATTTAACTATTGCCCCTAAAATCTTCTTAGCCAGAAAAAAAGCCAAGCTTTCACGAACAGTTTTAACTCTACTATTTTTCCCTATTTTCTCATTAAATATACATACATATGAAACACAAAGTTGTCTATTTTGACAGAATCTGATGAAAAGAAGTAACATACTCTTAACTATATACTCTCTTGACTTTATGTTCCCTTTAACTTAGGAGTGCTAAAACAAGTAACCTCCACCTGAAAGAAATGTTTAAAATATGAAAATGACATTTTTTGGGTATAAATAAACACAAAGAGAAAACTGAAGATGTATCTGTATAAATAAATCTATATATTCTCACACACCAAAGTTCTGGGAAAATATATTAATCTCAGGGTTTTTTTCTTCTAGGATACTGACTAAATCAGCTATAGGTGAAAAACACTAAGTATTTTTCATAGGTGTTGTGTGTCTTTGAACATATAATGTTTTAAGTTCAATATCTATATTTTGTACACATATATGTAAATATATTGTCAGTATTCTGATATAGACATGTATTCTGTGTACTTACAACAGAGTTTATATCTGAAAAATCAGGGATCCATCCAATACCACGTTAAAAAATTCAACATTATATTTGTCATCCTCTACAAACTTGAATGTGTGATTATGTATATATGGAAGTGCATGTGTGTGTGTGTCCGTCTTGAAAAGCAGGCCTTTTTTGTCACTCTCTGATGGTGGTGACGGAGGGAGAATGATACCTTTATCCCACTATAATTTCTAAAGGCATTTAAAGGGTTCATTGTTTCAAATCAAAAAGCTATTCATAAGTTCCAATAAAATGCAATCCATCACAATTTCACATGAGCAGAAGCTTTCAGCTTGTGCATATTTTGTCAGGGAGGCAATTTAAAGCTTATAAACACAAATCACATCTTTGGGTTTTAACCACAAAACATTTACACAGTACTGACCTACCACCTACAATATCTCAGTACAAAGCCAAGAAGTAGAGCAGGCAGAACCAGGAAGCAAGGACTTGGAGACAGCATTTTATTTTAGAGTAGACCAGATGCTGGGGCATCAGTTCAGGAATTCTCAAAAGATTGAGAGAGAAAAGTGATGCCATGATGATTTTTTGCTTTTTCATATACCCCTCTCATATACCCTTTCACATACCCTTTTACACAGCTTTACATGTATCCTTAGTGCTTTTTAGCCCATATACTTGTAATTCCCCAAGTCTGATAACTAGCTTAGACCCAAAGTTCCGTTAAGCCAGGAGACTAAACATCTTGAAAACCTCGAAGTTGGGTCAGAAAGCCCCAGACACCAAGGTCCTCTCCAGAACACATTCTGTAAACCAAGATAGGCCCATTCAGGGGGAACATTCCTCAGGACGGGGGCTTCTCTTGAGCCTCTCATTGGGGAATCTTTGATAGATATGCAAATTTGCAAGGTCTATAACTGTATACGTGAATTATCGTGTGCGTGCATCTTGGGTGTGCATCTTGGGGGGGAGTGCATCTTTCGGGTGCGCACTTTTGGTGTGCATTAGGGGGTGCTTTCTGCCTGGATGTGGTGCACCAGAGGATCTTGAATAAATACCGAGGTAAAACCCTTTTTCCCTCTAACTGTGTTTGGCTTTTAATTCTAAGCCTAGGATAAGGCATCAAAAGGATGTTCCCTTGTGCTTATATCCCTTATCCGAGTGTATATGACATAATAATTAAAATAGCTGTTTAGATGACAGACCTATCTGAAGCAGGTTTCTACATCCAGGAAGAAGGACTCTGGAATAATTTATTTGCCCTTTTTTTTCCCGCTGTAGTCAATGAATATTCTTGTGAACTAATATGTACATTGACCAGATGCACAATTGCTATGATACCATAGCATCAATGATCAGTAAATAATTTAGCTCAGTCTGCTAAAAAACCTTTGACGCATAAGGGTGAATCACTCCTAGAAAAAAAATGTGAAGAAATATTATTCATTCTATATTACTGGAGGAGAACTGAAGCTCAGAGATGCTCTATTGTTTACTCAAGGTTACAATCATTTAAGTGACTTACTCAAAGAGCTGGAATCAACCAGTTCTGTCCTAGTCTGTCTTAATGTGCAAATATTACTCTATTTTTATTTAGTATTTCCCATTCCAGGAATCTTGAAAGTATAGTGCAGTTTCATCTTCCTAGGGAACTGGTATTCATAGACTCATGAATCATAGGATAATCTTTGCTGTTTGGGAGCTCTGGAGCTCTGTAAGTTATCTTGTCCAACCATCCGCCCAAATCAAGACTAACTCAGAAGCTAGACCAGATTAAATAGGGCATAGTCCAGTAAAATTTTGAAAGCCTTGCTGAAAGTCCACAGCCTTTCTTGACAGCCTGTTCAGCACTTAACCATTCTCATTGTGAAGCATTTCTTCCGTAAGTCCCCTTGCAAGGTCTCATGATGCAATTTTATCACTGTCATTTGTCATTTCATTGTGAATCTATTATGTACTTAAATACAGAAAATAAATCACCTTTTAGCCTTCTTTTTGGAGGGTTGAATGAGCACATTCCTTCAGTGTGTCATGTGCTCCAGTTCCTGTCTATCCCAGCATTCTTCTCCAGCTTTGTTCTGATTTGTCAGTACCTCTCTTATAGTGGGGAGCTGGACACTGTGGCACTAGAGGTGTAAGTGCACATGCAAGTGCTTAGTGCGAATAAACACTTCCCGTGATCTGCTGGCCATGCTCTTGCTGATGCAGCCCAGTATGGACTTTGTTTACCTTTGGCTGTGCACGCTCTTGGCTTTTTCAACTTGCTGTGCACCAGAATCCTGGTGTCTTTCTCCACAGACCTGCTTTCCGGACAGCTGGACCCCAACCCACACAGATGCAAAATCAGCACTTCCGCCTAAAAAAAAATACCATCATTTATATTTTAGGAGAAAGAAGTTCTTCAATACCATCATAACATGGGAATGCAGTGTGACAGTTGCTAAATATCCTATGTTTCCCATTAAGATTGAGGAAGATTTCAGGCCCCAAACGCGTTAGCTCTTAAAAAAGAATCAAGTGATTTATAGTAAACAAAAATCACTTTGTAGGAGAAAAGTGGAGAACTTGCTAGTCATTGTAATGCACACTGATATATTCTTTAGTAGCAACATTGTTTTATTCCAAATAATCACAAGCCAGCAAATGACAAATTTACTGTTATCTGTAAACCGATTCTGTTACAACATATCTGAGATTTATAACTCCCACACTGGATCTTTACCCCTTTCCTACTGTTAAACTGTTATTCTTTCTCCCTCTTTTTTTTTTCCTAATTTTTTTTTTAAATTTTATTTTTAAATTAGGCCCATGTGCTTTCAGCATTTCAAAAGGCAGCATATTTATTCTGGAACTGTTAGCTGCTACTGAGCTGTTTGTATTATTGAATCATGGTCCAACGTGAATATTTTGTGTTATAAAGTGCTTTGTAGCATACTAAGGAGCCAACCAAAAATGAAAGGGAATGGTTACACTAAAATCTTTTTCTTGTTTGATGCTAGCAGACTGTTTTAAAAATTCACATCTTCTTTTCTGTGCACAAACTGCCTACAAAAACAGAGGTGGCAATTGGGTTGTTTTTAAAGCACATACATCTCTAACCTTTCTTAATCTAATTTACATTTTAAAATGTTTGCTGTTTGAATTCAATTTGTGCTGATCCTACCATGGAAAAGTGGGAGGACAATGTTTAAAATAATAATTCTTGCCTTTTTAAGACAGCCAAGCATAGAAGAGAACAATTCAGAGTAGGTTGGGAGAAGAAAGAAAACAGGCCTGGATTCACTTTGGTTAAAGTAGTGTCACAGACAGAATCAGTATATTCCCAATAGAGGTTTTGGAACAAGCACACACGGCCTAATAAAGGAAAGAACATAGTGAGAGAAAATCGAGCTACTTCTAAGTTGCAGAACGTAGCTGCAGAGTGAGGAGATGAGGAGACAGAGCCACTACTGCTGGAACAGAGACTTGTTGCCATGGCAGCAGGGAAAAGGAAAGCTGGAACCCTGCAGGCAGTGACTGGGGACAAGAAGAAAAAGGAGAGGGATGAGAACTTGGAACACTGCACATACAGGGAGCAGACTCATGCACACACCCCTCTGTATTTTAGGAAACCCAAACTGCCTTATTTCCAACCTACATAATCACGTGCATGATGGGGCCAAGGCCATAAAGGCAAAATTTCGCAAGGAGAATATTGAGTACCTGTTACAGAAGTAGTTGGTTTTTTTCTGACCAGTCTGGAATTTGTAGTTCTCTCTTACCTCTGAGCTCATTTTAAAATACACATTATATGGGACATACGAGGTGAATATCCATGCTTACAGGCTGATATCTTCTGGATCACAAAGGGAAAAGCATTTATCCATGGAAACAGAAGATTCACAGTTTCTTCATCTAGCAAGTCATATATTGTCTCATAGGAGTGCAATGACAATTCTAATATTATGAGGGTTTGGCTTATAGAGAAAGATAATTTTTTAAAACCTTGCTAAATATTTCTACTGACATTTTGCAGTAAAATATAGCACAAAAATTCAAGCAATATCCTGATGTCATGGGACATTACCATGCAACAACGGGGATAAAACTTGCTGTAGAATTTAACCACGACATTTTTAGTTTTGAAGTAAGTTACTTTAAATTAGGTTGCCATTTCCTGTATAAAAATTATGTATTGCAATTTCCCATTTTCCCAAGCAGCAGGCATTTTATATGGAAAAAATCAGCAAAGAAACTTTTCTCCTTTGCATTTTCCGGGCACAGAGGGTACAAATGGCTAAATTTTTTTTGCATACTTACATATCAAACTTTAAACCCTCTGTCCCATGGTTTACCTGCATGATTTTATTCTCTTTCCTCCCAAGTCTGCCTTGTACTTATGTTCTTTTATTCTACAGTATGAGCTGATTGTTCAAACTCTGTGACCAAACGCCTCACTTTTTAACCTTTTCTGAAACTGTATATTAATAAAAACAAGCAGGAGTTGTCAGTGCAGCAAAAAAATAAAACTGCCTGTTATATGCAAAGTACATCTTTAATGATGTTTAAAAAGGAGCTAAACATCTCTATGGGAATTCTTAAAACACTTATCTCTTAGGCACTTATTTAGTTTTGCAAGTCTTTGTTGTTTAACAAGCTGGAGAAATGGGTCATCTAATGTTATATTAATCAGTAAATTAATATTTTAATTTGATTTTCTTTATAGTTGAGATGCTTGCGGCATCTCCAGTGTTTTCTCTCTCTGTACACTGATGTTAAGCAGTATCATTATCATACTGTACCTTGGGGTTGTGAGATAACAGGGTCCAGTGATAGCTCTATTCTTAGGAGAGTGGGAGGTTTATGATGACACTTATACATTTTAAATGGCACATGGAGGCTCTCGTGCAATGAAATGTCTTACAGCTGAGTCATAGGCTTTTCTACATTGGGCTTTTTAGTTCGTATACTTGAAATCACACACTTTCACGTCCAAGCAGGTGATACATTTTGCCAATTTTTTGATAAGATCTTTATAGTGTGCTGGAGTAAAAATCTCAAGGAGTCAGTTTTTCATAACCAGTCCTATTTTGAAAATTTTTGATAAGCTGCAAGAGATATGACTATCAATAGATAAAAAAGGAGAGAAAATGAAAATTAATTCTTTTTTTTGAAGGTTAAGTTCCAGTTAAATACATTTTTTTCAAATATTCAGTCATTCAAATACAGAAGACTCATTGACACAAGAAGAGATGCAAACTTTTATTTAGCATTATCAGCTCTAATTACCCTTCTAAAATGCATTTGGAAATTCAGAATTTTGATTAGATCAGGCAAGACTGTCCCTGTCCCTTGTGCATCTTTACAAGAGCTGACAAAGAAAGCTTTCTCCTTTTTGCTCTCTTATGCATGACCTTTAAACAGGTCAAAATAGTGCTAAGATGGAAATGGTTCACAGGTTAGTGTTAGGTGAGTACAAAGGAAGAAACAGTCTTTGTTCCTTTTACCTCCTTAGACAGTCACAGTCTGACCTTCTCACCTTCTCCTTTCCCTCTAGACTCTGTAATTGAGGGTATTTACTACATCAAGGATCCCGTGCCTAGTACAGGCCCCCTCCCTCTATTACAAATACACAAATCACAAGTCCCAGTGCACATTCGCTCTGGTCCAATGGTAAGTTACATGTCTAAGTGAAAATATATGCTTGGTGATACCCTCACATACCAAGGTCAAAGCAAATCACATTCACACATTCCATATCACACTTGGTTTACTGGCCATACCTCAGCAGATGCCCCATAACCATATATGACTGTAAAACAGCCAATACTTTATTGTTTCTTGAGCTTCACTGGCTTTGTAACATAGTCATTCACAAAAATGCATCCAAATGCAGGTTCCACTTCTGCTTGCCATTGGGCAAGAGCATAATTGGCTCAGGAGGAATGTAGGCACAGTGCCAGTTTCCTTCTCTCCCTCTCTTTTTTTTTCTTCTTTTTTTTTCTTTTATTTTTAAAATAAGTTATTAATGTGAAATGGCATTTTAAACATTGCATAGCACAGGATTCTGGGTTTGGGGACTGAGTCACGTCTGGCAACCCTTACTTTCAGTCAGAAGCTTTTTTTCCTGTCTCAGAATAATGGTACCAGCTTTTCAAAAAATAAATGTGCCTGGATTGAGTCAGCCTCGAGGCCAGAAATGTTGTGTGGGCCGTTGGCTGGATGACTGCACCAGAATGTTTTGAAGTTAAAATAAATTGAAGAATCTAAATGAACGTGCTTATTATTTTAGCATAATAATAGAGTTAATAGATAACCTTACATTATGAGATCCATGAAAATTTTTGTGATGGATCATTGAAAACTCGTGGAAATATTCACATTACTTTTGATCGGTACTAGTTTTCTCTGAGGAAAGTACTCATTTTTTACAAAAGCCTATAAACAGAACAACAAATGCCTGATTTAGTTTTGAATTAGAATGAAGTTCTGAGTCTAATTCAATGTCAAAATCCTTTTGAATTCAAGAGAAGCCTTACCTCAGTTTCAATATGAAGGACTTTTAGAAAAGTATGAAACCTCAGAGGTGTTTGGCTTCATTGTGAACATTTCACACATCTCTAGCTATCATGTTTTTAAAGTCAGCACTTGCCACTGTCAACAGAATGAGCTTATTACACATCACTGAATGTTGTAGGGACAGGTTTGACACCCTGTATGATTCTGAAGTCTCATTTTTTGGAGTCTTTACACAAAACAAATAATGTCGGTCTTCAAAGAGAGTTTCATCAGCTCCAGAAGCAAGAAGTCAATAGACTATATAAGCAGGAATAGTGGAGGAGTCTTAAAAAGGTGGGTGCTCCAGAAGTGAACATACATTGAAAAAAGAGACAGTCTGCTTAAATTAAACCAAGTAACCTAAGGAGTCTGGCTACTCTCACATTTTCACAACGCATGCAAAAAACAAGTCAGGAAGAAGTTTCTTCCTTTAGCAACTTAAAAAATAGATTGAAATTCCAATTCTTCTGTCCCAAAAGCACAGCAATATTTTCTATCTCTATTGATTATCAGTCCACTTCAGTTGAAACAATCCTGACTAAGACCAAAATCGCCTTGAAAAGATGACTTTAAACCTGATGAAGTACCAGCACCACTGCACTATGCTATCAGATGGGTATTTTTGGAAGATGAAAGTAAATCAATATTAATAATATAAACCAGAAATTGATTGATTTTGCCATTAAAACATGTAATGGTGAAAGAGCCCATATCTAATGATTTCTGTTAAAGTCTTGTAAGTAACATATTAATTAAACTGGATACATGAAAATATTTGAAGACATTTGTAAGACTTGGGCCAACCAATTTTTAAAAGCAAAAGTTCTACCATTAATAAGCTGGAGAAAGATCATAGCTGTTAAGCTATAAGGATGAAAGTCACATGAAAGGATGACTATGAGAAATTTGGAAAAAAAAGAATTTGCAGTCTCCATCATTCTCTGTCTCTTACAGTCTAATAACTTAGCTTGTACTGACTGGTAAGAGAGGCAATAAAAACTGATAATTCTTTAAATGACACTAATTCCAGGATGTATGCAAAGCCTCACCAATGCCTTAGCATCTATCAAGGACATATTAAATAACTCAAGATAGTGGATTAATATTGTGTAACCATCTTCAGAAATACTAAACCATCCATTCCAACATCCTTACTAGCATTGATCATGAACCATTGAATCAGTACTTTATGTTCATTTCCTTTCATTTGCTTTATTTTACACTGGGGAATATTTGCATTTGTACTACATTCTTGTTTCACATCAAACTCACTCTAAAATTCCTACCTACCTCAATGCAATAGTAACTTCGGTAGCCAGTTACGGTCCTTGATAACTATGCTTATCCCCCACTCCACCCAACAGAGAGACTGAAATAGCAAAAAAACCTGGAAAAAATGAAAAGAAAAATAAAGACCTAAAAGGCCAGTGATCTGATAACAAAACTGATAAATTTGTTATTACAGTAATAACAATTTGGTAAATTTGGAAATTAACATCTAATGTACGTCAATAAAGCTCTAGTAATAGCTTAAAAAAAAGTTAACAAAAGCACCACCAACAAAATGAGGAATTAGAAAGCACATTAGAGTAATCAGTAAATCATTTTGAAAAAGAATCAAAATCACTATACAGAACTGAAAACCACTAAGTCAATCCTAAATGTCAAGCCTAATGTGATCCAGTGTACTGTAGTGAGGGAATAGGAAGGAAGTGTCTACACCACATGTTGAATTAAAGGGAATCAACCAACCATTTACTTTCATTTATTTAGTAACCTTCGTGATGAGATCATCAAATATATTGTCTCCTCGGGAATCATAGAAGGCTGGTATCTTGCTCTCTTTCTTCTATCCCACCCTTTCCAACCTGATTTTTCCATCAAACTACTTGACCATTTAAATGCACGCATTGGATTTTTTTAGGGAAAAGTTGGTTTTACTTTGTACCAGAAGAAAAACATATCAAGATATTATGCTAACAGATTAATTTTAAGTCACTCTGAAGGATTCACTAATGGACTTTTGAATATTACAGTATCATATTCTTAAGGAGTAGTGCTCACAACAGGCTATGTTAACTGAGACCAATAGGAAATAATTTGACTGCAAATGGTAAGTAAAAGGAAAAATGTTTCCTGTTCCACAAAAGCAAAATCAAACAAGAAAAACATATTGATGGCAACACTTTACCTATAAATCTAGAGATGACCGCATTAAACAGAGAGGACTTCTCTTGCCCCTTGTTTTGGTAGATGAGTCATCTGCTGTTGGGGTAATTTGTTGTCAAAGGTGTTTCAGATGAATTTTGTTCCTGTTTCTTCCATGCCACTTCCATGATGGGAACCTGAAACAACAGCCCTACCTGTAGATATTTATTCTGTAGAACACCCAAAGGAAGGTGAAAACAATCTCACAATGGGTAAGCCGTCTATTTCCAAAGGCAGTTAGTATAACCAAAAAATCCACAGAACATAAGCACCTGAGTGCCTCCATGGCTCATTGTTCACTGGATTACAGCATCCCTTATCCATGCTACCTATAAATGATTTGCTTACAAGAGCGTGCAGAAATCCTTTCTTTGGTCACTGTAGCTCCTTAGTACAGTTCTCTGTCTAGGCAACACTGCTTCATTCTGACTAGCTCAGAATTAATTTGAGTATTGCTATAGGGCTTCATATTGAGTCATATTTATATTTTGAGAGCAACAAAACTTTGAGCTTTGGAGTTTTCTTTATCTACTTCAAATCTGCTGGAGTTCATACGTATTTAAAAGCCTGCAATTTTTTTTCCCAGCTGTAGAAGCTGGCCCAATAGTAGATACCATCACACTTCACAAATCTTGACTCAATTATATCAGTACATTATGGCAGGAATATTACTACTGAGACAGTTTTCTTCCTTGTTTTGTTCCCTTACTACTTTTACACAATGTAAAAGTGAATTTGCGCTTCATGTTGCTTCTAATACTCATATTCCCACATAGTTTGAGATGATCTAGTCACTGAAATATGAGAGAGACATCTCATACAAGGGACTTTCTTTGAACTATGTTTCTTTTCATAAGTTAAACTGGTTAAACTGGTTCACTACCTCCTTCAGCAGCAATAAAGCCTCAAAGTGAGAGTTATAGATAGTAAATAGATAAGAAATATACTAGTGGATATAATAATAAATATTACAAAAATACGACCACTTAAAAATGGACCGTAACATCATTGAAAGGTTGCACCAAACAATCTGTGAAGGAAGGAAGCCACAGGTTTAATTCTTTGTTGTTTCTCAGAATAATTTCAGTAGTTTATTCTTCTCTCTTGAATAGCTTCTGCACAATCTATTGCAGTTTACTTGGTAGTAGTGCTTATTGTATATATCAACAGAGTTGAATTTGGAAAAATAAACCATTTATAATTTCAATCTTTTATCAAAGAAGGTCAAAATATTATTCTTTTAAGTATAAAACTTCCAATTAGTGGTAGCTGATGCATACATTATCTAAAACAGTATATTACTTTTTTCTGTTCCAATTTGTCTGGTAAAGAATTTGAGTTCCTATGAATTTATTCCTTGTTTTTATTGTATATGTGAACAGTACATGAACCAAATTTCAGTACGTAGGGAGATTTGCTGACAGTTTACTTTGACAATTCACAATTTGTAGAGCATAACTGCTAGCTAAATCATGTGGTTTTGCTTCTGCTCTCTAAACAGATTCATATTTTTTAAAATGTGGAAATAACAAATAATGATTAGCCAATAAAAATTTTAAAAAAATTAATACTCTTTAGATGATTTCTGATTTCCTTCTTCCTCTCATATTCATGCAACAAAAGCTGTTTGAGTAAACACTCACAAATACTAAAATGAAAGGGCATAAGCAGACAGGAAGAATGGCTTTTCAACTGGTTACTTAAAAGTCTTCCATTAGTTGTCAGCTGCTTACATTTCCAAACATTATATCCCACAATAATGAATAAAAGACTTCCTAATAAAAGGAAGGCTTTTTAGTATGAACATTATGAGTGCCTACTCAAGACTAAGGTTAATTTTGTGTCTCGCACGAGCACTTTGGCTTGCAGATAGAGAGTTTGATTTAGGAATGGGTCACACTCCACAGACATGAAATATCCATCTGTTGTGTGAAGAGTCACACTCTGGAGTGAATGAAATTTCTCAGATCAGAAGAAAGTAACGGAGTATTTTGTGATACCTGATCTCTCCCCCACCTGTGGAAACCTATTGAAGCAGCTCTACTTATAAGACATTTGTCAGAATGTTAATTGGAAAAATTACTTCATTGTGTGAGTCATACAGTCACCTCTGTGGACCTCATTAGGTTTAAATGAGCAGACTGAAGGCCAGAGCAATCATTCTGAGCACAGCCATATGTTGGTAAAGAAACTCTTTCAGAAACAGGCTTGTGGCCAACTTCGGGTACTTACAAACGACTAGATGGAAGATGGAGGTCTCGGTGGCAGGAAATACACTGGAAACACTGACATATGTAGCATATTCCCTTTCACAACAAAGGACAATTTAAAAAAAATCTTTTAGAATAGCAGATTCACTAGCTGGTAGGTTTTTAAATAGCTTGCAGCTTTTGAGTCGGGACAATGATATTTTTAGGTGGCTGGAGAGCATGTTTGCATGTAGCTGTGGGGTTCTTTGCAGGACACTCCATAGCTCTGGTTTGAAATCCTTAGGAACACAAAACTTTTTGCTGGGAAATGAAATCATTCCAGCCTGACTTCAAAAAATAGCAAGGACAACCAAAATAAACTATTGGTTGAGTCTGTGACTTTCTGTGAGAATATAAGCTACATTTGTGGAGCTGCTTTTTACCTACATTTGAGAATTAGGTAGATCTGGATGAGGGCTTTAGTAGAAAATGGAAACAACTCTGTCCCCCACAGCAGCTAAGAAATAATCTCCAGCAGCAGAAGTAGTACAAAGAGAATGATATATTCTACCATTCATTTAATTTTTTTAACTTGAAAGATTCTGTTAGTAGGATATCCAGACTCAAAAGCGCCGAGAAAAACACTGTTGGAAGATATCTCAGAGTAAGGAATCTTATCAGAACAAGTAAATGGAAGGAACATGAGATAGCATTCTACTTCCTATGTCATCTAAATATAATATAAATTTGCAATGAGGCTTAAGGTGACTTACAAAGCTTGATTAGCAAACAGGGAATTAAACTCTGTATACTTTTTCAGAGAGTATAAGTAAGTAATATAGTCATTGATATCTATGGAATAACCCCTCCCAAACCAAAACTACTGAAATACAAGACTTCTATGATTACAGATTTGTCTTACCCTAAATATATCTATTTTGAAGCTATAGATTGAGGTACTTCTCTAGGTGTGAAACTTTCAATAGTCTGACCTTTATGAATTTTATTTTAACTACTCATACATATCTGAACTTCAGAAAAGTACACATTTTGCTTCTTTTTCTCAGTTGCTGTGCACACAGTTCTTTTTCTTCAAATTTCTCAGTTTCTCAAAATAAACAAGAATGAAAAAAACTTTTCTAAAAACTGACAGCTCACTATAACTAAGCAGAAATAAAAAAAGAAACTTCTAAAAACCAACAAGCTACCAAAAAGAAAACTGAAAATCTTGACATTGTCATCATCACTTGAGAGACAGAATTGTATCTACTCAACGCCACCTTCACACATGATGAAAGATAAATCTAAGACATGGTCTTGAGTTATCAAGCCCTCCAAAACTCTGCCCATGCAAGTTATGTTCTTCCAACAGGTCTATTTTTAGACACTAAACAGGTCTATTTAGTGTCATAATTGGAAACACAGAGATGAACAGCATTTCACAAAAATGGCCATAAAATCTTATGCTGTCATACAGAAAGTAACCAAGTCAAAATTGTTTGTAGCAAAACAAGAGGATAAAAACTAGGAATTAAAACACATTGGCCATTGTGAGAGCTCTCACATCCAACAAACACGTGGTGCTTTTCCCACATACTCACCCAAGAGACAGAAAATATGCCCCTAAAACACAGAACTTAGTTTTTAACGTGTGCAGTAACCTGGGTATCTGCATCAAAACACTTAAAATTTAGAGGTTCCTATCCTGGATTCATTAATAGATTTTGGATTCACAGGGCTCACCTAGTCTTTATTTTATTAAAGTTCTATTCAGAAATTTTAAGCATCTATCAATTTACGTATCACTTCTAAGGATACTTCCTATTCCTGTGGTTGTAAATACAGATACTGCTATGTCACCAGTATGACTAATCATTATTACCCAGCCAGGTACACCTTTCTAGTCATATTCATCTTTAAAGAAGTATCATAACCAAATCTTCAAAGCAAAAAGTTGTCATCTGAAAATTCTTTCTTCCTTTCTTTGAAGTCCCTTTGCACTTAGAGGTGCTGCCTACGGAGTATAATCTGGCATGCACAGCTGCTTTCACTCTCAATGTTTCCAATTTAGAGCTTTTTCTAGAAAGCCAACCAAGGAACAAACAGCACTGAAGTTTATGTGAACCAATTATTCTCTATGTCACCACCACCATAGGACGTTATGGTGGTATAATTAATTTAACCACAGCCTATGTAATCCCTGTGGATAAACAAACTCTTTGTCCTTGGTGTACCCACAAATTCCTTGTTCTTCCTCCCAGTGTCTGACTCCATGCCCATCATTAAATTATTAACTCACAGAGCAATGTCTCCTTCTTTGAAAATAATAAAACTATCTGCCAACTGTTGTTACCATGCAAAAAAATTAATTTTTCATAATCACATTAAAGAAAAATGTAAATATCTGCATGGTAAAATTCTGCTATTATTAATTAAACACTTTGATTCAAAAACAGCGCTGCCTTCTCTAGAAATTAATATCCATCTTTAATTTTAATATTTAACAATTCCTTTCAGTAATCAGCAGAATTCACGGAAAAAAAATTGCTTGATTGTCTACACACAATTGATTACTGGTATGGCTTGTAGTTTATTTAGTTCCATAAAATGGAACTGTGGTTTGAGCATTTTAAAACACAGGTTCATGTGTGTTCAGTATTTTGTTCAGTTACACTCTTTGCCAATATTTCCTCCAACTGCAACAACACATTCCAACTGCCTTTTCATAAAGCCATCTTTCCCATTTATCTTTTTTGTCCACTTGGCAAGAAATATCCATAATGATGAATGTTTTCCTAACCTTTTATGATCAGACAGGATAAAAAGCAACATCAACCACATGCTTCTCTGAGGTACGGCTTAAAGTTATTTGTTCCCCAGCCTGTGTCACAGGCAACAATGCAGAAGCTACTTTTCAGTTTACTGATTAGACTACTGGTAAGTTTGCATTTTTCTGAATAAGCCTCTGCTCAGTGCTTCTGTACTTCCAGCTGTCTATACTTCCAACACTCCATTCCAATTTGAACACTCCATTGTTCAAAGCTCATGAACTAAATGAAAGCTTCCATTCCATGGAGCAATAAGACTTCCCACAAAGTGGATCAACTGTTAGAGACCAGCCTTTACAAATATTTGGGCAAGTCTTGAACTGCGTCAGATACAGAGAACAATACACATACATAAGAGTGAACTCTTGTCTCTGATTGGAGGTTTTTATCCAGCCTGATCACTGTTTCTACCAAATTTAGACAAATAAGGAAATGGAATGTAAGAAGCTAGAAAGACACACACCATTGAGAAAATTAAACAGTTCTTCCTAAATTGCTAATTTTTTTCATATAACATATGCTATTTTAATTCATTATCAGTTATGTTGTTAAATTGACTGGAAATATATTATTACACCTTAATAACCCCATTGTAAGTGCAAAGTACATCCTTAACTGGGAATTCATAAGTGATGCTTCCATAATGCAATACTGACATAGGTTATAGACTTCTTGTGTATTTCAAGTGTTCATACCATTTATAAATGTCTGCAAATTAAGAAATGATAAAATAAGATTTTGATAAATAAAATGTAATTCTTTTCAATGTTTCACAGATCATACTGTATGCCATATAAGTTTCTTCTGCATAACGTGGGCCACATGCTTTCAAGCTTAATAGAGTTAATTTTCCCCTCTCAATAACTATTTTGAGTCTGGTAGTGCAATTTACTTTACTAACGGTGAATTTCTTCATAGAACACAAATACTACTACTAGCATTGATGCATATTTTTTCCTCTTCTCTGTCTGCCTGCTGCCTACAGAAAAGCCATACAACACACACGCAAACTAATCTGTGGGAGATAATCTCAGTCCCTCAGTTCACCCACTTTAACATCAGTAAATGAAATAATTCAGTACTGAAAGCTCCATAGTGCTAGGGCTTATAGAGCATTGCCACACAACATATTTTTATGCATGTATTGTTTACCTGTTACTTTGGGCTAATTTTTAGTTAAATTTAATTACATAATAATAGTTGTATTTACATATCAGTATAGATTTCAAAGGTCTTGGAAAAAACTTGCTGTACTTACTAAAAAGTGTTTTGCAGCATTCCCTTTCTCTATTTTATTGTTTCTACATTACAGAAGTGCACCAAATCCATATTCATTTCCTTTGCTAGTGTCAGCTGGTGTACGTCCAGGCCTGTGGTGGAGGCGGTTTGGTCTCATTCCCCAACTGGCTGCTAAAACCTGCTCCTTGCAACTCCTCTCCCCACAACTCACTTCTTTGCCTGGCTGCTGTGTTCTTCCTGAGGGCTGCTGTGGCAGTTCCCAGCTCTGGGCATATCTTCTCAGCCACTCACCCAAGCCTGGCCCCTGGTGCCGGTGCACTGCCCCCCTATCCTCACCCCCCAACAGAAGCAGAAGAAGAAGTATTTCTTTGGCAGAGCAAGGCTTGGCGAGCTCTGGGCTCTGGAGCTACAGCACGGGGCTGAGGCTGGCCTTATCAGGCTGTGAAATTCCACTGAAACCAAGGGGATTTCTTCCGTCAAGAGGAAAGCACACAGAAAGGCTGTCAGGATTGGGATCTTACATACTACTCATGAGTGGAACAAGGAAAATGGAAATCTTTTCAACGAGCCTGTTTGCTTTGTAATATAAAACCATGTAATGAAAGAACATTCACATCATTGTAATTTTCTAATGTTTTATATTTTAGTCATATTTTTCATAGCAGTTTCTCTGATTTATCCATTTCAGTTTTTATGTTACTTCTTTTTTTTTGTTGTTGTTGCCTGTTTATTATTGGCATATATTTTTAGTATTTTTCCTTTGGATTTTTTTTAAATTGACAGGATTTCATCTCTGTTTGTTAAAGAGAACCAGCTGTTTTCTTCAAAGATAATTTTCTGAAGCTGTTGTGTGCCATAATTACACTGCAATTACACAGCAATATCCATAAAAGCAGATGAGGATTCTATGTGTCCTTCTGACTCATTAGAAGTTGCAAAAATGATGGATGCAGGCTTTCCTAGCTTGACTATTGCCCTCTGTTGGCAAACCCAAGTCCTGTCCTATCAAGAAAGAACTAAAGCAAGGAATAACAAAACCTTTGAAAGCAGATCAATTTCAGTTTTGGTAACGGGAACACTGAGATAATGCTGAAGCCGGGAAGTATTTTCTAGGTGCATTTTATGGAGAACACTTTGAAGGTTTTTTTTTTTAATGTTTGCAATAAATCAGTAATATATACATTTTGGAGACTTTCTGCTAAAATATTTTTCTCAGATAGTCAAATTACTTGAGCAATTATTCTCTCGGCAGTTCAGTCTCTCATGTAATTTCCTTGCAAAACCATTCAAAGAATTTCTTGTTTTGAAAGAGATGGTCAAATTCTATTCAGTTTTGTTTGTTTAGATGTTCTGACATGAATAAGTTGATAGAAGTCAAAATATGCTCATATGGCTTTGGAATACCTTAGATCTTCATGTTCTGACTATGGAGAAGAAAGAAAATCAGAGAGCTGCTATTTTCACTCAAACCAAAGCAGACGAAACCAAATTCCTTCTGAATCAACAGACCAAAAATATTTTCACTCTGGAATGAGTTCTCAAATATTTAAGATGACAAAAGAGAGCTATTACGATGGGAAGGGTAAGATTTGGATGGTGAGATTTTGGGGAGGTGTGGAGGGAGGAGGGGTTACTTGGTTCTTTTTGCATTAAATATTGGATCAGGTGAGCTATTTAGTTTTGTTTGTTCCTTTCTGGTTAGGGTTTAGCATGGTCACTTCATGATTAGCCTAAGCTAAGGTAAAGAATCAGTGAGGCTACTGGCACTGATTTTCAATGGACTCTTCTGCACGCCTGTCAGAGCAGCCACTAAAGTCTAGATTTGCAAAAGACTGTGGATAGGGCAGAACTTCAGAAAACAAATTCATTTCATTAAAATCCTGCAAAGTTTAATGTGAGTTGAAAATCAGGAGAGACCTATGAGCACACGGATTTCTCCTGGGTCTTTGCTAGATCCTGACACAGTTTCAAAACATTTACTTTGATTTGGGCAATAGGGAGTATTCTGGTTTTGTAGTCAACTGGTCAACTAAAGCATACAAGGCGATTATTAGTCCTCTAGTGATTTTCAGCAAACAGACCATATTTAGCAAAGTTAAACAAAACTCAGTTTAGAGAGTCTGTTCTGGAAAAAAATGGCAGTGGGAAATGAACTCGTTTTATTTTCAGTTTTCTTTCTAGCTGTCATAGCATCTATAATGTATATCTCAGCTTGCAGAATTTTTAGATGCTCAGAATTTGAGTGTTTCCTTTAATGCCAGACAAGGACCAGATTTTGTTAAGGCTAACACAAGGACAGGAATAAATTCTCTGATGTTCACATTTTTTCAGTATTGATAGCTAAGGCAACTTGAGTGAAGCTTCATAGGTCAGTGACTTCTTGTTTAGCATCCCTGAGTTGACCGAAAATTATTTTATATTGTCTTTTCTGTCTCTTTTCAGCAACAGTTCATTAATATGTCCAAGATTTTTTTCTCCAAGAACTTAGACTTGCACGCCAAGACACTGTGAATGTAATAAAAACCTACACCAGGGAAAAAGGAATATGGAAAGGCACCATTTGTAAAAAGAGGAACCAGCTGTCTGTCCACTGCAAATGCACTATCAATTTCCAGTTTCTGTGTAGGATGGTAGTTCTTTCAATATATAAGACAATTGCATAATTGCAGGACTTCCAGCTTTTCTTCCATCCAGTGATTGCTGACTGAACTGTGTTGATTAGCTTTCAGTACAAGGCTTGACAGTGGCTCCGCAATCATTCTGCACAGCTCATACCAAGCAGTATTTTTAATTTGTTACGAGAAATACCTGATGAAGTGTATTGTTGGAATCATGGCTTTTATCCCACTGGTCTTGTAGAAGACACCACTTCTGATGGCAAGTATATATTTTCCACAGTTCCTTTGTATTTTTCTTCTACTATCACTTTTCATTCAATATTTAGAAAGTTTTTTCTTTAACTCAGTTATTTACAACAAGAAAGTAAAAAACCCCTCCACAATTATCCTTGTTTTGTTAAATTGTGAAACAGTACATTTAGCAATTCTGTAAAATCTCTGGTAGTGAAAGTCAGCTCTTTGCCAGCTTGGTTTATATATTTTTGCTACTATATGTACTTAAAATATCAATAGATAGGAAATTAGAATTCAGCTCTCAAAGAAAAGTTTTTAAATATTGCAGAGACCACAAGCACAAAACCCACTGAAAAGGCATATTTTTGCATATATAACTAAGACAAAATATGCAGCAGTTAAAGCTCATACTTTTCACTCTTCTCCACGTGTACAGAATCTCTACTTTTTTTGAGGCATAAAATTCTGATGGTGAAATTGTGACTGCATGAACTGCATAGAATTAAAACATTATTTTTATCTATCTAGATCCATTAAAATGTAGAGAGGAAAGAGGTAGACCCTAAAGTCCAATTAATCATCAGTCTCTGAAAATTATGATGTTATAGTTTGATGCACTCATTAAAAAAAAAAATCTGAACGGTGTTTACTGGCTTCTAAATTTTCCTAAATGCTCATTTTATTTGTGTTGTCAAATCAAAGATTGCATATGTCTCACTGCAGGAAATATAAGAAAAATTGACTGGGAGATAAATACTCTGGTTATTGCATGCAGGAATTGCAAAGGTCTCTGCTTAGGCATATCAGGATATACTGTCCTGTTGTAAATATAATTGTTATCAGGGACTGAAAATTTAGGCTCACTGCCACAGTGAGGGATAGCTTTTTTCCTCCTTTGGTGGTTGTTCTGAGATTAATACACAAGCAGTGCAATGTTTCTGAAAAAAAGATGCTTTTTAACCCCTTTTAGAAGATTGTTTTAGTGGTACTAGCAATGGCACTTTCAGAGGTACAGTAATCTGGATGCCATTCAACAGTTCAAGCTATTGTCTTTTAAATATTTCACTTTTCTCTTCAAAAGCATATAACTCATATCAAATCATTTATTAAACTCTACTGTCAGATTATTTTGGTTTATTTTTGAACATTCATACTGGTGTTATGTACTCAACGATGAGATATGTATGTACAGTACATTTCTCACAAACACTATTAGCTTCATTATTTGTGATTTAGGATTAAGATTTGTCTTTCAAATCCACCGTTTCTGTCAACTGCAATAATTTTCTGCTTGCCTTTACACATAAGATCAATGCTCCTAGAGTTCAGGTTTCTGCAACTGTCATCCTGAAGTTGATGGTGTTTCTGGTTCTTTATTGCCTTCTGACATATCAGTACACTTAAGTACAATTTTTTTCCAGTGCCTGAGGCTGAGTTGAATGAAGTGGTGCTTCAGTCGCATTCTGTCATCTGTGTGTTGACCATGACCTTCATGGTTTATTTATGATTAGGAGGTTATGTCTTTCCTTACTCTAACAACGGTATTTTAGCAAAGTTCTTTATAAATTTCTTAGTTCTGCAAATACCTTGCAATTTTTCAGGCTTACTCTCTGCAATATTCTTCAATAAATAATAGGAAGCTAGCCTGCACTTTTAGAGAAACTTTTCTACATATATTGTTAGTGGCCGCTTAGATTGTTGCTCACATTGTCTGTTGTCCTGCAGAACTGGACAAGTAATGAATGATCTTTGCCATCTCTGGATTGTACTACTGTGAGTTCTTAGATGACATTTTACTGTGAGGTCTTTAATGATCTGGTAAGGAATTTACTTGATTATGTATCATCTACCTGGGAGTGAATGTGTCTGGTAGACACTGAAAAGAATTAAGCATGAACAGTTTATGGCAGGATGAGACCTTTATAAGCTTTGTATTTCAACAGTTGATAAAATATGAACTAGACATCATTAGTGTTTCAGTGTTAATATATATATAGTGTTATAGTGTATAGTGTTAATTGCATTTGGAATTTTACTTGGGATTAGTGCTACTGTTTAAACTTACACTATAAACTGAGGAATGATACTTCCTTGTGCAAAACCCCTCAGTGAAATCTTCTACAGCTCACCAGTAAGCAGAAGGATTGCTGCCAATCCTGTTACACAACTTTTGTGAATGTGAATACAGTTTTCTGAGCATGAAGGTCATGAATTTTTTTGAGAATCAACTTCCTCACAACATAGGTTCTCTTACAGGAATCCCAGGCACACAAAAGTTTAATCCAGCTCATAGGTTTTACACTACATCTGAATAAACTCATCACGGCTCAAGTGTCTGGAATCAGTATTAGGAAACATCTGCTTATCTATTTGGTGGATGTGATTAGTAATTCTGACTTAACCTCTTGGATTGTACACACTGAAGATATAAAAAACCCCCAAACAACAACCCAACAAAAATGCAGAATCAGTTGATCTTGACACATTCATCACAGACAAATGGAAATGGCAGGACACAAGTCCAGTAATGAGTGTCATAGTCCAAAGTACAAAATCACAGCTAATTTGTAAAACTGTTAACACACATAACATTTACCCTTCTACTTAAAAATCTGCATTATCCAAAAGGTTTAAGGGAAAAGAAGCCAATAATACTTGATGATTCATTAGTTTGAGAGGCATACATGCTCTTGTTAAGACAATTAAGGCTTTGGTCACAAATCCTTTGGTTTTATTGATTTGGCAGAAATCATAACCCTGGCTCATTTTATACTTAACACTGAAGAACTCTGAACGCGGGGAAGATAGCTTAAGCAATTATTCTGTGATATTTGCATTGAACTGATCCTGCAGTTTCAAAACACAGATCACTGACCAAATGCTGTATTATGATGTAATGTGGCTACAGCAAGTGCCATTCATCCTGCACAAAAGGCAAATAGAAGGCTTCTGTATTAGTATGTCGAAAATTTGATAGGATAAAATGTCAAATAATTTTTTGCAGGCTCCTCAGAGAAAAGCCTTATATGTACAGATGCTGTGATAAATTATCTATCTAAATAGTACCTTTTCATAGGTGGAACTGTTACTTACAGAAGGTGCAGCTTTACTTTCTTTCTAAACACCCTTTCAAATGTACTGTTGAAATCTGCCTTTCAATCAGTAGATTTTCCTTATGAAAGAGTTCTATATTTTAACTTCTTTAAGCCCTCTGCTCTGTTTTGGACACATGAAAACCCTTTATCAGAGATGTATCACTCATAAGACACATTTCGGAACCATCACAGACAATTCTCTATAAGCATCAGCTCAACATCCAACAGATGCTAAAAAGCAAAACCAACAATACAGTGCTGGGCATCATCAAGAATATAACTGAGGATGAACATGAAATGTAATACTGTCACTATCAACTGCATGCAGCACTCTCCATATCTACAGCATATAGCAGAGTCAGAAGAAGCAAGAGAAGAACAAATAAAATTAATAATGGCTTGGTGCAGCTGTCTTGGCAAAGAGACAGACTAACTACCTAGGCCTAGGGTCACCTGCTGAAACTCATATCAACTTGGATTAGAACAAGAAAGTTCTTTTTTAGGCAAAGGGTAGTGATTGTGTAACTTCCTGCCAAAGACAGAGTTGGGGGAAACAACACGTTCAAGAAGAGATTAAACAAAACAATGAAAAAACACATCCAAGAGCAGATACTAAAGGGGATAGGTGGGGATGCACCCTCTATTGTCCTTCATCTGCTAATTGTGGATGTTAGGGTAGCAAACCACAGCTAGTGAACAGGCTTGAGGCCTTCTTCTATTGCAAGTATTAGACAGGGAGCAAGATGGACTTACAGAGTTCTGTTCAAAGAACATGATTCTTTGAGCTGTTTTACAGGTAAGGCAGGGAATGTGTTACCACCATGAATAGTCTTTCTAATTATGGAAATTTTATTTTTGTATATATATATCTGTATATATAGATATATATAGAGGTGTATATATATAAAGTAAAGATGAGTTTAAGCCATGCATAAGCAGACTTCAAAGATATTTTGGGTTTTTTTCTACCACTAAAATGACAAATAAATTAATGAATAGTCAAATATATATAAAAATATATTGCAAACCATTTAATGTATCCTCTTTTTCAACTTATACTGTCCTTTAATATTAATTTTCCATCTTTTATGCTCACAATATGTTGAATATGACTGTTATTCCAAAATGTGTTAAACAAACATCATGGAATATTTCAGGAAATTTATCTGAAATTCATCATTTCAAATTTTTGCTCTAGAAACCTGCTTTTAAAGATTATGTTCAGAACACCAAAAAACACAATAGTGTTGTCAAATCAAGATAACCTGAATGTCTTAAGTTAACTTGAAATGTTTTTAAACAATCCAAATTCTTTTTATTTGTACAAAATATTTGGATAAAAGCAGAAAACAATATTCAGGACACAGACGCTGTTCAAAACCAGTAAACATTATCATTGTATCCCCCAATTTTTTGTCATGTATTATGAAACTAGTTCTAAACTTCTTATGTTAGAAGAGTTCTGAATAAAGGGAACTGGCACGGTTCAAAATATTTGTCATTAGAGGTAGGACCGTCTTAATTTTACTTTACAACTAAGATTATTCTCCACACAAGTTAGGATCTCTACTAACTCAAGAACTAAAGTTTCATTTTACCTAAAACTTCCCGTACTATTCAGCTCCAATATTTTAAAACACTAACATATGGTAAACAGCTTGTCAGAAAAAGGGGGATACTAAAAAATTTAAAACAAAAAATGTAAAGAAAAGGGCTTCTCTTCCCTACTTCTCTGTAATGTCACTGTAAATCTATATCAATTTGAGCTTATTTAATTCTTGCTGCAGGATGCACCAATCCTTTGATGCCCTCAAATAATCCTAGTTTATGAGACTAGCTGGAACCCTTACAGAAATGTCCACAGAAAGAGCCTTGACTTAGTAATTACCCTAACGTTTGATGTGTTGGCATCTCATGAGATGTCATAGTGGTGAGTAATAGGTTCACACTAACTCACGGCTTCATTCATGTTCTGCAGGAAAATACGAAAGTGTGTGCTTGTAAGGTTCACAGATAACAATAATTTGTGAAGACTGGATCATGCCCAATACCACAAAAATTGTATCAAGTTTAGATACTTTTTAGAGGAGTAATTAAAAACTAAATCTTAGAGAGATTGGCAGTATTTTAATCATAGCATTAATCAAGTTGGATATTGTGTTAGAGCTTCACTCATGTGATCAAGTTTTTTTCTAAACACACACTCTTTCAGAAACAGTTTTACAGGCAGCAGCTGATGCGTGACAAACTAGTGAGCAATTGGGAAATGTGCCTGCAGCTGAAAATATTAGTCTTCATGGTTGATGGTACTTTGGGGTTTATTTTTCTTATGCTGCAGAAGGATGAAGCCACAACCATTCTGAACTTTCCCATACATACATAAAGCACATGCAAAAAGCCTGAAATCCCAGCTTTTCCACTATGTCACTCCCTCAGCAAGACAAAATCAGTGAGGCCACTTAGAAGCAAGACCTTCTTCATCTTCTGGTAGAGATCTGCATGATAAAGTTTTCTGGTGATTGTACTCGGGCCACTACTGGTCTTTCAAATGTTGCGTGAAACATGAAATCACTCGACTAGAGAACAGGTTATTCTCTAGGCCTCATACATGTGATAAATCTCTCCAACAGGTTCAACTGAGAGAGTCTCAGAACAATCATCAGTCAAGATACTTTGCTTTAGGAGTCAGGTTGAACACAGGTTCACAAGTTAGACTTGGTCAGTGCAAGAACTTATTATATTTATATACATGTTGTTCCCGCTAGTGACTAATTAATAGCTGTCAGAAAGGCAGAAACAGAATTCTAACATCAGCAAAATTTTTGAAATCATAATTTTAAAAAACTTCATTTGGCTTTTAAAACCAGCTCTAAACACACTACTATAAAAAGCAATACATAAAATGCAAAAAGCACGTCTGGTATAATTTATAACAAGAATAAAGCAGAATTATTTGGAAAAATCAAGAAAAAGCATTATGTGAATAGAAATAGTATATCAAGGTAAGCAAGTAACATGGACACAAAAGGCATTTGGGGAGTTACTTTTAATATAGGGGTGGTTGTGTGCACTTTGGAGGAAGCAGTACCACTTGTTAAAATGTACACTTTAAGTTAGTCTTCTCTTAGGAGTTAATAGGGAATTAATCATCTGTACACCAGGGGAGAGTGGTTTGATCAATACTGAAACTATAACCTTCACTGAAGCAACATATCTAATAAGTACATCTTGAATAAAATTCCTTCACGCACTGACTCATTTTTCTTAAAACACGAAACCAATAAGCATTAGAATCCTTTCGGAGTGAGGGTGATCTCAGCAACACTTCTGACTGGTCTAACCAAAGTGTACCCATCTATACATCCACAGATAGGCAATAAGCACATCTAATACATTATTAACACAGAGTAAAAATAATAATGGATCAAGAATTAAACTTTCATGAGCAATATGAAGGTCTGGTGTTGTGCCTATAAAAGAAAAAACAAACCCAAATCCCATGTTTATCTAAATTAACAAAGAGAGTTAGAGATTTCCTTCTCAAGCAAGTAACTAGGGTGAAAAAAATCATTAGACAATTTGAAACTTTTCACTGTGAGAGTAAATGTAGTAAAGAGTGCTGAATAGTTATGATTTTTACAGGAATATATTAATTGAAGCATTCTAAGAGAAGTATTAGATCTAAAAAGTATGATATAAGCCCAAAGATCTCTTTTGATTCATTCTGCCTTTTACACTTTTCTTTTATTTTTAATGGCTGAACAGGGCATTTAATTGGAGTAAAAGACTGGCAGGAAAAAACATGCTCTATTTAGTATATCCAGATGAACTTTACAAATGTACAGGTAAATTATTGCCCGAGTTATCTATCCAATAGTCAGAGGATTTAACCTTTTGATTTACTTACTGTGGGGCCTGCAACTTACTCCAACAAACTAATAAACTCTAATGAACTTTCTGATGCACCTCTTCTATTATGTAATGAGCAGGGAAAAAGAGAGAAGTGTAAAGGTTGAAAGTTAGAGGCTTGCAAATCAGAAACACAACAAAGCTGTGAGATTTTTAAGCAACTCCCCTACTTTTGCATCTTTGCAAAACAATTTCAGCTAATGCAGATTGCTCTGGTGGGACTGATGTAGTGTAGGCAGCTGATTTGCTCTGTATTTTTTAAAGGAATAAGGAGAGGAACAGAGATAACTAAGAATTTAGAGACAGAGATTACTAAGAATTATTTCTTAGTAATGCTTCTCCTAGTTCAGAAGAAGCATTTGGTATCTACTTGGTTTATTGTACCAATGATACAGTTTACTGCTTTTGGTACATTTAATTAAAAAGCTCATTACTTTTGCCAGATGTCTGGCAGCAACCAGCAGCAAACTATTTCCAAGCTTACCAAGAAATGCGCTGCTGGGAATAAGGGTGTTGGCGCAACTGTGGTTCTTGCTCCTGTCTGATCACCCCTTCTCTTGCACAAGGACGGGTGAAGTGCTCTTTTGACAACAAAACAGCAGAAATTGAGGCCTGTGTCTTAAATCAAACAATGAAAATGTTAGTTGAACCGAACTGTAGATTGTGGTGATTCACCCGCTTCTATATTAACAGCTAAGACAAGGCAGGAAAATAGCGTAAGGTGGACAATTAATGAAAGGAATCACTATGACTATCTGAAAAAGAAAGCTGGTCATAGTCATAGTCAGTGCTTGTAGGGAATAGAGGCAAAGACTTTGCCCTCACACCACCTCAGGCAACTCAGATTTACTATACAAACCAAAAGAGTTTTATGCCAGAGAAAAGAATGTCTGGAGTGAGTGTGGAGAAGGAAAAAAAAACGAGTACTATTGAGGTTTAAAGAAGATATACTTTTACTAAAGTGTAATGGGTAAAAATGGACTTGAAACTCAATTGTTGAGTCACAGTTTACCATTTCAGAGAAACACATGTATCAGAACTATATTACTTCAATGTCTTATTGTATTTTATTGAAATTTTTATTATGTAATTATCAAATTATCTCTGTGATAGTGCTGTTTGGGAAAGGGGTGAACAGAGATTTTAAAAAGACACTCACAGTAGATGTAAAAACTAAGATGACTACTGCAAGCATCTAAGCAGAACTCCTTGGAGGGGTGATTTGTTCTTATGAGACAAATGCCACTAGGCCATATGTGCTCCAGTTCTTCAAACATTTATATTCATGATTTAAAACATTTCTGTTCATCACACTGTAGCAGTTCTTAGATGTCCAGTTGTCCTGAACCAGTTTCTTTAATGCACTCTTGAAAAGGGCCATGGCTGAGTGCACGGGTAGGAGATGTCCAGGCAGCAAGAAAAGTCAGCTGCAACTCATGAGCAATTCAGATCAGTTTTAATCATAGAATAGTTTGGGACTAGCAGGGACATCTTCACCTGCATCAGGCTGCTCAGAGTCCTGTCCAACCTGACCTTGTAGGTTTCCAGGCATGAGGCATCCACCACCTGGAAAATCTGTTGCAGTATTTTGCCTCCGTCATTGTAAAAAAATTTTTCCTTATAACTAATCTAAGTCCTGTGGCTATGTTACAGGACAGGCAAAGAGGTCACGCTGCAATAGCAGATGCTGCCGAAACTGATCAGTCAGGAAGAAAAGGGCGCTCCCACTAGTTCTTTCAGGTACACAGACACATGTCGTGGCTCACAGGCCTGGGAAAAGCAAAGCAGAGCTTTCTGCAATAAGGAAGATAGCTGAACTGAGCCATGTTAATCTATTATGTAAGTAAGAAGAGCAGAAAGTAAAAAATTAAATGGAGGGAAAAAAATAACAGCTGTCAAAACTACTATATTTTTAAATATTTGAGCTGAAACTAGTAATAAAGAGGAAAACTAAATGTCAAAAGATTATTATCCTGACAGTTCCACATCTAGTGGTGTTTTCAAGCTCATGATTAGCTTCAGTATCTTGTGTTGTGAAGAGCTTGGCTTGCAAGTTGAGGTTAATAAGTGCAATAAGAGATGCAATGCCCTAACTGCTCCTGTTTTCTCAGCAAACAGATGATAAAGACTAATTATCATTCACTGATAACTGAGTGTCTCTCTTTTTAGATCTTGTATTCTCCATAAACTGATTTTGTACTCAGAATAGAATTTTCATTAAATCAGTCTGTCAACATAATATGGTCTTGTTATTGCAATACTTTAGCTTGTAAACAACTTTTCTACTTTTTCCCTGTTTTAGATTGACTGAATTATGTAAGTAATGTCACATTTATGATTAACAGTGAGCAATTTACCCAGGGACTTAACCTCTGTCAGAAAGCTACAGACACTTAAAATTCAAGATCACTTTTTGGAAAGCTACAGAAACTCTTATGTCTTTCAATAATGGGACTGAAGTAATTTATCAACTGTAATACAGTGAAGGCAAGAAAAAAAACCAATATGAAATAATCTCTAATTCATCATTTCAATGTTTACTGAACAGGTACAATTTAGTATTTAAAAATAGAAAATCCTGATATCTGGAGATTGAATTTCACTTTGGCCTTATCAAGGGCAAATGTCGCTCAGAAGCTGGAAGACTGCAACAGGAAGAGAGGATGAAGATTTTCAATAACTGCCAGCAGCATGTGCACTATAGAGAGATCAGGGTCCTGACCAAGTGTTCACTGTACATTCAATTCTCAGCCGTTTTGAGAATACTTAGACCATGTTTCTCTCCTCCACTTGAAGAATGAACTAAATACTCCTTAGAAGGGTAAGAGTGTTGAAAAATGTATTCATTTACACTCAAAAAGTATATTTTTTCTTTTTTTTCCATCCACAAGTTCATAAACTTCTGTTTCTTTCAACTGCTTTTTTAAACCTTTGAAGCTTGGCAATGAGATCAATGCACTTAAGAAAAACACTAAGATGTTAAATCTGCTGTTTCAAAGAGGGCCATTTTGATGCTGATTAGAATTTCTTTAAATGCAAGTCCCAACCTGTGGAAAATTAGTCAACATTTTTCACTGGCAGAAAGCAGTTGGAGACCCCTCATTGCCAGCATCACAACCTTCTTAATTTATTTCAATAACAATATATAATAACACATCTCAAGACATCTGTTTGAAACTTACCCTCCTCATTTTGCAAAATCTGTATGCCTGAATACATAGAAGCCAGGCATTAAACACGATCAAGGCCACTCCAAGGATGTATGCTTTCACCAAGAAAATATTAGGGTGGAATAAAAGCACATTCCCCACCCCCTCCAAATCTCCCCTTAATAAAGGGCTAGCATTTAATCTCAGTTTACACTTGGATCTGAACATTCTTAAACAGTGCAGTTCCACACAACTTACAAGAGTTACTTAGAACAGAGTCTGGTTACAGACCTTGAAGTAAAACATCCTCCTTTGCTCACAGAGGTTTAACCCTGAGTGTGCCAGCTATTCCACTGTCTGATGGCCTATGAGCCAGCTTGTCCACCTTGTAGCTGTTCACCACCCTTCCTTCCTCCCAAAGCTGTGCTACCGTGGAGAATGAAAGGAACAGCGATGCCAAACACTGATTTACAGGGCATAACTTTTGTGCCTTTTATCCAATAACAAGATGATGTGAAAGACTGGAATACAACTTTGGGGATGGGTTCAATGCTTCTTTATGCCAAATTCCCTTACTACTGGGCTATAGAATCAGATATATTTTCAGTCCATTCCTATGGCCTAACACATCATTGATTACCTTCTGCAGAGAAGAGATCTGAGCATGCGATCTAATCTCTAGGATTTTCTCTAAAAGAGAACAGCACCAACATGTTACCAGTGTTTGATTAAAAGAAAGGTATGAGCTTTTCTTCATTACTTTATTTTCAAGAGCAAAGCGCAGATAGTCCCTTTCAAGGAAAGGTTTCTGATGCTTCTGGTCCTTAGTTACCATTGCCTTAGAAAGGCAGAATTTGACATGCAATACTGTCAAACTGCCATACAACTTTAATCTTAATCCCCACCACTCTCTACCCCTCCACTGCACCCCCCTCCCCTTCCCCTCCAAATATATGAGGCCCCAGACAGCAAATTCCTTATTCTTAGGGCCAGGTGGCTATAAATTTGGCATTGTTGTAGCTGATGCGGCTCATGTCTCACTCACATAGTAGGGTGATGTGACAACAACATTCAGTTATAAACTGACAGGCATGTACACATAATACCTCTGAAAAGGTTTCAGTGGCTCACCTTTGTTGAGTTCATCCATCTTCAGTCAGCTCTGCCCAGGCTTACAGGTGATACTTTCCAGACCCTTTTAAATACTGAGCTTAAGAAGCAGCAGTTTCTGTTTTTGTCCATTATGACTGCATTATTTTACAGTATAAAAATCAGAGCCTGGCTTTATTACATTCTCTTCTTTGCCTCCTATCCCTCCTTCAGAGTGGGAGTGAGAAAGACAGTAATTAAAAAAAAAAAACCCTAGAAATCAAAAGTATAATATTTCCCACTGTTAACTTCATGAAGTTAGATTTTGCCAAGCAGAAAAATACATATTGAAACACAGCCAACATTTGTAATCTTAACTCTTGTTCTAACTTAATTTTGCTTTAAGGTTCTAACTGCAGGTGTTTGGGGGATTTTTTTTCCTCTCCAGTTTAAGACTGCATGCTTGTTGTATCAGACCGACTTTGCTGAGCTACTGAGTTCCATTACACACACACAAAAGTACAGTATCACCTCATAAAACACTTCCAAACTTCATCATCTGTGTAAAGATATGACAAGGCTGTTTATCAGTAGGTAATAAGACAGATAATTTAACTGTACAAGCTCTAATTGGTCTAATTCACTAACTGACCTCTCACCACTTGATTCACTAGTACAATTGAGCTCTGATAAAGCCTTTAATTGTAAATTGCACACAGCTGTGAGCTGCTTCTCACGCTGGCACAAAAACACTATCATCGACTGTTTCATCTCTGCGACCTGCTAATTTGGAGCATATGTAACTGTTTTTAATGCTGAAGGCTTGACATACCACAAACAGCAGATGTTGCAGCTGCCCCTGAGACGCTTTATTTAATTCAATTACGTCTTTTGGAGATATGTAAAAAAGCTAGGCGAGATGAGAGAGGGCAGGAGAATGTTAAAAATGGAGCCCCTGGTTGAGGCCCAGGTGGCTCGATAGGCAAATGATTGGGTGAATGTCTAAATGATCTTTTTAATTGAGTAGACTGACGGCTAATCAGGGTCATGAAGTGTTATCACACTGATGAGCTGAGTGGAGCCCTGGGCTGCTCTGCAATTAACGTTGCTTTTGTGAAAGGAGAAAAAAGGAAGATAATGTATACCATCTGGCAATTGTTTATGATAAAAGCAGCAGTTTGCTACAAATTCAAGTTAAATGCTATTCATAACATTATTTCTTCTGCTGCTGCAGAGGGCAAGGACATAGAGCCCAGGCCTTTGTCTGACTTTCTCATTCTCTTTCAACAAGCAAAACATTCATTTGCTTCCACGTGTGTTATTATTAATTAGTTGCCTGCTTGCTAATGTATGGCCCAAATGATGCTCTCTTTGAAATGCCATGAATAAGTCCAGCAATCTAGATTTTGGATGCTTCATGCCAAAGCATCCAATGAGAGAAAAACAAAGCTAAGGTCTCAACTTTTAGCTAAAAGCCAGAGAAAATAAGTTAGTTGTTTTGGTAGTAGTGGGTACCCCTCTGCCCCCTTCCTCTGCCCTGTCATTTTAAAGAGTTTGAATCTTTGAAAGATACACTAAAAGGTTCAGAAAAAAGCATGATTTTGAGAAGGAGGAGGAAACTGAAGGTGGTGAACGTCTGTGTGAAGGAGTTTCACTGGGCCTAAGAAGGCTTGGCTTTACAAAAGAGAAAAACAGGCAACCAGCAACTCAAGGATGTTCTTGGACCTTGGCCTTCTAGCAAGATAAGGAGAAATAGACAGGAACTGGTGATAGCATGACAGGAACTGGTGATAGCATAACACTGAGCTAAAACTAGCATTCCTGTAAGTAGAATATTATTCTACTACTAGGTAGAAGGACATGACAAGTGGAAAAAAAAATAATCCTGCCAATTCGTCTTAGGTTTTAAACCAGCTATGAGCTGGAAATCATACTGCTGGGGCCCTCCTTAAAGAGGACAACCAGCAGTCAAGTCAGGGAAAATTTAACAACATATAGTGTCACTTCTGACAAGAAGATGAAGCCTTGGCTTAAACTTAGATATTAAGAGCTTATTTATTGCTTACAGATTAGTTGTGAAAATCAGGTCATTCCAGTTCCTGGCTGTGACGAATATATTGCACATCCTTAAGAGAGTCACTTAACTTGTATATGCTTTGTCTAACAGAGAATCTAATCCAATTTTTTTTTTAAACCGTCAAGTCAAAGTTGATCAAAATTAACAAATATCTGTTTTGACTCCTCTTTAAAACTTAAAAGGCTAGAAACAGAGACTGTCCCTCTGCCAGAAAAGCTGGAAAGAACTAGACTTTGTAAAGTTTCTTTAATTCTTGGGGTGCTGGAAGCACGTTTTGTGTATCAGTCCTATCATTGTGTTTTATACCTTCTTACTTTGGAACTGGATTTAAGCATCATGTATATCTTCAAAGTAAGATATTGCTGGACAGTACTCTAGTAAAAGGAGGGATAGCCTCAAAAGCAAAGCATCAGCCTCAAGCTTAGATCTTAAGAGTTTTTGTGTTAACTCCTTGTTAGTTTTTCAGTTCTGTGGACTACAGATGAATACATCAGTTATTACCTGTGATCACTCATTTTTTCTGTCCTTACTAGCCACTGTGTACTGAAGATGAACTATCAGTAACATTTACAAAGACCATGTGTTTGCAACATAGAGAAGGATATGCTGCTTTAAGGATTTCACTCAGCAATTCTCATGCCTAAACCATGCTTCGAGTCAAACTTCTAGCTATGATTAACAGACCCTTGTTATAAATATACACTGCAGACTTCTTAGCAATTTCCTACCTTTTCCCTCCTCTTCCAGATACTGCAGTGTTCAGAAGTGCCTGGGAGACCGTTTTCTTATCCCAGGGAAGTTTTACAAGATCCCTCAAGTTTTCTTGCTCTAAACCAGGTTAACAACAACAACAAACACAAACAAAACACAACAAAACAAACCAAAAAACCAGTAAGAATTCAAAAGAAAGAAAGAGAGAAAGAAAAGAAAAAGAGTGAGGATTAGGAAAATAAAATTAACAGGAAGGCATAGTCTGCAGGAGGACTTTGTCTGAAGAAGCTGAGAGATCCTCAGCTATAGATGTCCTGGCTGATGTGGTGCACAGTACAGTTGCACTACCCTAAAGTAGTGCAGGCAGGAAAGACAGCAGCACTCCTGGTATCAGTGCAGTCCCCAGCACAGGTAAACCATGTTGGTCCAGCAGCAGGCTGACACAACCGTACTGCTTTGAGATTCTGCTTAGTCCATGCTGCTTTCTAGGCTGGCAGTGCTATGTCCACTCTGCATGTAGATATGCAGAAGAGCTCCCTGAGTCATCCATTAAACTCTGAGTTATAAATACAAGTTGAAATGGTTCTACAATACTTCATGAAATAAAGGCACATCAAATATTGATCTGTCTCCAGGCTCAGCTCATGGATTTAAATACCCTAAATGGGCTAGATGAATAGTGGGTCAGTGCATCTATTTCTCACTGATCAGAAATCCTTGCCTTATTAAAACAGGCACATACCATCTTGGAAAAAAATGTTTCAGTTTCAAGGAACAAGTGTATTCTGAGAAAAACATTCTTAAGAAAATTCCCAACTGCATCTCTTCAACAACAGCCGTTCACAAGGCTACTGTATCACCATGGTAGTGAGAGATACAAAAGGGTTTTTGTACTGAACAATTGAAGTAGAGCATTACCCTACTTTATGTTTTAATAAGGGCAGAAAAACAAAATACTAGGAAAAAATGCCATGATAAGAGTATGTTGTGAGTTGCGTTGGGAAGTGCCTGCTGAGGGTGTTTTGACAGTACAGGTAGTTATCAGATATTGTAGCAGCCAGCAGCTCTTGTTAAGACTATGGAGTTAGACAGAAACGTTGTTACTAACACCATGCTTTAGAAGACAGCTTAAAATAACACTCAAGATAGTCTTTCTGGCACTTTGAAATCATGGCATTAAGCTCTGAATTATGGATGAATGCTGCTTTATTTCAGTTTAATAAAGGTATCCCACACTTTCTCTCAGACTAGTATTAGACACAATAAAAAAGAAAAATTCTTTCCAAGATTTAATATGCTATTTGAGTTCTCTTCTGTGATCACAGTTTCCTATTCGCTTTCTGATTTTTTAGCTACAGACTAACATAAAATCTTCACACATAAAAAAGAATTTGTGATGACACTTATACTTATTTCTGGAAGAGTTTAGGAATCCTATATTTAATATACTTACAATGAGACAGCATATGAATTCTGTTGCTTTAATTTCATTACGGTGTGACAGAACTTTTTCCAGGATGACTGAGACTACATGAATAGCTGAACTTTCATTTTGATGACTGGACCTAAAAACAGTATCATTTTTAGTGAACTAGGTAATTTGTTTCAGCTCAGACAAAAAAAGAAAACATAGAATAACTCTATGTCGGGAGACTGAGAAGTCCTCTGGAAACGTAAACCTGAATTAAAGGCCCTGAATCCAGGAATATTTGAATATTTTGTAGGACTATTCCAACAGAAGAGATTAAGAGAGAACTATCTAAAAATATACTCTCCCAAATATTTGGTTCATAGTCCTAGCTCTGTGCAAATAAAGAGAAGGAAGAAATCCTCCTTCCTTCATCTCAGCTCTATGACAAATATTTGGACTATTGGACCCTAAAAACTTTTACCATTAAAAAAAAATTATGTACTTCCTCTTACTAGGAATAATATGACACTGTTATCTTAAAAGTGAACTTAAGATGTTGTTCTGCCATATAGACTCACCTTTACCATGCTACAAATATGTCTGTTGCAGAGGAGTGCAAAGATCTCATCTGGGCAATTAAAGCACTATACATTTTATCCGTAAAATTATGAATACAGATTTACATGATTTTAGCATTTAGTATTGATAGCCATTCAAGTAGCTCCTAACGTTGTTTCTTGGAAGGAAAGCACCTTAAACTTTTATAAAAATCACAGGTTGACACAATGACTTACAGACTCTCTGAAGAAAAAAGGATCTGAAAACAATGCTGCTTTGCCTTCAGAATTCAATATAGAGTCCATTCTGCTCCTTCCACAGACCTCCCATACTTTGGATATGGCTGGGGGAAGGACCAGGATATAATTTACAACTCACACAACTGTCCCATGTGTTCATAAAATCCACTGTTGCTGCCCAAGAACAGGAGAAAAAAAAATCTGGGAAGGACTGTTCTTTCAGTTCCTTCTTACCAACAGCCACGTGATCTTCCTGAGCAGTGGTTTAGCCAGCATTTTAATCCTAAAACTACTCCTGTATTTGGCTATAGGCAGTGCCAGAGCACTACACGAGCAAGGGGTTTCAGCTCCATCATAATTTTACCCAGGGGACTGAATTCCAGAGGCACAGCAATATATGTGTGGAAATCTGCGAAATACAGAATCTTCCCCAGATAAAAGCACAGGCAGGGAAACATAAGGTAGACTTGCACTGCTACCCCTCTGAACATAAAAAGACAAGATTTTTGCTATGTTTTCTTCCAAATTTACCTAGAAATGTGAGCATTCAAAGTGAATAGTTATGCTAAATGGTGAGGAAATCTTTATGTAAAGTGTTTTCATTCATCTAACTTCTGTGAATAATATTCTGAAAATGCCTCTGTCCCTCTGTTTAGTGTAAACACCTAACTTTAGCCTACCTTAGGTTTCTAACAAGGTTGTTATTCAGAACAACTACATTAGATTACATGAATATTTCCCATGGGGTCAAAATGCAAAAGAGAACTTTAAAAAACGTTGGTTGCTAAGTTTGTATATTCACCAAATGAATTTTAATTAGGTGGAGTAAGGCAAATTATGTTTTGCAATGCAGTGTACAAACCTAAAATAAACCTGTGAATGAAAATATCCAAATGCAAACACACATTGATATAACTCAGAACATCCTAATTGCTCTTGGAAACATGAGTCTCATAAAGTACATATAAACTGTGTCATCTTGACAAAAAGCACCCCTGGATCCCAGAGTTTTCTACTGAGTTTGTTTTAAGTTTATGTTAAAATAAAAAGAAACTATTTTCAAGGGCACAACAGACAGTTAGATGTCTAAGTCCAGGCAAAGTCAACACCTGAGACAGTACATTATACTAAAATCTTGGGAAGATTTCCAAAGCCGCTAAAAAGAGGTAGGCAGAATTCAACCACTGATAGCTAAGTGCAGTTTTGTAACCTATGTAAGACAATTCAAGATTGTTCTCCTGCCAAAAACGCTATTCCTGACTTCCCACTACCTCATGCCCATATATTTTATTGTATCTTTCTTGAATTGGAATGAGTAAAAGCACAAAGTTTTCACTTTTTTTGGTGGCATTATTTTTCACTTTGTCTGAGGTAAAGAAAAGAGGGAATATATGGAGGAAGGCAGGAGTATTGTAACATTAAATTACTTATAAGGTGGGAGAGCAAAGCAGGTGCAAATTGTAGTGACAGCTTACACTGAGAGGTCAAAATTCCTATGCCTCTTCAGCCTAGTTAGCTCTTCAGAGATGCTATTAAGTGTATATTAGATATACTAATTAGATACTAAGCAAATACAGTATCTATTATATATACTTGAAGCTTTCTAGCTATTTTAAGACAATGCAGACACAGCTATGTAAATACTTGGAATTTAATCCTTAGAAATCAATGTTCTCTACACAGACATATAGCATTTGCTAAAATTCAAAGAAAATGTGTTTTCTAAATCACTTAGAAAAAGGGGAGAGCAGACAGAATGATCTAAATTACTCATCGATGCCTACTGAGAAATTCCATGCTGCTTCTGTGTCTATCCTCAATTCTCAGGTGCACTGATAATTTCTCCAAAGTGCCTACTTATATTTTTGTGTGTCATACCTTTGAAACTTTATCATTTTGGGGATTAAACCCAAACCAATGGAGAAAAGCAAAAAATCCCACCCCACAATTGTTAAAAATTTTTGTTTTGATTTTTACCCTATTCTGCAAGGCATGACAATACTCAGATTATTATCTTACAAGACCTCTCTCTCTTAATAATGCAAATTAAATTGAAGAGTATCTCCCCATTATTTTCAAAACAAGTATATTAATTTTCACTTCAAAATGTCCTGAATCTCAGTTTCTTTCCATAATAATTTAAAAGGTGTATTTCAAAGGAAAAAAAACCAAAAAGAACAAAGAAATATTAAAAAAATGTTTTCTTTAACTCTAGACAATATTTTTGTTCCCCCGCACATCTCATTCAAAACTGCAAGCTCACCAGAGCAAAAGAACAACCTCTTTTCTCACATAATTTCAGCCTAAGGTCATTAGCATAGAATACAGTATTTCAAACAATGAACCACAGTTCAGTCAGTTCAGTGACAGACTGAGAAAATTGGGACTGTTCAGCCTGGAGAACAGAAGGTGCATGGAGACCTCATAGCAACCTCCCAGTATCTGAAGGGGAAGCCAGAAAAGGACTCTTGCCAGGAACTGTAGTGATAGGACAAGGAGTAACGGGTACAAACCAAAAAAGTGAAAATTTAGGTATTTAGGAATATTTCATAGGAATTTATAGGATATAAATATATATCCTATAAATATTTAGATATTAGGAAGAAATTCTTTATTGTGAGGGTCCTGAGGCACTGGAACAAGTTGCCCAGAGAGGCTGTGGATACTCCAACCCTGGTAGTGTTCAAAGCCAGGCTGGATAAGGCCTTGAGCAACCTGATCTAGTGGAAGGTGTCTCTGCCCATGGCAGGGAGCATTGGGACTAGATGATCTTTAAGTTGCCTTAACATTCTATGAATCTATAATTCCACGATTATCAAAAGGCAACCAAGTTTTATGAAGTTTTCTTAATAAAATAAGTCTTCCTTCCCTAAAGAAAATGTGTATGTTTAAAGTGACTGCTGTTTAAAGCACCTCTGTCCTGCCTAATTTTAAATCTAGAACGCCATTTCATATCTCTTAGATGAAGCTCAGATACAGATTACTTTCTTATAACTTACTAGACAGCCTGGGAAATTTTTATTAATAATGACTAGGAATTAAATTTTAATGTAAAAACCATTACAGTGTATAAATAGAGTGTATTCACTGCTAACAAAATTGCAAAGTAGCTCTTACAAGCAATGTATATTTTCAAAAAGAAGTGGGAAGAAAGCAAAAAAAGGCTTGCTTCTGGCTTATCCTTGTGTACAAGATCTCCAGTGATATCTGTTTTCTTTCCAGGAAGGCAGACATTGGATTACAGCAATAGAGCAGTATCAACTCAGTCTGATGCTCCGTGAAAAATGAGTATAATAAGGATCTCTTGGAATGCAGTTTTCATGATTCACTTCCAGAAGGGACACTGCTGGAGATTGAGGTTCAGCACCATCCACTGTGCATACACCAATATTTGCAGGGGGAGGAAATCAAGCCCAGAGCCTGCTCTTGTACTGTGGTATTTCTTGGCCAGAAGAAACCACAAAATATCCACACTCACATATGGATTTGTTTCCAGACCACGGAAGTTTAAATAACATTTAAAAAATACTTCGAAGGAAAACAAGTGAACTTTTAATGATAAACAACTTCTGTGAGACTATATTTATGCTGCTCAGTTCCATGCAGAGCTAACAACAAACGGCTTGAACAGTTTGCAGTGTTCCACGGTCTACCACCCGCAAAGGTCACAGTGGGAGTCCAGCCCTGCTCTGTGCTTCCACCAACCACTTTGCAAGGTTTTGGCTGGCCTCCCTCCCTCTGCCCTTAGTCATCCTGCAGTCTGGGGATGCATGATCTGGGTGGTGAGAGAGTGAGCTCATGCTAATGAACCCTCCTTATCATGCAGCTCTTATGCCTTATTCATCAGGCGCTTTGGAGAGTGATCAACTCATCAACAGCCACACGGTGAATGCTTTAGCTCAAGGCTGGTGTGTTCTCTCTTTGGGTGCACCACTGCAGTTAAAGAGACTGAGTAGATAAGTATATGTTGATAGATGAAACGTTACCAACACCTCTCCTTACTTACTCACTGCCTACTGGACTCTTTTTCCAATGTTAACAAAATTAAAGCAAAGCAAAGTGAAAACAAAAAAAAATCAAACAGAAACAACAAAGAGGAGATTTTAAATAATTCCATGTCCTGAGTAGAATATTTTAGAAAAAATATTATCTCTTGATACATGTATATGTATTTCAATGCATTTAAGACAATGAGAGATATCCTGAACTCTTTCTTACTTTTCTGAAAGGTTTTGAGTGCACTACTATTGCGATTGCATATGCAGATATCCAATGCCTCCTGCCTATCCTATTCTTCTTTCTACCCAGTATCGGCCAGTTTGCTGTCTGATATGCCTTTCTCTGAGTTTCTTTGTAAAGAAACTCTCACCACCAGCAACAGGCTGAGGGTGCTACCAAACGCAGGTACACATGTGTACATGCACACAGAAAGAGAACGAAGCTTCCCTCACTTCACTTACTGGCTTTAGACCTTGCATGACACTGTAGTATAGTAGCCCTTGAATCTTCATATTGAATTTTGGAGGTTTAAACTCTTCCTTTGGTGATGCAGTCTCTTTCCTGTCAGGAATAGAAAACTTTAGTAAGTGTTCATTAGGAAAAAAAAAAAAAGACATTAAAGCAAAAAATGGGCAATCTACATTGTAAGTTTATATTAGGAAACTAGTCTGATTGGAAGTGAAAACAATCTCTGCCTAGAAACAGAAATAAAAATTATACCAGTTGTATGTCCTGAAGATTCTACAATGACTCTTTGAACTGCAGTAGGAAACTTTGGATTTACATTTGGCTTCTGCAGGTCAACAGAAGTCTTGTTTAAAAAAAAAAAGTGAACAAAACCAGGCCAAATCTTACAAAATAATATTCCTGTCCTGCAAAAAAAAGAAAGAACCACCCCCAGCCCCCACAATGCAACACCAACTTTATTTATATGAATTTAATTTGGTCCTTGATTCTTAACTTTTTCTTGAAATGCTCATATTCCTTAGTAGATTAATATATCCTTTGTTGCTGTTGTTGCTTTCTAGCACAGTATGGCCACAGCTTTTCTGGGGAGAAACTTAGGGGTGCACACTTCTCTCAGGGTGCAGAGCAATCTCTGATGTTCATACTTTAGCTGTTTAGCACTGATGGACAAGGGAAGGTTCGAGGTCAAAACTACTCCTAGCTTGCTGTCCCTGCTCAGTAGGAAAAGGGATTTGTAAAGTGCTTACCCTCAGATGGATGGGAGTTTTTGAACCTGCCGGTCCTGTTTGGGTATGTAAGGTAGTTACACATAAACATGTACACATATGTGTGATTTATGACTTCCTATGTGAAAATATTTTAACACCTTTCTGGCAGTGCAATAATTTCAATTTTTCAGTTTGCTAAAGCACCCGAAGACCAACCTGACAGGGAATCGGATCCCACTGCTGAGTCATGATCCGACTTGGGTTTCTAAAAATGGGTGACATGATCAGGGATGTTCACTGCCCTTACAGAACTTCACTCAGGCTACTTTGGGGTCTTGGTATCCAACCTGAGCAGCCTATTTTTCCCACTTATTGAGCAGTGCCTGACCTTTCACTGAGTCTGAAATCTACTGGGGAGGTGTGAAGATTTAATTGATAGCTTTGCAGAAAGTTTCCCTGAAGTCAAAGGAATGAGACCCTCTGGTTAGCTCTAGATGTCTGAAATAAAAAACAAAAACACATATTCGTAGTCCTTTGAAAACTGCAGATTCATACTCCAGTTTCATTTTGAAAGGGTTTGGATTTGGGACACTAAAAACCCAAGTGGTTTTCAAACCACTGGGTTTGAAAAAATTGCAAAATTAAATAACTGGCTTATGACAGATTTTAATTTGAACATTTATTGTTCAGCAGGACCTAGTAACTACTGACCTATAAGAGTTTTGTTTGTTATCTTTTTTTGTTTCACTGCAAAGTTTACATTATGCTGTGTTGTCTGTAGTTTAAAAACCTTGATCATAATTATAAATACAGGAATCTTCAGGAAGATATTTCTGAAGAAATACAGGAATATAAAGGCCTAAAAAGAAAATATTTTACTAGATTTGTGTCTCATAGGCCTCTCTCAATATGGTTTTTAAAACCTGAAATAACTTTTTATAAATTTGTCTGCAGAAGATCCAAGCAGAAGCACAACTGTTTGCAAAAGTTGAGGAAAAGCATTTATGTCTACTTGGCATCATTTCAGTTCTTTACAAATCTATTACACAAAAAAAATCTTAGCTCCAGGGAGCCAAGCTATTGTACCTGAACTGGAAGGTCTGACCCAGATATGGATTGTACCTATTATGTAGAGACCATCAATTGACAAATATTTGAAAGTGTTCAGAGTACCAACACAAATAATATAAAAAAAAAATCCATTGGCACAAAAACATATCATAAAACACCTGAGATACAACAAAGAAGCTAGTGCTTGTTCACTGTGAACAGACATTTTCAAGTGTTTTAAAGTTTTTGCTTTGTTTTGTAACAAGTTTAGTGGAATTTAAAAAAAACTCAAAAAACACCTGGCTTTCAGAAAAATGCTTCTTTTAAAGAAAATCTAAAAAGTTACACAATGATTCTGGGCATGCAATCTGGGAACTTGGAGTATCCACAACACTCATCAGAATTTTGGGCAGAGGAACAGAATTTCTGTATTCTTTTTAAATTGTAAGTGATTCAGCTTGAGTGCATTTCAAACAGTGCCCAGTGAAAACCAGATCTACAGGAAAATTGGACAGATTGTCAAGGAGATCTTGGAGATGTGGGCTAAGGAGGAAGAACCAATGTTTTCTTCTTTGACAATTAGATTTGGAAAATGGGGTTCAACCTGCAAATGATTGTTTGGTTTTACACGCGTAAACCAGAAGCTCACATCATTATCAGAAACCACATGCTCTGATCCCCATGCCAAAACAAACCAGGTGATCTGCCTCATGCGTGGACCTGTTGTTAGCTGCATGCCTTGCGACTAGTCTGAACTTTGTGCAACAATCATCTGGGGTTATACCAAAAGGAAACATTCTTCTTCATTTCTTTCAATTCAGGATGGAGCTAAATGAATCAGAGGAGTTTTGCCATTGATTTCTGCAGGATTGTGTTTAACAACTTCTAAAACATCCCACATTTTTTGTTGTGGTGTATAAAGCAACTTAAGGTAAAAAATACCCCTTTCTGATGATACTAGAGCCATTCTTAAAAATAATAGAAGAAAATGAAATTTCAGGAAAAAAATACCTCTGAATTTTCCCCTGTGTAGCATCCTTGTCTGCAGTCTAGAGCAGAGCAAGAGCTGTGTGCTTTCTATGTGAGTGCAATATCAAGCACTACAAATGTTCAGCTTAGAACTGTCAAGCCGCACATAAAATATTGATACCTCACATTGGCAGGGTTAATACAGTGTTATTTTAATTGCAAACACACTGTGGGTGATTAGTCAAACTTGGTGTGTCTTGAATTCTAAGATAAAAATGCCTTCTGGCTGGACCTCCTATGCAATTAGCACTATGACCCTCATGTGCTCTTCTCTGTTATTAATATGATTGGTCTAATATGAGTATTAGACATCATTCATTAACCTGTTGTGAACCATCTTAGAAACCATCTCTGAATAATAGACTACATTCCTTTTTCTAAATCCATTTACTACTAAGGAAAGTGAAAAGGATGAAGATGAGCTTTCTCCATTACATTGACTTGTGCAGTGTTAAGCAATATGTACTGTATGAAATTATGAAAGAGCAAATTAAATAACAGGGCATATCTGGCTTACTAGTGATGGATGATCAGGTGCTCATTATGTTGAATTTCTATCCTGTTCAGAAGATGAATGCACATGCCAGAACAGAAATATGTTAACTGACCCTGTCTGAAGATAAACTAATGCACATCTGGAAGTACACTGTTTTGCCAGCTCACTTTATGCTGGGTTTCTCTCTTCCTTTCCTTTCCTTTCCTTTCCTTTCCTTTCCTTTCCTTTCCTTTCCTTTCCTTTCCTTTCCTTTCCAAAATCTTTTACTTGCTATTAAAAGTGCATTTGCCTACACACTAGCTATTAAAAATTGCAGATTACTATTAGCAGTAAGTTAATAAAAGAAAAAAAAAGGAAAGTATTTTGGAAGGGAAGTGCTCTCTTCTCTGAGGACAAGTATTCAGTCAAGATAAATCAAGTACTCCACTGGTTTCAATGCAGTTTTATTTTTCACATCAGATGACGAAAAAAGCCCAGTAAAAGAACGTTATCTACAATAAAATAGACTGGATTGCTGACAGGAACTGATTATAGATTAGAAAAATTTCCTGGATCATTATTTTACCTAATCACACTCTGAACTGAGTATTGCTGTTTTGTTCCTGTGTGAATGCTTGGTCGCTTCAAATTCTTTACCCATCTCATATGCCTGGTCCTGTCAGTGTTCCTGGCTTACGATGTGTGAGGCACCCCTTCTCTGGTCTGAAGACAAGGTCACATTGTGGCAAGATGTCTGCCTAAGAAGGGTGTTGAGATTTACTTTCCCTGATGGGTAAGGCAAGCCGTGTCACAGAGGAAAGGATTTAAAGCACTGCAAGGAGCAGAGAGGGGGTAAAATTAAGGATGTTCCCTGGTCTCTGCACTTCATTAGGAAGCACACACTCCTGGTTTTGTAAAACTCCATGTGCTCCCTTCTACTTGATGGGCAATGGGTCAGCTCTGCACTCTGCTTGTATGGGCACAGCTAGGGCCTGGGGCCTGAAATACTGCCCTCCAAATGTGTGAGGTGTAGGCATGACAGCAGCAGAAGGATTCTCTGAGAGGTCCAGCTCATAATGCCTGAGACTTGGCAGGACATACAAGTAAAATATTCCTGTAAAGAAGAAGTCAGTGTCCATGTTTCATACCCTTTATTTGTTTTGAGTAGGATTCTAAGGCTGAGTCCCCACTAACATAGGACTGAATTTTATATGTTTATAATAGGGTTAAGCCTTTCTCAGTGAGTATATAATTATTCTAGATATTCCTACTGGAAGGGATAAGAGGCAGGAGATTTGCTGATTTTTTTCTCTGATGTCTAGCATGCTATTTCATTAAGGTATCATCTTTTAAATCAAACTCCTGAATTACTTGAAGAATAGTAGTTCAGTGATTGCTTTTGACAAGTGGGCATGAAATACTCATTAAAGAACTGTGTGTTTTTGTCAAATGAGTATTGCGCTGTTTTCACAGAGATTTCCAGCGCCTCTTAGAAAGTCATACCTAATGCTTAAATTAAACATCGACTCATATGACTTCAGCAGAAGTCAGCTACTAATAACATAATTCTTACTGATCTGCTAACAACCTGGAGATCAGTTCAATTGTTAGGAATTCTAGCAATACCAAAATTACCACTGTGTTGAATTATTAATGGTTTGTATCAAAGAATGAGCTTAAACTGCTTTGGTCTTGTGTAAAAATTCCTCTGATCTTTGGCAATCATTATTTATTTACAGCTCCCATACGTTCTCCCTCTTTCACAAAGAAATAGGGTTTCTTAAGTATGGCCAGGAGGCATTGAATTTTCATATGTAGTACTGTCTCTCAGTTAGAAAGACAGGGAAAAACTGCTGGCTTGAAGGTTCAGCAGCCAGCTTTTCCGTGTGAAACGCAGGTTATCTAAACATTTTCTTCCCCTGAGAGAGATATTCATAATATTTATTCTAAAATACAAATATTAGGGCTCTTTGCTACATGTGAATTATCCTTAGGTATAGTAAATACAGTTCAGGTTAAAATAAAATCAGGGCATAGCAACAGCTAGTGTTTACATTTATAAAAAGTACATGTGGAGATCATTGCAGGAAAATGTTCCAGAATTTATTAAAAACCCCCTTTTCAGTTGTATAAAGAACATTCTAACGTTTAGACTTGAACCCAAGTTGGCTGTAACTGTATAATGTGTCTTCCATAGAGTATCTCTCTGTTTAATGTGGACATCTTCCCCTAAGTTGGTTCATTTTGCAGAAGTCAGATTAATACCAAATGTCCTGATTTATAAATTACACAGGACTAGATATTTAATTTTTTTTCTTTAAATTCAGCTTCAATCTATCAACTAACGTCTTGACAATCCTTTAGAGTCAAAGAGAGATAGGATCACCCATTTATCACTATTACTTGTCTGTGTCAGACGTATAATTACTTGAAGCATCTGGTCAGATACAATGAAAATGGAACAGAGAAATAAAGAACATATTTGAGATACCATTACAGTTTGTACTTAAAACTGCAACACAATTTCAAATGGTGCGTGGCATTGCTTTAAAAAGAAAAGTATATAGAATAAACCCCTAATTTTTTGTTTTTGAAAATAATTGATGCCATTTGTTGTTTGAACTGATGTTCTTCTGTTGATAATCTGTTAAAGTTCACCGCATATACGTAGAATTGATTATATTCAGAAACAGGATATAGCAAATGTTCCAAGGAAATGCCTTTCAAATTTTCATACAGCAGTTCTCAGTTCCGGCAGCTTTTATTTAAAACTACTTCTACATAAGTAAATTAAAGGAATATGATTTTTAATTGCTATTCCTTTCACTCTCTAGAGATCAAACTAGCTGGAGTGGACTATAAATCCTCAAAATGTGCTTACTAGTTTTGTAAGGTTTGACAGAAGATGGGCTCAGACTGTTGACAGAGTTTGATGATTCCAGCACCATGAAAGGGAGAAGCATTAGGAGGCTCACCAGCTCGTTAGTTAGTGTATATCACTATCAAACCAGGGCAATATAAACCAGGACCAGACTCGTCCTTTTCCTAAAATGCTCATTCCTATATTAAAGTTCTACTTTCCCTCTATGGTAGATATTCCCACCGAGTTCCACACTCATACAGGAGGGCTGGTCTTAATTACTACCTCTATAGCAATGTCCCTGGCCTGCTTATTTTTACTTTATAGAACACTTTGGGAATAGAGTAATTTTGGGAATCAAATAAAAACACACTGTTTGCTCTCTCTCTGAAGCAATCTTGCCTATGATAAGTTAGCCCTGAAAGGGTTCACCTGGTTCTTGGAGCAGAAATCCACTTCTCCAAATATGTGTTCCACTGAATCACCAAATCCTGGCACAGACACACAGGAAAGGCACATCATTAACGGCAAAAGGCATTGCCTGCTGATAACTCCAAATAACCCATAGCATGCATCTCTATAACCTACTCTCACAGTGAAGTTCTTTCCAAAATGCTCAGTGCTAACCCAGTGTTATCACAACTGAAATAGCAGCAATTAAATTTCCATTGCAAAGAAAATATGAACAAAGCTGAACACTCTCGTAAAAAACCACACCGTTCAGATGGGGAAAGCAGCTTCGAACAGCTGAGAACTCTGTCAAATCAACATCAGTTCTCATCAGACCACTCCAAGGTACTTCTCTTTGCAATAACATAATGCATTTCAATTTCTGTCTCTATCAGTTTTCCATGCTTAGACAAACAATGCTACATGATTACTTTATATCTCTAAAGACAGTGATTTTTCCCTCAAACTGTCCCAAATAAAATCTAGCAACATTAAATGTATATAATAGCAAAATTAAAACGAAGTACTAAGCAGAAGGTGAACAGCGAGGAAGGATGTAGGGAGATTACATCTAAGAACATCCCCTTTAAGTTAAAGACTTCAGAATGTTAAGAGTGAAAACTCAAGGTTAAAATGAAAGCACTTTTGAAATGTTATCTGCAGGTTATTGCACTGTCCTACCATTCTCAATTGCAAACTCACTTATATAATCCCCTATATTGAAGTTGTCTTATACGTATATATATTTAAATCTTTTTGTTCACGTATGCAAGAGCTAAAAAAATTAATTTTTTTTTTTAATCCTTATAGGAGTACGGCCTTCATGAAGGTAGCTCCCTCAGATGCTGAAAGAAAATAGAACACCTCTGTCTATTTATTAAAATACACAGATAAATTCAGGGATTTACAATTTTTAATATATGCTGTTATATGATTCCATGCAAAGAAGCATATTTTATTTTACAATGTGCAAATATGCTGCATTTATCAAAAGCAATCCTCATCAAGTTTTCTTTCTTTTGGGAAAATTAAAACACATATTTTGCGGCTAACTGTGCAATATTATTGCATCTAATATGATTTTAGCTGAGGGAAATCAACGAATACAAGTTTAGGTGAAAGATTTTGAAAAATGGCCCCTCTCATATTTAGTACAACACTTTGTTTAACAATCAAGGAAATTATTCTGTTTAACTGAGAATGAAATCAAAGCTTCTCTGTCCCTTCAACTAGGACACGTCCCTGCTCACAGTTTTTACTTAAACAGCTCATACATTTGAGGTATTGGATCAGTTTCAAAGATGATGAAATATTAGATGTCTGGAAATCAGTACAATACAGAAAACCCCCACTAACTGCCATTATGAGAAAAGTAATCATGATGCAACTCTCCACTCACACAAAAAATTTTATAATCCTTTAGAGTTTCTCAGGCATCACTTGTACAATCAATCTCTTGTAGGATGCTTTGCACTTGGATTATGGTGAATTGTAGTGATCTATTTCTACCTGAAGTAAAAATTGTCATCTTTTCTGGAAATCAGAGTTAATTTTTTGGTTGTTGCTTTATGTGCATGTACCAGTATTTGACTACAAAATTACGTATTCACATTGGCGTAAAAGAGATTATGTGAAGTTAGTCAATTATCCATGATAGCAAAGGAACTGGCATGCAGATTATGGTGAGGAAACACTTTTAATCTTAAATCTCAGTTCTGTGAGCCAGCCATCTTAATTACTGCCAGTCTGAGAAAAAATATTTCAAAACTGGTTCATAATATGTGCCTTAGTCTGACCTCAATTATGACCAATTTATACCAGGCTAATCGTAGGAAAACTTTGTACTACAGCTTTTTTAACCTTACCCTTAGAGGATATCCTTTAAGATTATCTTTGCATCATGATGTACTCGCCATCACCGAATTACTGCCATCCCATTTTGCTGAAATCAGATCAGTTGGAAGTAGGGTTTTGGATTCTTAGACTTTTTCTCTGGGGTGTAGGAACTGAGAGTGGTTTTATTAATTTTCCTTAAAATGGCCCAAGTAGACTACAATCAGCATTAAAGTCTTATCACTTAGGAAAATTAGCAAACAAAATTTCCAATTTTTTTATGAATAGATTAAGAACACAGCAAGCTGAGTCGTAGAAGCTCACCAAACACAAAGTCTTATCTTCCCCCCAGATGCCTTTCCTCCAGTGGATTTTTTGTGCTTTAGTTCATAAGTGCACAGGAGTGCACTTGGACACCATGAAATAGATATTCAGCAGTCATTGATCATTACTGATATGTAATAATCTCAATCCAGAATAAGAGTGTCAAATGACTTTTGCATTAGAAGACTCACAACTGTCAGAATTTATCAAAGACCCATTATAGGAATGGATGTTTTCAAAGTCTGCTGAATATGGTCTTACAAACTTCTCTTGCTATTGTAATTTCTGTGGAAAAGTTTTATTAATCCATTAAATTAAATGAGCAGGAAGGAAGTTCAAAATACCAGCCTATAACAGTACTTGTAAAATTAATAAGAAATTCCAGGAACCAAAACAAAATGATAAAAACAACCTAGGCAAAAAAAAAAAAAATTAATCCAAGCTTTTGATCATTCTTCAGCCATCCCTCTTGGGACTTGGCTTTACCAACACATCTCTCCAGTAGTTACACTGCAAGGCAATATAGCATTACATTTATGATGACAAAGTAAATTATTCAATAAAGAAATTCAGGTTTCAGTAATGCTTTTTTTCCTCCTAAATTTATGTAGCAGCATATATTTGCACGTTGCTATTTATCTGTCTAGTGAGTTTAGTATATGAGTGCCTCCTAATGAGCAAATAACCAAAATCACACTAGGGTGATAGCATATCTTTCCTTCTACTTAACACTTGATTTAACCTTATCTTCTTTTCCCTCTTCCTGCATCTATCCAACAATTCTTTCTTTCCACTCTCTTTCTAAATAAATTCACTTATACATTCTTCTTACCCCCTTAATTTTAGTTACTTTCCAGGGACCTGTAAAACAGAAAGTGGAAACAGCATTTTTCTTTCATTTTAAAACCAGTCATATTCATGATGATATAAATTTCCTATACCAATAGGCTTCTTAGACTAGTTGCTGCCCTCCTCACAAATTAGACTTCTGCATTTTACTGTTCAAATGGAAACCAGAATCTAAAGATCACAGCACCCAAAAATGGAGAAGAATCAGTCTAAAACTAGTGACTTGTCTCTTTTTTGGCAAAGTTTAAAACAATAGTGCAAAGGTATGTAAATTTAATTGAGAAAAATAACTAGCAAGTATTTCCTTTATTTTGTTATTAGTTTATTTCAGAAAAAAAAATCTTACTTTTACCCCTGCCTAAATTCCAAGCTTCTGGTCCTTGTTTTTTATTTAGCCTCCCAGGAGAAACGGAGTGATGAAATCTCCTTTTTCTTATCTGTTTCTCATTAGTAAATAGAGATACCTAAAATAAAATGTAAAGGAAATAAAATTTCTTTTAATCTGAAACTTATTACTTAAAATATGGCATAAATTTTATTTGGAAATCAAAGAATGACTAAACTTACTTCTTGTGATTTATTTTTAATAAAAGTTCAGCTTTTTTTCCCAGTTTCTCCACTGAATAAAGAAACATTACATTGCAGGAAAGAGCCTTAAAGGTCTGGGTTCAAAAATGGCTTATTGCTAAGTCTTATAGTGCAAGACAATAAACCTTTTTTCTTTATTTCAGCTCTTACCGGATTGTAAAGCAGACAGATATATTCTTATTGAGACAGGTGATAACAGAAAACATTTTGGTTTCTTGACTATCTAAATAAGCTGAACACACAAAAACATTATTTTAAAAATCTTATCTTGTTTTTCAGTGGGGTTGTCATTGGAGATAGAATGGTGGTAATCCAAGTTGAAGTTCATCCTCCAAAAAATTGATTAGTTGAAGTAATCAGTCCAAAAGTTATTGTCATTTGCTATAACTACCTTGCAGAGTTGTAACTCGCCCTCGTTTTCTGCACAAGACATGAAAGAATTTTCTGCCTTTTTGGGTGTCAAGGAATATATGTAATCTGTATATTCAATTTCTGCCTTTTTTTTTCTAATCACCTCTTTTTTCCCAAGATCAGATGTTCCTTTTATGACTTTAAGATCTTGAGGAAATATTCATAAGAAAGCAACTAACATCTTTCTCTTTTTTTTCTATTTCAATATTTTAGAAAAAAAAAAATCAAAACAGAGTCATGCTGTTACTCTTTATTAATTAATTCCTTAACCTGCAAAAAGACAAGAAATTCCCCTGGCTTAGTCAGTCTCTGCACAAACCAACTAGAACCATTAGAAGACCCAACCAGTTGAGTAGCTCAGGAAGCAGAACTTGTAAGAAAATCTTTGCATATGATTTATTTGTTCCGTGTTATATATTATCAAACAAAAATTTCATTCCATCTATCGCATTATTCTAAACTATGAAGAAGTCAAAAAGTTTACAGCCCAAGAAACACACCTTTAATTCTGAAACTTCTGTTGTTTTCATTTGTCATTTGGTATGAATTCACATCCCAAAATACATTATCAACTTAAAAGGAGCGCTCACAATGTTAAGTAGCATATAAGAAAAAAATGAACGTGAGAGTGTGGAGCGATGGGAGATATTTATTTTTGTTTGTAGTGCTAGGTATGAATGCTCAGTTCTGTCTTGCTTCTTCTACAACACTAAAAGAGCAAAAGGAAGATTTACAGTGTGAAAAGCATTAACAACAATACCACAAAATAATCATACATGTGTGTTGCGGTGAGTAGGTTTCCTGCGGTGGTATGGCATGCCACGGCCTTCTCGGAGAGCGCAGAGAGGCTTGCTCAGGGAGAGTGGCTGTTCCGCTTCCCGTGCCTCTTCCAGGCTGCCCCTTGCATCCTCTGGGAAGCTGAAGCCCTGCAGCACGGTGACAATAAAGGAGGCAAGGAGGCTCTCCACATAGGGACTGCAGACAATCTTTTATTTCATGGTGGCTCCCAGAAGCCTAGAGCCAGCACATGTGCTGGCTCCCCAAGGTAGAGATTCAGCACATGGCATGGTTCCCCCAGGCAGAGGCTGGTGCCCCAAGGCAGGGAACAATGCGAGACACAGCAATCAGGTGGCATGCAGGATGCTTTGTCCGGGGAAGAGGGGCTCGGAGAGAGCACATGGACCAATGGTCACAGGGCATAGGGGCGGTTCATGGGTGGAGTTGGGGTAACAGAATCAATGGGAGAAACCGGAGGGAGTGGTTTGGGCTAGGGGCGGGGAAGGGGGGGAATCCACGTGGAAAGGCAGGCAGTTTGGTAAGAATAGAAGTGGAGAAAAATGTAACACTACACATGTGCTTTTGGATACTTTTTACGACAGCACCATACTACAGTCTTATCAGTGAATGGCCTAGCTGGCTGTTAATTTTTTTTAATTTCTTGAGAGTTATTTTTCCAGCCTTAATTTTATTCTGATATGAGCTTTTGAACACCACCTTAGTTTAAAATTCAAGTTTATGCTATTTAGTGACAAAGAAATAAGACATAAATGCACAGGATTAATCTCAGTGTAAAATAGTTTTTCAGCTTATCCAAAAGACTGTCTCACTGACATATCCCCTGCACTGTGGGGAAGCAGATACCTGACACAGTTTGGGCTTTTTAAACATTTTATTATGCTGTTGCTGTTAATTTAGACATTCTCCTTATTGATTGGCAGCATTGCTTGTAAAGGAGAGTGTAATTCCTGCACTGTTAGGTTCTGGGAAACTTCCATTTACCTCAGCAGAGCAGTACGGAACATTGACGCAACTACATGGTACCTGGCAGAGTTCATCTAGAAGGTCTGGAGGAAAATCACTACTTGGAATCATATTTTCTTATCTACCAACATGTAGCAAAAGACCAGCATTTCAAACATATGCTCGTGACATAACTTACTTTAGGTAGGTAAAAAGACAAAGACATTTTAAGTATGTTTACTCAGAAAAGATCATTCGCTTACAATAATTAGCTTTGCTAGTAAGAATTTAAGAATTTCATTTTTTAATATAAATATTTGGCTAATAGATATAAAAGGTATTTATTTTCTCTTCAGTTGGCTTTCTTTCCTAGGATTAGGATAGCATGACAGATGGCTGATGTCATCTTTACTTGGAAGAACTCAGCTGGCAATAATAGCATGGTACATTTCTGGGGATTTGCAGTACTGTATGTCATGAAGTCGTTTTCAACCAAAAAGAGTCCAAAAGGGAATTCCCAGAAGTAAATATCTGCCTATGATATCCTACTGTGTCTTGTTGATGCATCACAAACAGAAGGAAGCATAGAGTCTTTATAAAACTCCATAAATATTTACAATATTGTTGAAAATACATTGGAAATGCTACAGATTGCAAATGGTATGGGCCCCCTTGGCACTGTAACTTTGATTTTGCTGTTGAGTGAGAATAACAAAAACTGGTGATTTATATATATCAGAATCTGTTATGTATATATTTGAAGTTCAGTGATTTTTGTCACATTTGACATTCATGTGTAATAGAGTGAAAGCATTAATATTAGTAGAATGTAGATATGCTGGTTGATTGTTTTTCATCTTGCTAATGATTGCTGTGATGAGTAGAATAATGTCAGGGTCGGAGGGTTAGAGTTAATGAGAGCTTTCTATTGCACCATTGATTAATGGTGGATACCATAGTGAGAGATTTTCACATTCCTCTCATATATAAACAATAAAGGTAGAAATGATGCCAATTTAAACACTTTGACTATCTACCAAAATGTTTCTAAACCTGTCATAATGATATCTAGGCTTGACAAAAACTGTGAGAAATTATATAAAAATATATAAATTTTATCAGATGCTTGTAATGATATAAACCAAAGCTTGCTTTTTAAATCCACACTTTCTCTATTTGCACTAGGTTAGACTGTAAGAGATTTTAAATCCCTCTCCTAAATGCATGTTGGAGAGTACACTTTCTAAAAGGCAGAATAATATAATATATTGTAGCATAATATATGTTTTAAGATTAGAATATGATTCTTTCAATAGCTGATTTAATAATTACAATTTAAATATGTTGACTCCAGTTGATATCTGTTCCCTCTTAATCCAAGAACAGACTTTACTGACTGGATTTCAAAGATAGAGAGCTAACTTTCATAAAGCTCCAACTCTTCTTGAAGAACATAGATCCAAATGCAAGAAAGCAGACCAATGTCCATAAGAAACGGAGCAAATATTTTTGACAATTATATTTCACTTCAATGCTTTTCACTACTCTGTGTCACAATGAGAAAGAAAAGAGAGACTGCAAGGTAATGAAAAAAAGCATCTTAAAAACCAAAAAGACCAATCCACCCTCAGCTCCAAAATCTAAACTTACTTTCAAAAGTGTCATCTTGTCAAATGAAAAATGTTTTTCAAAATTTCTACTAAGAGCTTTCCAAAGTATATACCTTTCTAGCGAAGAATATCATATAAGAGGTAGTGTATAAGAGAATTTAATGACTTAAGACAAATTGTCTCTGCTTGTCATATTAACCTATCTTTATATACCTAAGAAATGAACAAATAATATATGACCATGACATTTATATGAGTATTTTTATTCCTTTTCCATGTTTTATTAGGAAATAAAATTAAATGGCTGCATGTACCATGGTTAAGAGAAGTTAAATCTTGATCCATCACCTGAACATTATGGACAATGAATGATAATTGACCTATGCTACCTATTAGTACCAACATAGGCTTTAACCATTATATGAACAAATTTGAAAAAGGCTGGCCTTGTAATAAAGCAGTATAAAGCTGTCATGTTCCACTGTAGCTATGCTGATGGTGCACTGAAGAGACCATCATTTGCTGCAACATGGAAAATAGTAGGCTGGTAGGATTTTAATGTTTTTCTTTTGTAGTAACAGTGTACTTCTTTCCTAAGTATGATTAAATAATCATAAGAACTCCTCTAAGGGCTAATCTGCGTTATTTCCCAGATTTTCACCTTGGGGACATATTGTCCCTTGTCACTGAAACCTCAGGGACAGAAGGGTACGCTACAGGGTGGCACAGCAGGAAGCTGAGATACTGATGAAACAGTGTTCAGTTAATGAAGGCATGGCCCATGGCTTCTGCTGGTATGCCATATGTTTGAAGAAATGCTAATGACTACAATTCAAATACCTTTTTCATCTTAACTATATGTAAATGTGTTTATAAATGCTCTCTTATAAATATACTATCACATTTTTAAAAGCTAAGTGCTAATGTTGCTTTCAACATCTATAATACACAATAATTAAAACTTTAGCAATTCTGTTTAATTATACCTTATGGGAAACTGTACAGTAATTTATAGAAATTAAGCAGAAAAACAAAGATCAACAGAAATAAAGCAGCAGTCTAAGAACTGAATAATAAATAATTTAGATCATTATTTTGCAAAAACAAGATCATTGTGAGTAGACAACTTAGGGCCCAGTTCTCAAACAGCTGAAATTTGCAAGGGGAAGATCAGTTAAAAAACTCATGGCATTCTATTTAAAAACTCCTTCAGCAAGTTGAACTAATTGTGAGTTTTTTGTGCAGTCAGATAATTTAACAAAACTCAAAAACTAGAACTACCGATTTAAGATCAAAAACTGGGGAGATCTTAATTGGGCTGCGGCTTTTTTCTCTTTGCTTTACCTTTGTGAAAACCCTGTAACACTGCAGGTGATCATTAGCCACAAATGGCACTTTGCAGTGAATCATCTTCTCCGCAAGTGGCCAAAACAACATCTCCATTGCAACAGCAGAAGTGGCATTCAGGAAGAGCAGTTGGTGACCAGGTTAGCCTACATGGGACACTACTATTTTTGCTGCAAGGCAGGACACCCTGTTGCAGTCATAACTGTTCCAGAGAAACTCCCTCAATATCCAGGTTAAAGCATGGTGGTATTGCTAATCTGGGAATCTACTTCTCACTTTTGTTTTCCTCTTAACAGAATTGAATCACTCATACACAAATTTTGCATAATACCTACTACAGAATTTGAATAAACTTAAGATGAAGAAGGGCCAAATATTTTAAAATCTCAGGGAAAATCTACTTAAATTGCATCTCACAAAGACAAAGCCATGAAACTTAACCACCAGTTAACTCAATTTTCAATTCGTTGAAATTTCAACGAGATTCAAAAATCCAGACCAAGCAAGAAGGTAAATAAAATATAAAATGTGACAGCTGTCTAAGCATTCTTTAGGACACTATGAGTATTAAGGTAAAACACCTGTACCATGCTATTTTTACTGATTCCTTTCTTTCACTTGATCCTTAAGAATTAGGACTGAATGAATTACATGAATGAGCTTTACTTGTCCAGTTTCAGACAGAACCGTCTTACACAAGTGCTACACTTTCAGTGGAAGACTTTTTCTGCTTTGCTCTCACCAAAGAGGGTCACAAATTTGACCTTAAGGAATGAAGAGAAGAACTGGAAAACCATTCTGTTTTGTGATCATCTTACTTACAAATTAGGCAATTGTTTGAGAAAAATAATTTCTGACTAACCATATATTGTGGAACACTCTGTGGGAACCCAAACCAGGATTGTGTGTGTAGTTTACACGGTGAAACACTGAATTCTATTTTACAGTCAAGGCAATTAATGTTTTAAATTCTATTAGAGAGAATGTGAAAGTATGCTGCACAGAGGAGGACACCTGGAAGGGAAAAAAAATGGAAAATCACAGTTTCTCAATATCTTAATGGAAGGTCCTTCAGGCTGAGTAAACAACCTCTTTATCAACTCTGCCATCTCTTCAAGCAGAATTCATTTTCTTCTGCCTCAGCCAAAAGCAGCCTTCTGCCCTGTGTGCCCTCTTCAGCCAGGCAAGACTGACAGTCAGGGTCAAGAATTTTGCCCTACATATTTGACACATAGGCTCTGAATGTCTCGTTTTTTAACCATTAGCACTGACTGGTCTGTTGAGGTGTCAGTCTCTTCTGGAAGGCTGGTGAGGCATGGGCCTTTTGTTGGCCTTTCATACAGAAGAAAATTTCGCACTCTGACTGTACATTATTTTTTATTGACAAAAATGTAAAATATGGAGGACGATGGAGGACAGGGTAATGGACTAGAGAGTGTGTCCTTCAGTTTAGCAAGTCAGCTCCAGCTTGGAAAGTAGGGAATTATTTTTGCACTTAGCACTTGCTTACTGACCTCTGTGAAGAATATGAGTAAAATGATTTTAGGTACCTTCAATTACCACAGTTAAAAAACTCCAGCTCAAGAAAGAAAAAGGAAAAGGTGTTCTTTTATTCCCATTTTACATATAAGGACATAAGGCAGAAAAAGTAAATGTTTGCATTTCTGAAAAGTAGAGGTGATCAGCCCAATGACTTTGACAAGAATCAGTAAACTTTCAATAGCTGAAATTCTCAGGTTCAGGCCCAGTACATACTTAAATATCAAAAATGGGATTTATGTAGGGTTGTTCTGTTTTGGTTTTTTTATCAAATGAATATACAATTTATGTAGGCTACAGAAATGCAGAAAGGGAATAGCAGTGACGGAGAAAGACTTCTAGAACGCAGTTCTCACTAATGGTATTATCTCACTCCTACAAAACACAGGAACTGTTTCGAGGGGAAAGGGTTGACATCAGATCTTCCACCTTACAAGCTGATGCTCAGCTACGGAGTTAAAACCCATCTTCTTCCCTCTCTTTCATGCTCAGAAAATCTTCAATTGTCTTCTGCAGAATATCTGAGCTTTATGAGTAATATTTGAAAACGCTCTGAAGAAGATAGTGGTTAAGAGTACCAACCTAGGACCTGGGTAAGGTGAACTTCGAAGTTTCAGGCAGGTCCTCTGTTCACAATTTAATTAACTATTCACTTGAGAAGTGCATACACATGGGGCAGTGCTGCTCTTCACCCTCTTGTTGCATTTTAACAGGCATAAGTGAGCACATATCAGGTACCTCAAAATAGGCCTTACATGATCTATATGAGGGGATTTTGAGCCTCAGAAGTTGTGAAGCTCTGTAGACTTTGGTGATTTGTCCTGTCCATTCATTAATTCCTCAGCTGCAGGCAGCCTCACACATCTTACACTCTATTTCAGTTTCTGGGGTGTCTCACTCCTGCTGTACCCTGTGGAAGGAACCTCGCTGCCTAACCATGGATTCTGCCATGGGGAGGAAAATTTGGCTACACACTTGCTTTATAGTTATTTGTAGAGAGAGGGAAACTTTGAAAAGCCAAATTCTTTGCTACAGCAGAGTGATCCTTGGAATGCCTGTAGGATCCTCAGTCAAGCATCTAGATAATAACAAACAATTCTTTTCTGTTTGCTTGTTTTGGAAAAGTAGGCTATTCACCAGAGTATTATTACTTTGTGTCTCCAGGTAAGAAATTGATTATGTGCCCCGCCTCCATCACTTACAGGCCATGTCTTCAGTTCCTCTTTGATGGTATATCTTGAATCTTCAATACTTTTTTGGACCTGTCTGGACCTATATGTCTTCATTTTTTCCTCACTAGACCTTCAGAAACCTAGCAAAGCTCCTTTTGAGCAATGGTGGCTAATAAAGCTAAAGACTGACTACCAAATTAGATGGGCAATACAATCCCTGGGGAAGATAACTGCATAAAAATCCACCAAACTGGTGGGAGCTTTTTAATTTGACCAATATGGTTAAAGATATGTGCAGGCTCACATCTTTGCACAATCAGTATAGCTAGACCAACTGTTTATATTACAGAAAATTTTAGAATTTCATTAAAAAATTGGCCTTTCAGAAAAACATTTGGCCACATAGAATCAAAACAAAATTTGAAGTTTGTTACAAAACTTTATTTTGGTGGGGGGAGAATGTATTTAAAATTCAATAGAAATAAGGTCAAAATGTTTCAAAAATACTTCAGTTTTTGGGTATAAATTATATCATAGTTACCAGTGAACCTCAAAATAAAAAATAATTTTGAAACAAACAGCAACATTATATTCCAATAAATGTAGAGAAAGCTGTGAGCCTATTGAAATGTTTTGTTTCAAATTAGAAAACACCTTTCAAGCAAGTTTAATCAAAATTGATACTTTCCTTTAACAAGTTCAATTTTGTCAAAATCCTGTTTCCTGACAGCTGCAGTTATAACTTATATTTAGAAGCTTCCAAAACATTTTAATTTTGAGGTTATTATACAGATACTTCCAGTGCTAAAAGAGAATATTGTAAACACTGAAGGCTTAGAATAGCCTTTTCAAAGCAGGATCAAAAGCTTTAAAATGTTGCACATGGATATGGCTGGGGAATTATTTCAAGAGACAAAAAACATTTGGAGAATGTTTGGAAAACATTGCTTTTCATAAATCTATACAAAGAACTGAAGCCTCAAGCTTTTGCTAAGGAAAAATATCATATCACATCCTCCTGATTCTTCAGTTGTGATGTATTTTGTCTGTTTACTCACATCTAGCATATGAGACATGAACTCTGGGACAGAGGTGAGCAGATTTCAGTAAGGGAGGCTGGTGCCTGCTGAACATCCTTTATTTACACCAGAAGAGCTGCCAAAAGAGGAAAGAACGTAAAAGATAGGGAGCAAAAGCAATCCTGATAGCAAGAAATAAATGAGGACTTTTTTATCTCTCTCTTTCATTTTATTTTATTTTTTAATGTAAAAGACAACCTGTTTTTAAAGGCATTTTCATGCCACTCTTCCTTGGAGTAGTAGAATACACAGTACCCACCATTGCTAAGGCAGAGTTCATTTCACTAAAGGTCTCCAGAAAGCTAATTATCTCCTGAGAACTTGCTATAATTTTAAGGTTATGCAAAAGATGTTAACTAATCACACAGCTCCCAGTTATTTGTAACATGCAGTGTGACTCTGAGGTTGCATTTAAATGAGAGACAGGCATGACTACTGATGTGTTGTTTGTTAGTGCTGCACAGCAAGCAAAATGCTACATTACACAGTGCCAAATTCACAATACTTCATCGGTTATGCTTCACAGATAACAGAAAGCATACAACACTTAATCAGTGTTCAGTGTTCCACAGGCTATATTAAATAATAATAATAATAATAAACTGAGAAGTACTCCAGGAAAAAATAGACTGCAAAATTAATTACAAATTGCAAATATGGTGCAATGCAAATGAATGCAAACAAGAAAATCAAAATGTTTATTTTTTTACCAGACACTGACCCGATTTGGAAAACTCAGGCTTCTTGATAAATTAAAAGTCACAGGTCAGGCCTTGTATTAACTGTATTGGCTCAAAATTACACAAATTTGAGGATGTTCAAATACGAAACATAGAACTTAAAACATACTCTCAGTTTAGAATTGTTACCTTTTAACATATCCTGAAACCAAAACTGCTGCAGACAAGTATCAGACTTTCTGCCTATTTTCAGAAGTGGGTGGACAAAGAAAATAGAGCTTATTGAATCTGAAAACAATAGCTTTGACTTCTTTGGAAACAATGCTATTGAGTCGCTTTTTTCCCTTGTGAATAGTTGTAAATACAATCAGCTTGTCGTTTTAAGGCAAAACCTCGCTTTCAAAAGTTGTAATTTAATGCAATGAATCAATAGCAAACAGGAATCTATACGTAATGTATATATCTATGTCTAATATATATGTATTTATATCTATAATATACATAAAGACATCAACAAATAATTAGAAAATAATATTATACCTCTCCTGCAAGAGTTAACATTTATGCCTTGTCATTCATAATTTGAACAAAATTACAATAGATAAGAATGATAGATAATTGTTATCTCTAAACATCTGACATGTGAATTATTTAATTAATTGTTCCCATTTTATGCTACAACACTAAGCATATTGAAGCAGGCCCATACATATTTCAATAGGTGCATTTTTAAATTTAGGGCTATGTCATCACCACACTAAATTAGAGACTAGATAATTAATATTTAACTTATGTTAAAGCATCTTAAAATGTACAGTCTTAACCACCACCCTTCATTTAAGACAGCCACGTGAAAATCTATTTGTAAATTTCCACTTAATTTTAAAGCAAATGAAACATGAATACAACTTGAGAGGCACATAAATGGCAAAAATCAAAAGAATCTAGGGTTTAGCAACCCAGAGAAAGCATGTTGCAGAATTTATGTCCTTCTGATTAGAGGGCTGAGGGGAAAAAGAGGGAAGTTCAGATGAACTAGAAGAAAACTTACAGAGGTTTATTTACAGAGCATATCTAAAAACTGATGTGGATTTCCAGTCTAAGCTTAGTGGAAAGAAAGAAAGAAAAAAAAAGGCAAAAACATCCCTTGAAGCTGTGGTATTTGCCATAGAAATCAAATCTTGCTTTGAAGCGAGAAGCAGCTGTTACTGAGAAATATGGAAATAATTTACCATAAGAGGCAAAGATGTGAAGAAAATAGATTCTAATCTGGTTCATAATATTATTGAATTATTATTTTAAAAGTCAGAAAAACAAATTAAATGAGCAAAATTGCAAGCTGTCAGAGATAAATGCTGACACTATGGGAAAAAAAATTAGAAGATCACTTAGTTAGCTAGAAGGCCAGAGTGCAGAGTCTCAGGTGTTCAATGAAACCTGCCTTCCAGCTCAGAGGGAGTCTGGTTTAAAGCAGACAAAAGAATGTCACAGACATGAAGAATGAAAAAGCTGTTTATACTCAAATATAAAACTACAGATCAGAAATGCTGAAGAGCCTAAAAAGTCTGGGATCAAAACCAGAATCCCATAATTAGCTATTCCTATTTAGGAATTGTGCCTACTTAACCCAGATTTCTAATCTGTCTTTAAAAAGTGAACTAGAGGAGCTCAGGTAGCCAAAATAAAAACTATGAGCTAATCAGCAGCTTATATTTCATTATGGACAAGAACTGTATCCCATCCCAGGAAAAGGACTTTAACTTTCAGTGTCTTAGACACTAGACCAAAAAAAAAGAAATCCACAGAAATAAAGCCTGATTCAATGGCAATATTTTTGCCAGCTCTAGTACTCAGTTGGAAAAAGTCATTTGGGGGAATAATTAACTTTAAACCCGCCTCTCCCCAAAACAGAGATTTTTAGTATGTTATTTAAAGTCTACAGGCCAAATTGTCTATCAATTAACTCTGACTTCAGAGAATCAGCAAAAATGCAGCTGCAAACAGTAGAACTTTGCTAGGATGAAAATGTCTTTCCAACTATGTAGTTTTGAAAAAGCCTAGCCTTTCAAGGTCCTATTTTTGAGAAAAGACAACGATTAACTCTGCCCTTCTGCTACTAACCAGTCTACACTACTTTGATGCTTAAGTATTTGCTAAAACTAACTTACATCACTGAAATTTAAGTACAGTTAATTACATGAATAAGAACCTATATATGCATACAATAGATTTTTACACTTTTCTATTTGTGATGACTTCACAATCCATTTTCTAACTTTTACATATAAGCAGCCATTAAGTTCAAGAGAAAAAGTACTAAACAAATCACAACAGCAATACTTGCTTAATATTTCTGTTTCTAAGTAACCCTGTAATTTTTCCTTCCATACAAATTTTTCCTGACCTTTTTCAAAAATCTAATCGAGGTCATCACATCATGTCTGAGTCTTCCCATATCATACATAATTTGCCTGTAAACCTTTGGTATATAATGTCTTCAGTTCTGGATTATATACTTTTATTTGTGCATTCCTTTTGATATTTCATCTCAGCTTTCCATATATATTAAAATAACAGCTGATGCACATAGGAATTTGAATGCCATCCTAAAATGAGTATAGAAGATGTAGTAAGATAGAGATTAAAAATGTATATGCAAGAGATGAGACTGAAAAGGTTCAGTGGGACAGTTCAGTGTGTGAAAGATGCTCAGAATTTTGGATGATTACCTAAATTTTATTCTGAAAACTTTTAGATCTCATTTTCAGAAAGAGCTCAAGCTCAGCAAGACCCCTAATGGGATTATCACTTCCTAATTCCCTGAAAAAATTTACAGCTGAGTTAAAATTAAACTGTGGGTGACTGTGAACTGTGGGTTCAAATGTGTAATTTTCATTTGGGATGTCTAAAGAAATTTAATTAAATGATCACACTAGTGATCACTCAAAGGCTTAACTGGTATCTTACGAAGTAAAGGTGATGTCCACTAAGAAACTCCTTTAACAGCACTGGGAGAGGAAGCTTAAAATGGCAAAAAACCAGAGCAACTGACTGACAAAGGGTATCCACATTTGTTAGATCCCTGAAAAGAATGGTAGGGACTAATAAAGAACATCAAAGAAAAAACATATGACAAGGTTGAGTGACATTCCACATTTGGGTGGCTAAAGAATGAAACTGTAAGGAAAACAAAGTGATTGCCTGGAGTGCAAAGATCCTGTCAACATGAAAACAAGTTAAACAAACAATTTTACTCTTTTAATTCATATTGAAGACTGTGTCACTCTGATGTAACTGAACTCTTTAAAATCAAATCAATCAATCTCTGTAGCACTTTATGGAAGAGCAAGAAGCAGAAAATAGAAACTTGACAGCCCAATGTACCTTTTGCCCTCATGTTAACTTGTCAACACTTATAACCCCAGAAGGAGAAATCAGACAATAGACAATATATAAATTATTCTTAACAGCAGTGACAGCTGCTGTCTTTTTTCTCTCAGTGCATGCAAAACTCACTGGTTCAGTTTCATTATTCTTATTATTTGTTACTGCTGTTACTGTTATTATTATTACTACCATTACTACTATAACTGCTTTTTAAAAAATGTCTCCCTAACTTAATCTTTGAGAGATGGATAAAACTGCTGTAAATCCAAAAGAAAAACAACTACTGTTTTGAATCTTTCATTCTACCACCAGCAGGTAAACAAAATTCTTCTCATAGCAAAAATAGCTGGGAATGGAAGCAAAATCTGGCTCTGCTGGGTCCACAGCTTCCCAGAACTGTCATTACAGCTGCATAGAAATGACATCCAGTGCACTGAAATGCATTTCTGGACTATGGAAACTTCAGAAGAACCTCAAAAACAAAGATAAACCTCTCCACTATTCAAGGCAGGAGCAATGCTTCTTACAGCTCTGCTTCAGAACTGATGTCCTTCCCAGACACTGCTCTTTGGAAGAGACATGAAACAAATCAAACTGTCTTTTGCTCCCTTTCCAGAACTCATCAAACACTAAACAACAAATGTAAAAAGTTCACTTATTTTGATAAAACAAAATCCTTCTGTAACCCCTGATGAATTCTGCTGTGTAGAAAAGTCAAGAGTTAAACGGAAAACCCCACAAACACTGCTTGGCCTGCTAGGGTATGAATGAAGGATGGAGCTGAGAGTCTTTCAGCATTGTTGAAGCATAGTAGGCTGAAGCCTGAAAAGCAAGAAAGTTGATCAATTCCCAAAAGAGACTAGGGCCTTTCAGATCTTCCAGGACCTTTCAAGTCTTCTGGGAGCTCAGTAAAACCTGAAGTATTTGCTTAATTTCTCTCCCTGAAAGATTGCAGTTGTGGGTGTGAAGGTTTTGGGCACTTCAGACTGCCTTGTGGATTTGTTTTCATTTTGGTGAGCTGCTGCTGTGAACAAAAGATTTGCAGTTTGGTTGGTTGTATATGTAAAGGGGTCTTTTACTGAACCTCAGAAAAAACATTATGAATTAGATTATTATGTTTTTATGGGTGAAAAGAGCTAAAGCAATTTAAGGAGAGGGAGTCTAGGCATGTTAAAGAGCTGTATAACTTGGAAGCAGGACCAGCATTTTACAATGTCTAAACAGTTTGTTGAGGAGGCTGGTAACAAGTGTGAAAAGAGACAAATTTGGAAGGATAATTAAAGAGGATCAAGATGAAATACTAGCTGTCAGGAAGCAGAAAGTATTTTAAACTAGTGTTAGCAGATGCCTCAAGTATTACTCTGCGCGGACAAAAGGGAAATGTGTGTGGAGAGAATCCCAACTCATGAGAATAAAAAAGGGATAGAGTGATAGGGAATATAAAATACACTGGTTGTCGATGTTGTTATTTTCTTCTCTGCAGAAGACAGAAATGAAAGCTGTATTAGTCTTTGCAGGTAAAAGGTTATGTAATTATCCAAACATACCTGAATCGTTAGTCTAGGAAATGCACTGAATGTCTAATCTAGGAATTGTCATCTGGTTTTCAGTAGGAGGACAGTGTATTTCCTTAGCAGTAGTTAGTTTCTTAGTGACTGTTTCCCCTCCTGCACCCTGTACCTTTCAATTAAATCCCAGGCTGTGTCAAGAAAATGGAGGTAAAATGAAACAGCAGTCACTCAATGGCTAGAAATAATATGCTCGACTTTATCTACACACACCAAATGGGCAAAAAGATATGATAAATGCTCTTGCACCCACATAAGCATCATATTGCTCTCATAGCATGGGACAAGCAGAAGGCAACGTGACCCGTTGCATAGCAGAGATGGGGCAAACCAAGGGGATCTGAGGTCACACACAGCAGACAGCTTTGCTGTCTGGAACTGCCACTATTTAAGTCTCCTACTCCAACTCACCATTTTCTGTAACGCGTATGTAATGCTTCTGTTGCTTTCATTCTTTCAGAGGTAAGAGGTTATCTGAAAACATATTTGGGGGAAAATAGCAAATGTGCATTCCAAATGGTCACAATACTCTTCAGGGTAACCCTGGAAAATTCATTTTATTGCTTACTTTCAAACAAAAGGAAGCAATCCAGTAGTAAATATTTGACAGAACAACGAAGAAAACAAATACACAAAAATTCTTGATATAGGATCAGACAAATGAAAAGATGCAAATATATGTGATCCATTTTTCAGGGCAAAACACTTCTGTATGATGTCTGGTATAATTAAAATTGTGAAAACTTGAAGATCTTTTATATATTTTATACACTTTACACATTTTCAGCTAATCAGAACTGTTTCTTTATTGGCTATTTTATGTGAGTGCTGAATAGCAGTCTCTTTTTGTAGCTTTTTTTTCCTACAGCAACTACTGAAGTCTTCATTTACACTGCACAAATTATCCTTAGCAGCAGGTAGGAAGCAATCAGCAAGGTGTAGCTGGCAATAGGTCTATTTTCATTACAAGATGGAGAGAGCCAGGGGACATGACATTTGTCCAACATAGTCAGGGAGGACTCTTTTAGGAAAATCAGCTCTGGAGAATTGTAGTCTTGCTGATGAGAAATTGAAAGGGGGAATGTGGTAAAGTGTGTGGTTGTTTTGTTTGGTTTTTTCTAACTTTTTCTCATTATGGTAAGAAAAAGACAGAGGTAAGAAATAATTCAAATCCTTTAAAAACTTCCTACAGTGCCATAAAATGCATATAATTCTCCTGCTCTTGAGTACGCTGAGCGTTTCAGAGCACGTCTGTGAAATGATTTCACAGTGACTCATTAGTAGAACTGTTAGAAACAAATTTGGAGGAGGAGAGCATGAGGATTTTGGAGATGAAAGAGAGTCACAGCTAGTGCAGTTATATCATACTGGATAAATTTTTCAAACAATAGTAGAATAAGACAAAGGTGAGAGGGAAATGGGCAAAATCATAATGACCTAACTTTACACACCAAATTAAGACACACAAATTCAGAAACCAAATGTCCCACAGTGTCCCTTGAAGGTGATTTCAGTACTCCAAAGTTCTTAATTATCTTTTGAAGGAGACTATTTTCTCTTGAACTACAGTGGCAGGAACTTTCCCCATTATATGTTATTATTTCTTGTTTCAGTTCTCCTTTGAGTAATCTCTCTGTTGCCTCTCTTCAGAAAGCAGGAATGTTGTATGCTTTTAAGTATTTACTGTATGTTTTACAAGGAAATACTTTTTCTAGAACTGTAAATACAAAGAGCTCCTCTAAGCAAATGAATGCCCAGCAGGCTGTATTTTCTTTCCTTTTTAAATAATACATTTGCTTGCTACTGGCCTTGGAACTAAACTTCCTCCTTTACCGTGGAATAAATGTATCTTGTTAAGTTCCAGAGCAATAACTCTTTTTTTTTTTCATACATAGTCTTCCTAATATAGTGAACACTGCAAAGTCAGACTTGAATAAAGACTACACTCTTTAGCTAAAATTATTAAATATAGAGGCATCTTGATAAATTCTTATATAAGTATACCTTAAATGTAATCTTCTTAAAAACATTGATATTTGCATTCATTTACCTGAATAAAATCCCTAGAATACAGATGAAATGATGCCTTTGTCAGAGATGGTGAAATGAAATGTCACTACTTGCTCCAGAAGTCTGTAGCACAGCAGGACATTGAACCCTTCTCTTCTGAGTCCTAGGTTAGCACTTGAACCACAGGAGAAACCTGCCTCCATCTTCAGGGGATTATACCTGTAAATGAAAATGAAAAGGGAAATGTATCAGTCCACATCTCTTCACATATTGTTCACCTCTCAGAACATGAAGAAAAGGACACTGTCAGGCTTTCTCAAGGAAATTGTCTCTTGTGACTTTTTTGCGGGATATGGAATCCCAGGTCTTTCCCAAGTACCTAAAGGTTAACTGAGACATACAAAGCAAATGAACACTGGATGGGCAAGTCAAGTTGTAGCAAAAGAATTTTTCTAAGGATTTTAATTTAATTTAAAGTCTGAAGGCTAGGCAATGTATTGGCTAGATCTTAAACAAATGCATAAACTATTAACATCACTTCAGAAAACTCATGGAGTACTTCTCCCAATAGAAGGCACAGTATATCTACATGTTCCACAGAGTAAGAGGCATGGAGAAGAGTTGTAAAGCTGGGTGAAGACAGAGAGAAGAAAACAAATAGAGAAGAATAGAGCCAACCCCTGTCTTAGCTTCATGGAAAATCTCCAAGTTACCCTGAACTGTCGGCCGGAAATGCTGGTTCACTCCTCATTTCAGAAAACGATTATTCTCAGATCAACACTTTTTGTTGTTTGGTATTGGATGGCACACCTTGTAGAGGATGAATACCCTTTTAGGCTCTTTCAAATGCCCTCTAACACCAACTGGGTGTTGCAGAAATTCATGCTGTTCAATACTGGACAATTAAAACTCAAAAAATGAAACAGGCCTCAGTCTCACTCTCTCCATGTCAATTCTGAACAACTGAGAGAACTGAAGTTCTAGCTTCACTTTTTTTTAGTTGATTCATTTATCCATAAATTTTCCTTTACTTTTTCTGCATCACAGTCTCACTGCCTAAGGCTTTGCACAGTATTCTTAAGAACAGCCAACTATCACTCACCTCACTTTGCAGAGATTAAACAAGCACGGTGCACTACTAACCCTTGATCCTCAGTCTGCTCATATCTCCAGACTACACTATCTCTTTGTGGTTCTATAGAGATACTTCATCAGCATGAAATTGTTACAGAATAAAGCTTCTTGCTACAAATATACACCAAAAAATTCCTTCACATGTTCCCAGGAAAACAGTTGGTATTTCACAAGCTAAATTTGTCAAATCTAGAAATATCAGTCAAAATCCTTGAAAATAAAGATATCAAGCATGGTTATTTTGAAATTAGGTGGTTTTCAAAATTGCTGCATCATAGACAATGATTATGTTAGGAAACTTCAGCGGCTTCATTCACTGAAGAATATTTGCTCTGGACTCTCCAGCCCAACCTCAAATACTCATTAATATAGGATATGTGTTCTCTTCTGTGCTCTCTTTATCACACAAAGGAACGTGTAAGAAAACAGTGAAGAGAAAAAAAGGTTTTGAGTTGAACACTGAACTTTCCAGTTAATTATTTTCTTGTAGCACTGTATTACTTAATTCTATGAAATGAACCAATGGCAGAAAACATAGCTACAGCTCAACCTGTTAACTTTAATTTCTATTTCATTTCCAGGCGAAAAGAATTTTGTTCTCACTCCTTGTCAACTGAATCAGGTTAAAAGCTTCTTTATATACTTGAGTTGGCGCAGCAAATTTAACTCTTTGCTTTCATATTTGTTGTGATGTACATCTCTGCTACACTACAATATACCCTTTTGCAGCAGTTTAAATATCATTCATACATGAAAGGCAATGAAATTCTATCAGCAAGTTTTTTCTGAAAGCAAGCTGTGTTGGAACAAAATCAAAGCAGCAAATAAACCCATCCTGCTCCTCTCCAGCTTTCTAAAACTTTCTCAAGTTCTGGAAGATGGGAGAGAAAGGCAATTAAAACAATTCACTAAGTGCTTTATTTGCCACCTGCCATTCATTGAATACCTGCTGATAAAAGTGAGTTTTTTTACTTGCAGATTTGTCCTGATAGACTGGAATTATGAAAGTTCACGAGTGCTCCAGGAGACACATGAGGATAAATATAGATTCAATCAAATCAAATCAAGTTTGGCAATAAAGATGTAAGAAGTGAATTACTTTCAGCTTGCCCCAAGTTGTTTAACAGAACCAGGACAGTTTATGAAGGCAGTTTTGTTTAAAAAAATGTAGAAAGCCTTGTACTGTTCAATTCTTCTGTTACTCTGTTAGCTATACAATTCAGAAGTTGTTACATTTTTCAAAAGGCATTTTATCCAAAACTTATCATATGGGTGCTTACATAATGTTATTTTAATTAAACTTTTTAACTGTCACTTTTTATGCTATAATATACTTGTGACATAATTGTACATTAACTATTCCTATCCTTATACCAACATACTCACTGGCCAGTTTCAGTGAAGGTGTGTGTCTATATTAGTGTTTTATATTAGGTATTCCCTGCTCTCCTGAAGTGAATGTCCCAGCTGTTCCTCTTCACATTGCTGTGAGTTGCATAATGGATTTGGTTCCTTCTGAATTCAAAGATGAAGGTACAGGAACTCATTTCATGGGACTGGACAAGAGCAAGCCTGAGGCAGCCAATCTCCCTACATCCCACTCCACTGTTTGTAGTGTGATCATCAGGTACTCAAGACAGGTCATTTGCCTCATATATTTATTTTTGGTGAGTTTTACTAATAGTGTAGGTTGCTACATGTTTGTGAAGAGAGAATCTTGTAATACACAGCACTGAAAATGCTGGAAAAAAAATCCCTTGTTGGACATCAAAAAGAGATTGAGGAGGGGAGAAAGTAAACCTTTTCCATTAGTGTTATTCTTAGAGATCTGCACGTGAAGAATCAGTTGGCGCAATAGTGAGGTGATGTGAATGTGCAAACCCAAGGTAGCTGGGAATGCAAGATTTGAACAGAGTGCAATTGTAATTGTTAGTACCAGTAACTAAATATTGCATCAAAATTTTCTTCCTTTTTACGTATATCTTTTTCCTCCTTGGTGTTTGCCTCTAAAAGTAACTGTAGAGAAAAAATATATGTCCTCAAAATGTATTTTTCTTTTAATTAGAGAGCTTTTTAACTGATTCTCACACTGTTTACTAAAATGCACCTCATCCTACCGATTAAAAATGTTAGAAGAGCTGTTATCTGCAGCATATCTCTATGGCATAAACCCATATGATTAGATATAGACCAGAAACACTCTGCTAATGCTAAAGTTTGCGTATAATTGACAGTGACTATTCATCTGACCTTATATGTTAAATCATGGAATTGATTCAAACTCAGAAGTCAAATACATACGGTAAGTTCAAGAATGTAATGTAGTCGTAGCCTCAAAGCTTAGTTACAACAAAAAAAGGCAATTAAAATTCAGTAGTCAATTTTCATTGTGTGTACACTTATGAAACCGTAGTGTCCTCTCAGTATACACAGACCTCCATTGTCTTTTGAAGATATTAAACATGGGCATCATGTGTAGACAGTCATACTGATTCTGATTTTATTTTAAAGTTCACCTGAATGCTTTCCAATTTTAAGATGACAAATACCTGAGGTCAAAAATAGTGACAACAGATTCTTAGCACCATTGACAAACTGGGATAGTTTGTAAAAAGTCAGAATTACCCAAGTAAAGTTTATAAAGTGATTTATTTTATATTAGTGTCCTTATGAATCAATCTACTCAGATTATAATGTCAGCATTTACAACACCAATAAAAATAGGGCTTTATACTACAACAATGAGCAGAGTTTCATTTTAGTAAATCAGGGAGGTGCAGCATTTTCATTTCAGCAAGTCATTCTAAAACAAAGGTCACTATAAAATTATTCTTTCAACAGACGGTTGGGAGGGAAATCTAAAATGACCCTTTTAAGGATTTTAACTGGCATGTGGTAAAGACATAGTTAGGTTCTCAAATACAATAATTTTGAGTGAAACTAAAAAGTAGTAATTTCTCTAGTTAAATTCTTCAGGTCTGTGATTGGCTCAGTTTCTTAATCTTCCATAATGGATGTTAAACAAAAACTAAAATAAAGAGTTATTGTTAATCCACTAATATGATGTTAATTGCTTTTACATGGACCATGCCAAGGATATATATATAAAAAAAAAAAAAAAAAGCGAAATAATTAATGCTAAAAGTTTCTTTTAAACTAAAAAAACCCCCACCAAACCTATGTAAAAAGTTGGTGTTTTTTTCCCTCTAATGAAATGAGCTCTTTACATATAAATTATATTGTAATAACAGAGCTCCCTGGTGGAAAAGAGTTCCTTCTCCTGCTGGCAAAAATTAAGATAATCACAGATGGCTAATGATCAAAAATACTGACTGACAGCTCTGAAGTATAAGGCATAGATAATATTCTCAGAGCTACGGTTTATTTATACTCAGAACTGGCTGTAGGCACCCACAAAATGCGCATTACAAAGGAGATCTTTTAGCCACCAGTTCCTGTTGCCAAGGTTTTTCCTTAAGACTAAACTGATCTCCACGATTATTTCACCAAAATACTTGTGTTTCAGTGTACCAGTTATTTGAAACTCTGTAACTAGCTGAATTTCCTTAAACATGTAGACTATTATTTTTAGTAGCATTATAACTAAAATGTATATTTTGCGTTCTAAGAAATACTGTACTATACTTCAGGATTTATATACTGCAGAAGTCAGTGAGGGCAAAGAAAGGGTACTGAAACTCATTAGTTTCTTGTATTTGAATGATGGTGTACAAAGTGTCTGGTTTCTTTGGTAGTGCTCAACATCTGTAAAGAGTTTGGTCTTGCTCCCACTTATGTTAGTTGAAATGTTTACCTGATTCAGCCAGGGTGGATGAGCTTATAGGTAATTCTAGTTTTCTCAAATGTTTCTTATTTATCACTTTATGGCTCCTTTAAAAACTTTGCTAGACATTTAGTAGAGTAGAAACCTATCTTTAATTCCAAAGCACAGACTGTGCTTTAGGCTTGTGATTGTTATAACCTTTCAGTACATCTAACATGCAACATCAAATGTTTTCTAATAGAATGTCTGCCTTATTGAAATATAATTTCTAGCTCCTGTAATGTAGATGAAAAGCTGGAAAGATATCCCAGACCTATTTAAAAGGTTTGATAGTAAGAATGCCAGTTTTAAATACCCCCAAAATATTACCAATTGTGTATTAGCAACACTTCCTATGAAATATTATGTAGTAACTGATATCTTAAAAATTTTCTACTTCTTTATCCATTTAACTTTCAGGTACATATTGAGAAGATGGCACAAAAAAGGGCAAAGTTCTTTGAACTTTGCTATTGATTTTTTCTGAACTTCAGCAACCAGGAGAGAGGGAGAGAGGGGGGGGGAGAGAGAGAGATGCTACTTATGGAAAATCTACACAAAATTACACATGTCACTGGACACCCATGAATGCAGAAGGAAATTTTCAAAATCCTAAACTGTAGGAAAACCTACAGTCAGAATTTGCACTTGCTTAGACTATGCAATTCATCTCCACAAGCAGCATAAACCAGGCTTCATTAATCACAGAGCTCCCAGAAATACTCGCTTAATAAACCTTTTGATTTTCAACTAAGCATGATTTTTGGACATCGGCTAATGATTTTTGTGCCGACAGCAATAACCTTGCTGATATGTTGCATAGTCTCAGACTTCAATATAGGTTTACACTCTTTTCATTGTCTGACTGGACACCTGCTATATGAGCTGGAAGCTCTGGGTATAAGGAGCATCCATATATCAACGCAGCTCCTGTTATGCCAGAGCAGTGTAAATTTTACGATGGCAGGCATGGAGCTGGAGTAATAACTAATAAAAACTTTTCCCCATGCAGACAGTATTTTTATAGCTATGTTAAACTTTGTCCTAACCGAAATTCTTTCAGCAGGTAAGTTATTTCATCTAAACACATGTGCAATTTACAAGTAAGTCTGTGACTAACTAGCATTCTAGCAGCAACAAATTTATCAAAAATTACTTTTTAGGGTGAAAACTGGTATACAGCGTTATGTTAACAACTCAGAAGTAAGTCATTAAAAAAGAAGAGATTGAGAGAGAGATTGAGAGAAACAAATTTTTTTTTTTTTAATAAAAGAGGTTTTAGGAGCTACAGGGGCTTCACAAACCAGCACTTTTTAAGAGCATGAATTCATTCCACCTCTTTTGAAACCCAGTTACAGCTAAGTGAACTATCACAACTAAACTATTTCACTGAACTGAACAACAATAAAGCAAAACGAGTAGAAGTACTAAAAGCATGCCTGAGGCAACAGAAACTTTGGTGTTAATTTCCATCTCTTTCAAGTGCATTTGATGAATGATGTGACAAAAGAATCCTAATTAAAGTCGAAATCCTGAATACTAAATAAATTAGAAGTGCCACTACATTCATCTTCTACAATGATAATACTGCCACTTCTACTCCTTCTCTGTGCCCCTTTGCTTACATCTGTGGCAGTAACTCAGCAAAGGGCACTGCCAGCACAGATGGGGAATTGGATACTCTTCCCCAAACAGAGAGATACTAGGACAGGCCACTTTGTTTCCCTTCACTGACTTCAAATTACACAAAGAAAGCCTACCAGGGGCATTTAAAGTATTTTTAGGTATATATTTTTCCTCTCAAATGACTTAAAACTTGACAAGCAACACTATGCTATCTGGTCTTTAGTAGCCCTAGAAAAGTTGCTGTGTTTATGGACATTAAATTTTTATTTCTTTTATTACTGGAGAATCATTAAGTATATATATACTTAGAGTAATATATAATCCTAATGGGTTGGAAAGCAACACTGAAGGGATGAAATTCTACGGCTTGTGTCACACAAGCCAGGCAAGACAATCATAAATGACTTTAAAATCTATGAATCTTCCAAGGAGCTGCCCCATTCAATAAGCAGACTGGAACATGAATTATGAGTCCCAAGAGACATCCTTTCCCTGCTCCCCTTTTGTTCCAGGGAGCAGCTCTGAAATATTTCAGGAGAAGTTTATATCCCCAGTGTGCCCAAGCAGTAGGCTTGTCTTTTTCTGTTCTCTCTCCACGCCTTAGAGAAAGATAGCTGTCAAGGCAGGAAGCCCTTCTATTCCCACCACTGCTACATTCAAAATCTGCCAATGCAAACAAAAGTGGTGCTGAAGTGTCTCCAAACCCCATTTGTACTGTCTAAGGCCTTTGGCAAGAGAAGGCCTAAAAGGCTGTAGTTAATCAGGAACTCAAAGGGAGCCATGTAGTCCAATCTCTCAACTATGTCAGTGACTAATAGTGCCTGCCTGTTAGAAAAAATGTAGAAACATAATAAACATGTAATGATACTTCTTGAAATTTTTCTCCCAGCCCATAGCAGTTTATAGCAAATTCTGATTCAGAGTTCATACCTTTGTATTTAACGTCTCATGATGTACTGCACATGCACAGAACACACATGACTTGACTGACATGGTTAAACACTGCAACTGCACAGGTCACACAACACCAAGTGTCCTCTTTAATCTTCTTGCAGTGATATCACACTTCTTGGTTCCTTCTAAACAACGTAGTTTTCTTTGTATTTTCTAAATTACAAAAAAAACACTTTCATTTGAGGTTTTAAACAAGTTTTCAGATTTGTTATATGAAATTCCTTTTTTTTTTCAGAGGAAATGAAAGAGAGAAATATCTTCATGAAAATTATAGATTGTCTGCTTGTATCTGTCTGATATATTTTAAGACCTGATTTTACACCTAATCTAGCTCATGTCATTGTAATGGGCTACATTTTTTGAAAGTACTGTGAATGAAAACGAAGCTTGTGTACACGTGGTATATAATTTCCAGAATTCTTGTCAGTATGTGAACTCTGCAGCCCTAATTTTCTCCTATGAATTTTGGACTGATGTTTTAGAAAGGATATTTCTTGATCTTAACTATAATAGTGATCATTTCAGTGATCAGAGTGGATTATTGGGCTAATTATTCTATATAAGTAACTATATATAGGTTTAATAAATTGCCTAAATAGGAGAGACAGGCTGAGACACATATTGTGTGATATTATTTATTGAAGAGCCTATCTGGCACATGAACAATTGAATACTTGCAGCATCAGCTCTTGAATTTTAACTTTGCATTCAGATACTAACAGCAAAATATTTTATTTACAATATCACTCAAGGTAAAGAAAATTTTCAACCTATCTTGAAAAAGGCACAGGATAACTAATTATCTTACTAATTCTCTCTCACACAAACACTCTGTGATACAAGTATGCAACTTGGATTTTCCTCTATGCTTAAAAAACAACAGTTTGACAGTCATATATCAGACTTCCATTTTTTCCTGTGTTTTGAATGACTTTATATGTATGTCTTGAGGTCAAGGATAAAGAAGGCAAGTGAGAGAGATTTGAAAAATAACTGGCTGGAACTTGAGAGCTTCATAATTCGCATGTCTGCTTTGTAACAAAAACATGAACCGAAGCAGGATGGACTTCTCTAAACTAAGGCATGATATGAGCTTGAAAATTTAACTTGCTTTCTTTCATGTACGTCACTACAGAGTTTAACAAAGTCACTGCAAGCTTTCCTTTCTTAGGGATAGACTAGATTGTATTTGGTCTTCACAATCACTTTGACTTCATTATCACTGACCTTGATCCTTTCTGCCACTGTCTGCTGTGATCCCTGGGGACTAAATGCTCAAAGGTTATCGACTTACATACGTGTATATGAGTTGTCATCTCTGGATTTCTGGATTCTTAATAATTAATTGTCAAAGCACTTTCGAACCATGCACCTTGCTTGCTTTGGCAGAACAAGTGCCCTTTCTTAGCTCAATGTTCAGCTACTCTTCTTTGGGGTATGTGAGTGTCAACTGGCGCGATAAAGCGTAAAAATACAAGCTTGTCAGTAATGACCCAGTTGGTAGCCATCAGAACACTTGGCTGAAAAGTCAGAGAAAGCTTTTCAGGTTCTTGTGCTGGTTTTTTATGGTTTTGGTTGGGGTTTTTTTTCGCTAGGACTATTGAAAAACATAGTAGAAACCACTGTCATTATGAGAAGTCAAGATTTTACTGAGAAATTCAAAGGAAAGTATCCTCTTCAAGAACTAGAGAAGAAAAAGGTATTCTGGTCAATATTTCCAAACATGAAAATGATCTGAAATGAGTTGTAAAACTACTACTGAGCCAAAAAAAAAAAAAAATTAAAAACAAAAATTTATGTCTGGTCTGAGATTTATGTATCCTATGAACATATAAGTATAGGTTGCTGGGGTTTTTTTAAGTTTGTTCGGTAAAACCTTTTGTTGATTTTGGTTAGGTTTGTTGGTTGGGTTTGTAATTTTTTTTTTTTTTTAAATTTTTAAACAGTCCTATTTTCAGTGGTTTTATTGAAGGATTGTTCATTCTAGTGAAGACCAAATTGCATAAAACTAGTGGCCTCGTATGTTTCTTAAGCTTAGAAAACAAGGTTAACTGAACACAATAATTTGTTAAATTTGTTGCACGCACCAGAAAGGTAACAATAGCTTTTTTTAACACAAGAGTTTTTTTCAAGAGGCTTAGTCTCAGAGACATAGAGGAGCATCCTTTTGTTACCAGACAATGTTTTCTGGAGCTGTGTGCTATTGTCACCATAAGATAAATCTGTAATGTATTGGACAGAGTAAACTGTTCCTGTTGTGTAGTGCTTCCCTATCTCTATAAAGGCTTAGAATATCTTTTATCACAACAGGGGGAAATTTGGATCTTTTATCAACTAGTTCAAAAAGCATTCCATTTAAATAATGTGTCTGGAACTGTAGTCTATGGCGATAATCAGTAGCTTATTAACCTTAATCATAACAACACATTATCACTATTTGGTTTCATGTTGACTAATTTGCAGAACAATGGGGAAGAGCACACTCAGCACATAAGACTGTTCCTAGTTCTTGGCACTGCATAAATACAGTGACCCTCACTTGAAATGTCAGAGACTTAAGAAAAAGCTGTATCATATGATGAAGGAAGAGAGTCGGGGAAAAGAGGATCATGTAATCAGAGAGTTAGTTAAAAAGTAAACACTTGTTAAACCTCTGGACAAAGTGAGGCCATCATCAAACAGATACCCAGAGCACAGAATAAAGGTCAGCTACCTTTTATCATGTTTGTGTAGCTTCAGTTAAACTAACAAGCAGCAGCATGTGCTTAGGGTCATAGTTAAACACTTTTGCCTTGATAAATGAGCTGTGTATTAGGTGCTTCCCTTTCAAGAGCATGGCCATATTGGAACTCTGATCTACAGAAAAAAAGACATCAGAAAAGGAAGCAATTTACCTGGGGGCAGAAATCAGTCATTTCAGGTGGTAGAAGGAAATAGTAACATGTCAAATAATAAAATAATAATAAGTCAAAACAACTAAAATGAAGCAGAGAAACCTCAAAAATAAAACAGATCACTTCAATTTTGGGGAGCAAAATTGCAGAACTTTTTTCTTTCCAGATTTCTCAAAATCACCAAATATGCTCTGTCTTGAACTATTTCAGTGTTAAGGGTACGTTTCCTCATAACTGCACACTTCTTATGAAAATTCTAGTTCCTGATCCTGATGATTTCGCTATTTCATATGAAACACATATAAACCTACCGCTAAGGAAGAAATACAGCCATAAGCCTTACAAGAGATTTAGATATCACCGTCCTCAGAGGAGGGAAGGTAGATGAATAAATGGCACCTTCTAAAACCATGCTAAATAACATGGTGCATAGACCATGCTATATAACAGTTTCACTGAGTCCATTCAAAAAAGGAATTTTTAGGGGTATTAATTTCTTAGATACTGTAGGACTACAATATCTTCAGTGCGGAAAAAATGCTAGAACTGCAACATATATCTTAATAGCATTACAACAAAGTAAGCCCAAGAAGTTTTAGGTTCTGTATTATGAAAATAACTTTCCTAAAATTGCTTACAAAAAAAATTTAGGTGACAACACCCCAAAATTCATCAGAACCAGTTCTACTACATTAAACTAGAAGAAACATGAAAACCTTCTGCCTTTTCACTGAATTATGCTATGCCACTATCTCTTTAAATGTATACTGCAGCTTAATAATTACTGTGTCATAGCATAGCAAAGTTTCCTTGCATGATTTGCACTTCATAGAAAAATGTGAATGTGCAAACTTCAATTGGCCAGAGCATTCACACAGAGTAAGATTCTACTACAGGCTAAACTTTTTAATGGTGACAGAATCGTAGAATGGTTCAGGTGGAAAAGGACCTTAAAGATCATTAATTCCAACCTTCCTGCCATGGGCAGGGACACGTTCCATGAGACCACATTGCTCAAAGTCCCATGTAGCCTTGAACACTTCCAGGGATGGGGCATCCACCACTACTCTGGGCAACCTGTTCTGGTCCTTCACCATCCTCATAGTGAAGAATTTCTTCCTTATATCTACTCTAACCTTGCCGTTCTTCATTTTAAAGCCATTAACCCTTTTCCTATAAGTACATGTAATAAGTACCTCTTCAGCTTTCTTGTAGACCCCCTTTAGGCACTGGAGGGTGCCAGACCCTTTTATTCACCATGCTGAACAACTCCAACTCTCTCAGCCTGTCTTCATAGGAGAGGTGCTTCAGTCCTCTCATCATCTTTATGGCCCTCCTCTGGACTCACTTCAACAGATCCACATCCTTCTTACGTGGGAGCCCCATACCTGGACAATGCTTGGTTGTACCTGTTTCCATGATAGAGAGAATGGTAGCAATACGTTTATGCTTTGGTAAGAGCTCAAAAACTGCTGTAAATCACAGTAGGATATCACTATCACAGTGACAGTGGTGCTGTAGCCACGAATGTTAAAAGGTCATAAAACAATTTTTTTTTAGCAGATCAGTTTGTAAACTTGAAAAAAAAATATAGACCAACTCTTCTTCAGATGTCATACAGAAACAGCGAGTCATAATATATTCAAAAATTTCTACAAAAACCACAAGACGCACTTGTTCTTCCTTCAGAACAAATTTGTTTTAGTTTCCTTCTCTATTCTTCTTATGTTCAATCAGAATAGCAAAACAAATGAAAATTTCTCAAAATATCAAATCAGTTTGAAACACTGGTAGTCCATGTTCTGATATTAGAAGAGTTGAAATTATAATGGAGATTATTTCACCAAGAATTTATTTGGCACAGTGTATAATAATTTTCTAATGGATTTTTTAACAAAGAAGGAAGTAAAATGGGATGAGAGTGGTAAGCATACAGCAAAACTAGGTACAGTGACTCAGGCTGATGAAGAAGGTAGAATCTGAGAATGCTTTCAACTATAAAGTTGAAATGAAGCCTCAGCCAGTCATTCTTGACCAAAATCATAATAATGAAGCTCGGAAAAGACTGAGAATTAATTCAGTGAGGCTTCATTGTTTCAGTGATACAGATTCACAGTGCTATAAATGAAATTATTGCCTTTTTGTCTCATAATGGTGCAGTTAATAAAGGCTCTAAACCCCAAAAACTTCTCCACATTTTCCTGCTAGCTACATAACTCCCTGACTAACAGAATAACTGCGCTTCTCTCCTACATGTCATTGCCCTAGACCACAATTGTGTGGTAAAGTATCTGATAAAGATCTGCAGTGATTTCGGTTCTAAATCTGCTAGGCACTAGACAGTAAAAAACCCCAGTAATTCACACAGGCTTCACAGGATAGGACCGAGAGAGAAATGTCTTACATGTACTACACGTGAAAGGCCAGTGATTCCACAAAAAATTTTAGCTTATCCCATATAAACAAGCTTCCAGATTCAGGACACTGGAAGCAAATATCTGTGTACATATACATATTTTTATCTTCAAAATATGTATATATTTAATTTATATTGCTTATAAATAATCAAAGAGTCACATCTAAAACTGTACCTTCATTTCACAGTAATGATTAATTTTATAAATTGTTTTGTAAAAATGTAGCTTACAAATTCAAGAATTTGAATTTTTGAAAAGAAGTGTGCTGTGAGGAGATTTCACTGTTAATGTAAGTATGATGGTCTGCTCCGAAATAATGCAGAAAATGTATCTGATTTTTGCATTACTCTGGGTAAATATTGCCCATAAAATTCAATGACTATTGAGACTTTACCTAAGTGGCAAACAGTAAATATAAAAACTGGAATTAACTTTCTGTGTGTTATTTGGTATCTTATGACAAACTATGGGAACACTTCAGTGTAAAAAAAAAAGCTGATCTCTCCTCTAATCCTGCTAACTCTTAGTCCTTTATCACACATTTTTCTTATGCAGCTGAACAATATCAATTCACAACATAAGATGCAACCATGTCTTCACTTAATAAAGAGATAATATTTTTATTCAGCATTTATGTTGATATTGTAAGTATCATACACACTGCTAAGTAGTCAGAATATGCTCTTTGGCTTTGTTTCCATATAGAAATTAGAAGATGTTAATTTTATTACCACTCTGGCAACATATTTGAAAGCATATTAATGAGTATTAATGTCATATGCTTAGCCAAAAGAATTCCTGAAGTCAGAGTGCTATTTTATCTGCTTTAAGGCTCTAGTAATAAGGAGCTGAATATGTATTTTGATATGTATTTCATATCCTGTTAGCCAATAGTTGGATACAATGAAAAATCTCCTACTGTGTACACAGAAATTATGCTATATTTTGGTAAAACAGTAAAGCTGATGACAAAAGTGACTGAATTCCAATAGAATCTATCAAAAATATGCACACAAACACAGAAGGAATTATATTATTCAGCTGAAGAATTTTCCATTTGTCAAGATAAACATTCTTTAGTTTTTATTTGGTTTATTTTAAGAAGTTCCAACCAGTTTGGATAATTAATTACATGGAAATCACTATGAAACTATTTAGGTTTCCTTTAACAAAATATTTCACATTTTTTTCCTTGCAATTTTTCAGTCCCATAAGAGACTGAATTCATCAAGGAATTAGATGAGAAATTGAAGTTTCTGTTTTAGAAAACAGAATGGCAGCTAGACAACAGAAAACAGATGCCAATTATTTGCCAGTGTCTGTGGTAGAACAAAACATTTCACGACATTTACTTTGTCTTAGCAAGGCTGCGGTTGATGTCAGTCAGCAGGTTCAGAAAAGAGAGTCCGTATGATCTAGGATTGAACAAAAATTCTTACACTTTGGTAAAGATGACAAGATGAAAAATACATAATACTTTTTATAGAGTCAGCTATAATAGCACAATCTGAAATAATACTCTCTTACACTGTAAAACCAGAGTAGCTTAATAAATTAAGTGAAAACAGAATTTGCACTTCTTGGCCTTAGAAGACACAAAATAGGATTTCTTTTGTCACACACTGAACAGGAAAGAATTCAAGCTGTGCAATAGAAAATAAAATCTTTTGTCAGTACATTAGCTATTTTTATTTGCCCTGAGTACACATTTGTAAGGTGGGCTAGTCTTCATCATGTGCCATCCAAGGAATACAGGAGCTAGTGCCATGCTGCTTACCTTCAACACACCGAATCAACATGGTATATATTAATCATTAAAAGTCAGGCCAGCAGTAAATAATTCTGTTAAGGTAGGAGCTAGGACAACAGTCAAAACTTTCAGTTTGGATCTGTAACATTTTTTATGTAGAAAACACCCTAATTAGATGGTTACACTGACAAAACATGGTATACTGTTTGTGGTTTACCTATTATATCAACATGAACTGTACAGATAAAATGCTGTCTGGAGATGGAAACTGTACTCCTATTAGGAAACTATGTCTTCATCATTTTTCCAGCCAGATCCTTCTTGCATCAACTAAGTCTTAGATTAAAGGCAAAGAATGTTCACCCAAACAAGAGGGCCTTGAAGAACAATGCTGGCAATGGAAGATAATGCAGCTGAATGGTTACTTTTTGTGCAGGTCTATATATTCAACACAAAAATGCATGAGAATCCACAAGAAAAAGAAAATGCTGCATTTGTTTACATCTGGTCTTTAAAATAATTACAGAATATAATACTGTCATTTCATATGAGAACATCTGCTACCTGTAATAGCTGTAGTATCTCATGTTCTTTCCTGACTGAGGGGCTCAGTGCAACAGTGCAACCAGTGGAGGTCCAAGCATGTTTAGCGATGGGGAAGCAGTTACACATGACTACCAAACACTATCCTTCACATCAGTCCTCCTGGCCTGACTCAGGAAAGAGATGACTGTAAAAGTCTTTCTAACCACATTGTCTGTGTCTTCAGTTCAGCTTGTACTTTTGGAGCTTTCCATTACCGTGGGCCTACCACCACTCTGTCAGTGATACCACTTACAGCCTCAGTCCATTTGCCTCTTTACCTTCCTCCCCTTGAAATACTGATAACTTTAAAATGTAATGATATCCCAAGTATACCATACCTCAACCACCTCACTGAGAGAGTACCAGATGATAAGAATAAATCACCAAGTCTCATTGAAAAAACTGTTAGCACAAAATTCTGGCACTCACAAAAATGCAAAACATAAATACTTACTGTTTTGGTGGCTGCACTTCTAAAAGATTAAGTGGAGATAAGTGCCTGTGAGATTTTAGCAAGGTTTTCTCAGGGTCAATACACATTTTGAAATTAGTCACAACACAGAGAACAAAACAGGTGAACAATGCAGCTCCAGGATGACATCACTGCAGCACAGGGCCCAAATTCTCTTAGTAGCTATTTCACACAGTCAAAATTTCCTGCAGCTTTAATTCACTGTTTTGGGTTTTTTTTAACATGGTTATTGAAGTCTGCAAAACATACTTACTTTACAGAGGTTTTTTCTCTGAACTTATCTGCTTTCCCATAATAATAATAATCTTCACAGACATTTTCATTAATATTTTCTAGAAATGGAATTTATAAACTCGATAATATCGACATTTCTGGCCAAAAAAGATTCACCTAAGCATGTGAAGCATGTTGAGCTATGACTTTACTTAGAACAGAACTTTTTGTTAGGAAAAAAAACGTAGCTTTTCTATTAGTCAAGAATTCCCACTATAAAGAATCAATCTTCACTTAGCACATTTCTTTCAAATTAAGCAAGGGCTAAGCAAGATTAACACATCCTCCCTGGATGATGAGCCAGCATGCTGAGGAAGTAAGGCTGAGAGGTGGAGAATGACTTAATGATGTCATGGGGAACACACTGCTGTGGTCCAATAGTACATCTTTTACTCCTGTGAATAGTTCCACTGATTTCAGGTGAATAGTCCTGCAGGATTAAGGCACTGATTCATAAATGTTTCAAAACAAGGCTGAAGCCCTGGTGATATTTTAAGTCTCAAAGACAGGGTAGTTTCTATCTAACCTAATAGATCAGAACCTCCACTTGCTCATTAGCTGAGGACCTCTGCCCTCCTTATTAGGCCCAATTTTCTCAGATGAACTGTCAGATGGATTTTGCCGCAAGTGTACACAGGACAAATTCCATGTCATTAATGGAAAAGGTGTTTAATGATTTTGGATGCATCAAGTTTACCCAGCTTCTTAAAAGATCTCTTCTCATGTATAATAGTGGCTGCAACACTAGGGATCATTTTCAGAAAAGGTTGGCACTTCCCCATCTATCAAACCACCAGCTTTATGTGCTTGCCTGCTGAATTTATTCAAAGAGATTTTAAAATCCTAAAGTTAAGGAACTAAGCAGTGTTTAGGATTCCTATTGCTAGTACTTATGGGGCAGTACTTCAGCCTCCACTGAAACCAGTAGGGTCTTTAACTATGTAAGGCCACAAAGAACTTAGGATTCATTAACAGTAATATGAAACTTTCACACAAGAAAGGTTACATTTACTTTAGAAGTTTTACTTTAAATAAAAGGTCATAAGTCAAAAATGTTCTAAATTGTGGATATCTACAATTAACATTTTTTGTCTATACGAGTACAAACAGATGCAAAATCAAGCTTTTATCACACTGAAAACCATGCATTTGACATTTGACTGAAAACCATGCATTCTGACTTGACACTGGACTTTAGCACAGTTTATTCCCTGATTTTATCCCAGCCACCTTATTTTCCATAGTGGAATAAAAGTGAAACAGTTCAGCAGAATGAGCCTGTCAAGTTAAATGGCAACATCCCAGAAAGGAATGGGAAGATGAAAGAAAGGTTCCTCTACCAGGATGGGAAAGACTTATTTTGAAAAAAATTTTGCATGAAAACGTAGAGAAAAAGAATAAGACATTTTTTAAGCAAAATTAGGTCAACTGCATTTTAAACACTAAATCTTACTCAAAGAGGAATGAAGAGTTGTCATGTTTTTGTTACAGCTACTAATCTCTGATTTTATTCAGGCTTTTGTCTTAGTGTGAAGGATCTTCATTGTCAAGAGCAAGTAGATCCATATTAAGAAGCCCAGCAAACTTAGACCAAAAGAACAACTTTCTCTTTTTGATGGAGACTTTTCGTGCTCTAATATTCTGTCAAGTTCAAATTACAGTTCATTCAGAACAATATTAAACAGGTGGTCTCTGTGCAAGGAAAATTGTCACTATGAGTTGAGAAACAATCTTTTTAACGGGACACCGTCCAGGTACAGATAGAAGTCCTGAAGGCAGCTACTAAGGTTGCATACCAGTGAACAATGCATATCCATCTTCCAGCAGCTTCTTGCAAAGCCTTGCTGCTTAACACAAGCTGCTAATGATCTATAAGCCAAGTGACTTTGGCCGTGGGTAACTGAAGTGTCCCAGCTATTTTCTGACTTACCAGATTGCCTGTGGTGGCAGCCAGAGATGGCAAGTATTTCAGCCATCACAGCTGAAATCATTGATATTCACTTGCCAACAAATAACCAGTTGGTTCAAGAAACCACTTTAGTGGATTTCTAATGGGGAGACTCCACAGAGGCTAAATAACATTTTAGACAGTCTGGGACTTTTGATATTTGCCCACAATAATGGCAAGATCTAACATGAAAGAGAGATAAAATAGCACTGTAAACCTATGTTTAAGTATCTCAAATCTCTATCTTTGCACCAGGCCAGATGACAGAGTTGGTGGGAATCTAGTGGGCTTGGTGGTAGATATTTTCTCAGGCTTCAAGTTGAACCAATGACACATCTTCTGAGACCTCATAATGAAAGAATTATTTTGGTAAGTAAGACAGCCATCACTTTTGCTCATAATGCATCTCTTTGTTTAATAAACTTAACATGAGTATATGGCCCCATTATGTAGGACTGGACAGTCCTTTTTTCTCCTCTCAAAATGTTTATTCTGGACACTTGACTTTCGTCTTTGATTTTCTAGTGGAGGGTCTGCATAAAGAACTCTTTCAGACAGTTGGAGTTTGCAGGTGAAATAGTTGATGTAGGATAGTATGCTGTATCATCATTCTTTCTCTTTGAGCTTACCAATATCACCAGTGGTGAAGGAATTAGGAATATCTGAGTAATTAGGAACCAGTATTATGAAGTGTTTTAAGACCCTTTACCACCCACAAGCAGTTCTGCACAGCTGCCACTTCCTGTTGCATTTCTAGCTCATCAGGATTGGGAATCCCTTGCAGCAAAAGAAATGCATCTGCAAGAGGCAGCTACACTACGTGGATTCTGAACCTTAGTAAGAGTGAGAAGGTCATGATTAATGACCTTCACATTTAGAAGATCCGGCAAAGTGGTGGCAACTAAATCCCACATATCAGCTCCTCTGACATCCTAATTTAATAGAAACTGTGAGACTGTATATCTAAATTTTCACTGTGGAAAAATATTGCCCTAGATTGACCCCATCTGAGTTTGGCAAGGTCTGGGCACAGCAAGACACTTTTGTGAGAGGCAGCCCCAAAGATGAGCAGACACTGAAGCAAGAGCTGCCAGTTCCCAGATGGGTTTTGGGTGTTATTTCTCTCCTCAAAGGTAACATACTGCCTCAAAGAAGCTCCCACAAAGTTCTGAATGCATATAGTGGCCTTTTTGCGAAGCCTAGACCCTTGTTACAATGGCAGATTGAATTTTCTGATAGCAGGAGTTGTTTCTTCCCTGCAAATCAAGAACTTGCCTCTGTGAAAGGCAGTAGTTTCCAGCCTTCCTCACCCTACCATGAAGGCAGCACTGAAGTCACAGGGCAACCTGTGACAGGCAGAGGACCACCTTCTGTATGAACTCAGTGGAAGCAGAGATCTTTCCTGTTTAAAAACGGTATTCAACTTGCCTCCTCACAGAGCAGAGGGCTGCTTTGAAACCATTCTCTTAAATTATCATTACTGTTGGGTTTTTTCCCTTGCTTATAGAGAAACAGGAGACAGGTTTCTTGTGCTGATACTAATTACATCAGTGTGAAAAAAGATTCCTACTCACAGCAGTGTACTTTTGAATATGGAAAAAAAAATTATATTTTTGTCCAATACAGATGGTCAGCTCATGTTGTCCCTTTTCATCCTGATCATTATCATCCTCCACCCAAAGAAGAATATTCTTAGCCCATTTTTCATACTGATCATAGCCATCCTTACTGAAATTTGCCTTTAGAGAACTGAGGATTCTCTTCTTTCCTTTCTCACTTTTCCAGATCTCTAAACTAAACCTTGTTTCACCAAATGTATTGGGCTATGGTTTGGCAGCTGCAATATTTTTGATTTCAGGATTGTCATTAAATTAAAGAAAGTTTATATTTCGTATTTATCTTTCTAAATCAAATTTTCTCCTTCCTTTCTTAAACAAGAAAAAACATTGTGTCCAAGACGCATTTGCCCTGAATTGTCCTTTGTCAGATGAAATATCAGTGATCAAAATTACAGGCCAGACACAAGTTTTCACTCACTGTCTTGTAAATTAGAGTAGAAGAGCAATACCTCATATGTTTGTCATGGTGCTTGATCTCTGGTTGGAATATGCAACCTTTTCCAAAATATCTCTTAATGAGAGGTGAGCATCATCTCTCTGGCATCTTTCATGAGCAGCAAGTTCTGTGTGAAGGAGGAGAAAAAACAAGCCTCAGTTGAAAGGAACAACCCTGAACAATCCCGTCTGTACCTTTCCCAGCATTACTATTATTGTTTGCCAGTCTGGGGGCTGGAGGGAATGCAGCAGTTCCTTCCTCATCCCTTCCAGTATAGCACTGAACACACTTTTCTTTTAACTATGGCACTGATATTAAGAAACAAGTTGAGAGATCACTTTTGTCATATCCCCTCAATGCCAGTGTTTTATTTATAGTTCTCATCTATGCCAGTGTTTTATTTATGGTATTAAATATACAAAGAGATTATAATGCAGCAAAAAAGGCTGTTATGGAAAAACAGATGCTGTTTTGTCCAAGAGCCATGCTTATGAACAAGGCCACCTGGCTTTACACACACTGACTTTGAACCACATACAGAACAGAGACGTTTTCTTTTTCATTATTCAATCAGCTATTTTATCTGTGTTCTACAATAGTAATGGCATAAAATACAGGACATTTCTTTCTAAGAACTGACATGAATCAAATCGTATCTTTTAGGAGAGAACAGTGTTCTGAGTTTTGTTTTGAAATCAAGCCTGTGAATATTTTTGCTGCGTGGAAGTACATTATTATAAAACAGAGCATTTATCCCACAAGTTATTATGTAACCATTGTAAATAATATATAAATACTTCATCTTAGCTTAGCACTAGCTTTAGTACTGAACTTATTTTATTAGAGTTTTTTATTGGAATCGTTAGTAAATCAATCCCTACCTTCTCTTCAAGGCGGTCAGCCCCTCCTAGTGGCTACTCCCAACCTGCAGCAAAACACTCCAGGTTTTCCTGCCATTTGTCCTTGGTCTTCGCTAAGCAGAGCAGAGAAGGAGGAGCTGTGAATTACTTTTCCTTCTTAAAATATAGAAGAGAACAGGAAAATCTTTTGTCATTTAAATTTATTGATGGAAAAAAAATAAACTGACACAAATGTTTGCATTATTCCTTGCATTAAAGCTTGTCCTACTTTTCATAGCCTGAATATTATGAGTCATACAAATGTGAGCTGTAAGAGTCTATATTGCTCGATTACTCATATTCCTCCCTCTGCTACATCAATACTTTTTGAAGTGTTTTGTAAAGCTGAGCAGTAAAAGCCAAACTATTCCATAGACCGAAGGCTGAAAGCCCCCAAAAAAATGCTTGTGGTAATATCCTTCCGTTTTAGATCTTTCCTTCCCTTAATTTCAGCAACGCTGCTCACAAAAGTAGTTATGCACATGTTTGTATGCTTGTTGGAGTGGGTCTCTGTCACTCAGCCAGGAACACTTTTCTGACAATCTGCCTGGTTTTCCTTCCTCAGTTTTACTGCCTAGCTGGCTATTTCTGCCATGACATTTCACCTGTTGAAACTGCCCAGGGAAGGTTTTGAACAGCACCCCATGTTGTCACTAGAGTTGTGACGTCCCCTTTCTTACATATAAACATTATCGAAAAACACAGGAAAAAAAAGCAAAGTCTTTCTCTCTCCCCTCCTCTCTCCACTTGTATCTTCATAGCACACTTGGGGAATGTAAAAAAAAGTTTAACTGCTGACTGTAAGTTATCACTGCAATAGAAAAACAGCTCACGCAGCGGTACCTATGTATTGGATTTACTACATAAGACCCAGTGCAAAACTGAAGTTATCCCTCGATATGTAAATCTTTTTGCTGAAAAAAAGTTTGAAACCATTTGAGGAAAAGAACATAGGAAGTTTCAATAAAACCTACTGGCAGCAAGCTGTCAACTGCATGTCAGGGTGTTGTCCACCCAGTTTTCAGCAAAGGGCAGAACATCTACTGCCTTTGCACAAGTTACTCCATGTCATTAGCAACTTCCAGATTTTAGGTCTCTATATTAAGGCAGTACTCTCAGTCAACCAGTAAAGCTGTGTTTCTGGTGGCCATCTAAAAGTACCAGCAAAAGTCCCAACTTTCAGAAGTAGGTATTTATTGTTTTGTGAGAATAAGGCACCATGCCAGGCACCTACGGAGAGAGCCAACCCAAATCAATAGCTGGGATCTTAGCAGGAGGTTAAGAACCCATGCACAGCACAGCAAGCAGACAAGACAAGCTTCATTTCTGATATAAATACACAATGCACCGAAGAAAGCCTACAGGCATTGAATCTTTTAGGATCAGTATAATTAGCTTACTCAACTACTTTGATATTGAAAGACACAGCCTTATGTGCCAAAGCACACAGGCAACAGCTAGCAAGAAAATCTCTGTCTCTAGCCCCAGTGAGGGAGAAGATTGTAGGTACTGTGTTTAATATCAATAAAAGAACATACTAACGGCTTTTTGAACACCCTACTTATGATTTTAGGGAAAAAATGGGCAGATATCTTGTGGCCTGAGGCAGGTTGCTACAGTTTTTAAGTCCACATAGATACAAGGCTTCCTCCACAACAATCTAGATGTTTACATAGACTGGGGTTTTATTGTTAAACAAATTTCCATGACTGGGATTTTAATTTGTGTTGTACAAATGAAAGTTCTCTGACCAATAAATCTTTCTGTAGTTGACTGCTGAAGATAGCTTCAAGCCAATGCTGGAGAATGTTCACCTGAAAGTAACCCCTTCATGTTTCTGTAACAGCTTACTTTTGACTGAAAAATTATTATTAGTTATTATATTGGTACTTTAATCTAAACTGGAACTTACTACACTAGATGTTACCTATAAAAACACTAAGGAACAGTCATTAAAAAATATTAGTTTGTAACTCATATGGGCAGATTCAAATAAAATACCTTCCACTTCCTATCAGAAACTGAGGTTCAGGAAACAAGTTGAATGAAAATCTTTATTCTTTTCTTTATCAAAAGATTTCCCGTCTACTATGCATTATTGATTATATTTCTAGAGATGCTTGAAACAAAGACAACTTGCATTATTCAATGTTTTAAGATTACAAAATATGAAAGAAGATTATTCAGTGTTTTAAAAAGCATGTCCCATATTTGAATGAAAATATGAAATTTTGTAGTTTCCCACAAAATTGACAACCTGCCTGAATTTTCACTCCAGATAATCAAATCAAGCAACTCTAGTGCCATTGAGAAAAAATAATTGAACAAACAGATTTACGCTTTAAAAAAATACGGAACATATTAAGACCATGCATATGGATAATTCTAGAAGCTGGATGCATAGACTATTAGCTTCTTAAGTTACTGAAAATTATTTTTAATTCCAGTGTGGGCTCTGAAGCCAGCTTTTGGTCCCATCCTGCCTGGATTGTTCAGCTGTTATTTGCTGGCAAAATAAAAAAAAATAAAATAATTTAAAAAAACCCCACCAAACAAAAAAAACACCACAAAACCACAAAAAACCAAAAACCTAGAAAAGACCAAACTAAGAAAAATCTATTCTATAGCTGTCAGGAAGGCCTATAATATATTCTACTCTATGCTGGAATCAGAACAATTTCTAAAACAGCAAAACTACAACTGACTCAGAACCTAAAGCTACCCAAATTCAATAGAAATTCTTTTAGTGAGTCTAATGGGCTTTGGGTCATGGCCTCATGCATTAAACTAATTTATACAGAAAAAAAATCTATTTCCTTTTACTTTCAAATAATCAGAGAACTGGATGTGACCTATTGGTGGAATGGTAAATAATAGAGAGAACAGGTCAGTTGTACAGAGTGACTTGGATCACTTGCAGAGGTCAGTTCAAATCTAAACATAGGTTTTATTGCAGCCAAGTGCAAGGACTTCTATCTAGAAACAAGGACTATTTGTAAGATGAGAAAAGCTATTGTAAAGAGCAATGATTCTGTCTCCAGACTGATAACAAATGACTATAATGGTATATGAGCAGTTGAACCTGATTTCCTTCAGTGAGCTAACATGATCCTTAATTGATTTGCAAGCAAGGGAACATGATAAAGGTGGTAAGGCAGCATTAATGGCACCATTACTGGAATTCAGTGTCCAGAATTAATATCTGTAGTTCTAAAAGGATATCAAGGAATTGGAAAGAATTCTGGAAAGATGTAATGATGCAGTCTTCAAAATATACCTCACTGTGTGAAAGACAGACAAAACACAGCTTATTTGGTTGATTTGACAAATAACCTGGAGATAATTTGCTCATTATATGTAAAATAGTATTTCTGATAATCAGTAAGAGTTTCATCTGACAGGAAAAGTTATAACATGGTCAAAAGTGAATCCAAACAAAATTTAACTAGAAAAAAGGGAGGATTTGAAACGCTGAGAACTAAGTCTTGGAAAAAAGGATATTACAATTACCTAGAATTGTGTCATTCATGTGAAACTGTTTTTGTCATCCTCTTTTACCTCAAAAGAATTGTGGTTGATTTAATAAATTAATGGATAACATTCTTTGATTTGTAATATGTTGGCCTTGATATGTAACTCAGAGATACAAATGAGCAAGTTGTGCTATGAGTTGAGAGGGAATTAATGATTTTGAAGCTAGTGCATATGAGATTTATATGTGGTGGTGTTTTCCCCTGAGGAGTTCCATTCATAGATAACCTGGTACATTGGCAGTAGGTACGTCTAGAAATGAGGACCTGATTTGACCTGAGTCCATTCAGGATGTGTTTGAGTACTGCCGTGTTTAGCAGAGATTGTTATGTGCTTTAGTTCAATGGAATGGTTGAAGTACAGGTATTGGGTTATTCTGTTGGTCATTAAACTATCAATCCTCTGAAAGTAGGCTATGGTTAATAAGAGTATGTCCATCTACATATTAATGGGTATAGTACATGTACTGAATGTATTACCTGAGGTATGTAATGGGGATAGATATGTTAAGGCTGAAGGTTATAGATGGCTATAATGTCTTTTCACTTAAAAATCTATGACTTTACAACATAAGAAAAATGAATACATGGTAGTTTGCTGAACCACATGCAGGATCTTTTCCAGGTTGAGTTTTGTTGATGGCTTATCCGCCTGAGATCATATTGTTAGTTATGTCATTAGATCTGGAATTCATCATGGATATTACAATCTCTTATGCGTGGAGCTTTGTACACACAATGTCACTAATGAATGCCAGACCTTATTCTCCAATTGCAGATGCATCCTACCCTGTGTCCTTCCAGCCTGTGCAGCCAGGTAGTAAGGTGCAGATAGAGATGCAGCAGATGCAGAGGACTGAGCAACCTCAAGCATTTGTGCGAAGAAATTTGCTCTGCTTTCATAGCAAGCCAAAGGTTTATAAGGTGTGAACTAGAATAGCAGAATCAGTGATTCACTTGGGCACCAAGTAGATTAGGATGCCAGCAGGAGCTTGTGCCTAGGGAAACCTCACAAGGTCTATGCCCAGGGACAGCAACCAACACCATACAGAAACAAGCCCACCCCAGGGGACTACTGGATAGGTGTTCACTTGTCCCCAGAAACTATGCGTCAAAAAATCACAATAGATCTGGCCGTGAGCACTCAGTGCAGCAGGCATGCTGTGTTACGTCTGGCAGATAGTGGCAGAGATCATTCCCCATCGCAAGATTCATCACAGTGCAGAGACAGTTGTTGGTATTCGCCACTGACACTGGAATTTTTGTCATTAGGATGATGGAGCGGGACCAGTAGCATCTTCATATGCCTAAAATATAGCCACTGCTTTGCTGCCAAGTGCACAGATCAAACATCTCAACAGGGAAAGGGCAACTACAAGTAGTCACCAGCACTAGTAGAACAGTTATACACTTATTTTGGCTGGTAGGGATACCAAAGCCAGCTAGGAAATGAGACTTGTAGTTATTACCACCATAGTCAGACATTTTTGTTCTGCTTTACTGATCTTTTTCATAGTAATCACGATGAATCAGACTGTGATGAGCAAATAAAAAGCTAAAGCCACTAAACACATAAGGAAATCTAAAGGGCACTTAATAAAACTCCTTGATTTGCTATTTCAACTTTTAATACACTCTATCATAATTAATTTTGATGATCTTAAGCTAAATTAAAAGCAACGGGTAGCACTGCATGGAAGGAAAAGTAAAAGGGCACCTTAATGGAGCCACCCAATACAGTGCCCTGTAGGCAACCATAACTTAATTTAAAAGCACACTTGATATGCAGAAATACACCCAAGTAAAATGGCAGGTGATCCTCCAAACAGAATAAGAAGTAGCTGTTGTATCCACCCTCAGCCACAGTAAATTTGTATGAACACGGTGCTTTTCATTAAGCAATCAATAATATATTTTATTAGTTCCAGAACACTGCATACAACCCACTAGAAGCAATCTCACTCCAAAGTTTTGAGTGCGAATACCACAATTAAACCAAGAAAAGATAAATTAGTTTTTCTGAAATCTGGAGGTTTTTGAGTTGTAAAAGTCCAATTACAAATTAGCAAGCTGTGAATAATCAGATTAAAAAAAACCCCAAAAAACCAACAAAAAAAACCAGTTTCAAAGCTGCATGAGCTTTACTTGCAAAATCCTCGAAGATTTATGAAGTTAAATAATAATTGGTGACAAATGAGACCACTGATGATAGCTAATGGAATAATGGTTTTTCACCTGTAGTTTTGGATGTAATACCTGGCCTTTTGAGAGCACCGCAATCTTTCTGCAACACAGATGTTTGAAATACACCCAAATGAAACAGGTTTGTGCTATTCCAGGGTTCTAACAAATACACCTCCATTTGAAAACGTCTGATCTCCCATTTTCCTTCCAGTACAGTAGTGAACTAGGTTTCCAAATTTGTTCATCCACCTGCCCTCATTAAGGGGGGAGATATCGACTCTTAAAAATGTTTGGCATTATAGCACTAGACAGGAGATAACCACGTCTTGAAAATCATCAAGATTTAGATGTTGAGGATTTCTGAAAATCTTCTTGGCTTCTTGTTGGCATACTAATATTAACTAGCATATATATGTTTCATTTGGATAAGATGCATCTCTTCATCATATCTGTAATTCAATCTTGACACAGTAATTTTTAAGTTCTAAGAAGATAATTTTGTACTTCACTCTCCTTTTAGCATGTGAGAATGCAAAAATCAAATACAGTGAATTTTTCATTCAGTTGCAAACTCTCAGTAAAGTGAATGACCCTTTAAAAAAATGTTAGGAAGCCAGGACACTCAGAATATCAGAAGCACATTTCAATCTGGTTGCATCGGAAATACTCAAGAAGAAGGGTGAATAGTGAGGAATGTATTTTCAGGCTTAGAGAGCACCTGTATTCTCGGGGACGAGCTGAAATTGTTAGAAAATCAACCCAATAAAGTGAAAGCATAAAAATAAAAAAAAAACCTGTATCCTAAGGACTTCACAGTCTATTCATCAAATCCTGTTTAAGGCTGTTCAGGCAAAACTCTATATACGCATTGACTAAGATATGGTTATTCAGAGACTTAATTTCAAAAGTAAACGACTGTAGATTTAGAACTATAAAAAAAGAGAAAACCTCATGTATAGAGCAATCACAAGCAAAAGAAAGAATGGCCCACAGGATATTTTTCAAAGATTTAGAAGACTCGAGTTTAAAACTTTATTCATTCATAAGCTCAACAAATTACTTAATGTACAGAACCTACTGGTTAATAAGATAGTACAGCTAAACTCTTTTCTCTCCCACAGCTATTGTATAAACTATTTACTAGGTCTGTCTTCAGTCCAACTATCTACCAAACTATTCTTGACAATTATCTGGGAAAGTATTAGATGATCTATCTGAAAGCTGTGCCAAGGAGAATGCTAATAACACTTAAACTTTCTGGGTACTGCCTAAGCCTGTATCCATTCTCTCTTTAATATACTGCTGTACTTAAATCCACTGCAAATATGTGAAAAATGGAAGAAAGAGCAGTCTCCATTGTGCAATACTCTAGTGTTATGGGCAAGAATATTCTGTGAAAACAGTAAATCCTTTCTGTAAAATAATGAAAATAATAAATGATATAGCCATGCACCCCTGAAGTACAAGAACTTTTCTTAGGTTCCACTCTTCCATTCAGAAATTCTACCTTTAAATCGTTCAGCAAATTTATATGACATTGTCAGTATAGATGTGCAGATGTGAACCTGATGCTTATACCTGCACATTGTACTCCAAAGCATGGAAGTCTGCCTTTATATAGCACATAGTCATTCCCAGGCTGGTAGATTTTGTGCTCCCTGAGAAAAGCGTTGTTCAAACACACACAATGTCACACTAGATCAGCCAATGCCTTCATAAGCTTTTCTTCAAGCTAGAGTTTGTTTCAAGAATCACAAAGCAAATCTCATTCACTAGGACTGAGAGGAGTTTGATCTCTCTGGAAGTTTACCAGAGAGAGATTTTTGTAATAGCATTTTAGGACCAACTTCTTGAATGTGATTCTTGTGTCATAATTTTTAGCAGAAATTAAAAAGCAGCAAAAAAAATGGCATTTCTGAAAAAACATGTTGGTCACTTGATTTAGAGATTTAACAGATATAATTCCACTAAGAGTTATTCAGACTTCCACTGGTATAACATTTGAGTAAATTGTCACACCACTAATCCATAGAGTTCTACCAGTATAGAATAAAGATATGGTTGTGTGAAATTGTTTGAACATTGCTGTTTTCACCACTAGTTTTCTCTGCAAACTTAGCTGATATTGCAGACAGAATCCATGCAGTGCAAATTATCCTCTATTTCAAAGACACTAGCTTCAAAATGAAGTTCATTTTCTTGCATAAATAGGATGCAATATAAACAGAGGTTCTTAGACAACTCAACATCGAGACTGAAAAATACTTTCAATCTGTGCTAGTTAGCAGCAAACAACATTATGTTTCCCCGAATGGCTACACTAAACATTTAACAAAAAAAAAGTCTACATTTAGAAGCCGTAATTTGACTGGTTTCAGTTGCAAAGCCTTCTGATTACTACTATTATAAACCTTACCATGATTCATGCCCATTTCTGAAGAAAAAAGCTGTCTGGGAACAAAAAACCACAACAATAACTTGTATGTTTTTCATTAAATTATGTTTTTCCTATGATTTTGGAGGATTTTAAATGCTTTTAAAATAGATAGTATTTTTAATTTCAATTTCATACCCATTGTGCAGGCTATTATTTTTATTTAACCAGTAAAATGGAGAGAAAAAGAAGAAAAATAAAATCAGGGTTAAAGCATGAAGAACAAAAGGCTGGACATTAAAGAATCTTTATTAAATAAATATTTTTTAGGACTACTTTTCAGTAAGATAAGAATTTTAAATTAATTATTCTGAATTTTACTGAAAAGTCAGTTGAAATGAAGAGTTATCATGTAAAATTTTGGTAGAAATCTATTTTCTTGCTAGTTTCTGGGGAAAAAAAAAAAGAAGAAAAATTTAAACAAACAAAAAATTCACAAATAAATACCTCCTTTTCTCACCCTGCTCCTACCTCTAAAGGGAAACCGAACAAAAAGGCAACACTACATAGCATCTCCAGATGTCTAAAGTTATTACCCCTTTTTTCCTTGCATGCAAGAGAAAAAGCAATCTTATCTGGAACATATCCAGCTTTGGGCTGGGGGGAGTATCGTGTCTAATACGCAAGTACAAAAAATTCCAAGACAACAGCTTGGAAAGGAACCATCTCAATCTCAACATTTACAAAGTACATTTACCTCTCTGAAGCTCATAAATTATATAATCTCCATCTGAAATTTTCAAATTAGATTTAGTATGTATAATAGCTTATTTAAAAATATGTTATTCAAGAGCTGCTTTGTTCTCTGTGGACCTATTATAGGGACAATGTTGCAATTTTCAAGTTTTGGCTAGTCCATAAATAAAGATATAGAAAAAAAGCAATTAATTTTATTACAGTGTTACACTTAATCAGTCTTCTCACATTGTTTTATTTCTTGGCTTTCTATGTGTGTACATATATGTATATATATGTATATACATACATGTATATATATAAGTAATGTTCATTCCAGTTCATCACCTGCTTAAGAGAAGATTTATGATGAGAAGTACTGTAGGTGTCACTTTTCAGGTAGTTAACAAGGGTGTTAATATTAAATTTAATTTACTTATTATCAAATCATCAGCCTTTATAAAAAAGAAAACGAAGTATGGATTGTATTCCCTGGCAATATGAAGAGTCTGGGAAATGAAAAGTGTTTTGATCATATATAAAATATAGAGTATTGTTAGTGCAGAAGCCCTGTATCAACTTCAGTGACTCCTTTACTGGTTATTCTTTCATTGTTTTAAAGGCATTATGAATTAGAGCTCTGCAGTTTAAATAGCATCAAACATGTGAAATAGAACCCCTGTGCCTCAGTTAACCTTAAACAAGTATCAAGAGACAGATTTAATGGATGTGATGTCATTACACTATATCATACATGCCAGAAAGAAAGAACAGAATATAATAGAATATCAGGGCAACATAGGAAAGCCATTTTTTAGCTATTTAAAGCTTCGGAAAAATGATCCAAACCTGTGAGGAAAAGGCTGAAGTGCATGTAGTAATGCATCCTAAAATATCAAGACACTTAAGTTTTTCCATTGTCTGTAGCACTCTGTATTAAAAATCTGATGCTGTGCCAACAATCCCCAGAAAAAGTACTTTAACTGTTGCTGCAACACGATACTGTTGTAAAGTTCACAATGAAATCTTCATTTATTTCACTACATTGTTCTGCTCCCCTTTCTAACTGGCTTCAATAGAGATAGGTCTTCAGTTGCACCAATATTTGCACTGTTTTTCCAGTGTCAACAGTCCCTTCCTGGCCCTATGTTTAACTCAAACTGTAAACACAGAAATGACGATGTGATTCATATGTATGCTGTACAAGCTCCATGGGAGACTTTCGTTGATTTCAGTGGGAGATTACTAGACAATGCCGGGTGTGCACGAACTTCTGACTAGACACTTTTAAATCCAGTGGTTATTTTTCCCTTTTTTGATCATTCTTAAACATACAGCTTCAAAATCATTACGTGTCAGAGTCCAGCATGTGGCATCGGGGACATGCTCTTTGGCAGAGAAGCCTACATGTTATCAAGTTTTAATTTATTTACCTTCTTTATGAAAATAAGATAGATTGATAAAGTACTCTGAGCAGATAAGATAATCAAGCCTGACATCTAAAAAGTCCTGTCAGTGTTTAAGCAGAGCACCCAGGAAAAGGCTAACTGTCTTTTGAGAACAGGAGCAGAAACTTTGAAGACTGAAGAAAGAGGTCTGAGAACTCTGCTAAGGCCACTGAAAAGAAAGAATGCTTCAGGTTTTCCAGATGAGTCCACCTTTGCTTTCATTGTCATTTCCATTATCGAATGATCTCCTTTCTGAAAAGGGATAACTAGTTATTGATTCAAATGTCAGCAGCTTAAATGCTATTAGCCAGCAGCAGCACCAAAAAAGAAGGCCTCTGCATCAACAATATTGTACACTCCCACTCTGCAGGACTGCATCTCCTTCTATTCTGTCTAGGAAGGCTTATGGCTCAGCATAACTGTGGATTTTATAATCATCCATATATTTATCCTCACAAAATCCCTGCTATTCTTCTTACACTTATTTTAGAAGCAGGCAGTACATGTCTAGGGCGCAGACTGCACTGGAGCATAGAATTCCCTGAGCTAGCTTTTTCTGTCACATTAGGACCACGAGCAGCAGTGTAGCCACAGCATTATGGAGGTTGGTGCAGGTCAATACTCCAAAAGATGCTTCAAGTGCTTGCATTAACCCTTGCAAAGCTAAGTCAAATGTATTCTAAGCTGCCTGACAAAATCACAATGGATCTAGAAATTAACTGAAGCCTCCAAGCCAAATGATTTGTCAGTTATTTCATGCTGAGATTATCTTGAGATGTCCACACAGAGATTGTTATGGATTATTTCTTTCTATTCCAGGGCTGGCTGATAGTGTGAAGCCTGGACACAAAAGTAGGCACTGAGGAAGCAGTAAGAACATACACAGGCTCCCCTCTAAACAGCTAAGAGCGTAATATCACAAAGCAACATAGGTGTCTAATAAATGAGCAGGTTGATTATGACAAAGAATAGTAACGAACACCCTTTATGCACAAGGTTCTGACGAATGTTGAGAACTAGCCCTCTTTTTTTTGGCCTCCAGAAGATTTCTAAATCTCTAAATAGCAATCTGAATTCCTTAGACACCCACACACACGATCTAGAGCTTGAGTTCTCCGCGAATCTCCTGTTTCATCTCTAATTCAAAAGATCACTTCCTGGAAGCTCTGAAGGGAAAACAGTGAGGCATTTCTTTCCTCTTTGAACCACCTCCTATGTATGGCACCAATGAGAGGCCTAGTTAGTCTAGACCAAATTTCCTGGGGGAAGAAGCATAATCTTTACTAGAAAGAGCTGATCTACACTTTCTTGCAGAATTTAGCCCTATCAAAAGGAGACAATAAGAACTAGCAGATTTATGCTTCAAAAAAATTTGAGTGTTTCTATTAGAACAAAATTATTTTTCTCATATAACGAGAACGGTTAAAGGTAAAAATTTCTCTTCTTTTTTTGCCACCTATTCCATCTCCTGAATAAGGGCTTCTTTTAAGCTCCTGAGCACAAAAGTGCATCTGGAAAATGTCAACTAATGTATTTCAAAGTTATTATGTGAAAATAAAACCGCTGAACATATTTTTTTTATGAAACCTTCCAAGAAAATTCACTTCCGAGACCTGGCTTGAGAATGAGCAGGAGATATTTTTCAGTCCAAAATAATTTTATGAGAAAGGTTTAAATGTTTGGAAAGTATGTTGGAACTGTAATTTATTCCTTAACCAACAGCCTCAGTGATGGATTACATGACCAATAGAGTGAATCTATGTGTATACACACGTACACACATCATTTCTTCTGTTTACCTTTGGATCAAAAATAGAATGTTACAACATTTGTTTTATCATTTTCGATCCCCTTGAGGCATTGCGACATTTGGTACATTTAATTTTCTTGTTAAGAGATGATTCCTTAATTGTTTGAAGCAGGTGGAGGAAATATTTAGCAGAATATTTACACTGTGACAACTATACATCAGGGAGGGAAAGGGGGAACATGTTTGAACATGCACAGAAAGCCAGGAGTTGATTACCTTTCTTTCTTCTGCACAGTCCAATACACAAGCTGAAAAAACCTCATTCCACCTTGGAGCTAATAACAATATATAGATTTCAAAGGGGCCACAGGACCCTTGTCATTAACTTTGGTTCAGCACCTAAGTCAGATGTGAGTACTCTCATATGGGCAGCCTTCTTACTGCCCAGCTTTGAACACTAAGCTTGATGTTCTTCCTCATAGTTTTCCACAGAAAAAGGTAAATTCCTCCAAAATTTATTTCAGGGGACCATGAGTGAAAGCTCTCCCTGCATCCTCCCTCCCTGCCTCCACTTACTCCTTACTAGTTTAAGTCAGGAAACTTAAAATAAAGGTCCTTGTTCATGAAAGGCAGGATATGCTAACTTAAGTTCAGCAAGGAAAACCTGGGAAAATCAGCTTTTGTTCTGTTAGTGAGGTTAAAAGGATGTGGTAGAATACTTGAACTCATGAGTCTCAGCCACACAGCTATGGCTGAATCCAGACATATTCTCTTGTATTCTGTAATGAAAGTTTATGACCACTCTTTCTGCCTTTTTAGCAGACAGAACCTCTGTATAATCGCATAACCTAAACTCCTAGGGAATATATCAGGATGACAGTGGGAAGAGACTTATTTCTATCTTGCTTCTCCAAGACAGCCCTCATCTACTGGCACTTCTCAGCAAACCCCAGATTCTTGGGGAAACTCCAAATTTAAATCTACTTGGTGGAAGACAGAGCTCTAAATGCCCTATCAGGAGTTTTCCTGAATTATTCTAACTCATGTGCCAGTGAATGGAGAACAGCTTTCCTGAGGCTCAGATCAGTATTCCGGCCACTGGATTTTAAATGTATATATATTATATACTAGAATCAAAGAATATTTAAATATTTATTAGGGAACCTTAACACCTTTCATATGAGAGAATACCATATTAAATTGGTGAATACAGCACAACACACAGGATACTTCTCCCAGAAAAAGAAGAATTTGGGTTTCAAGCTTCTGGGAAAATTATTTTAATCTCCCTGGACTATTAGGTAAAAGGGCAACATTATTTCCACCAGTAATACATCATATCTGTAACCATGTTTTTCTCTTTGGTTATCCTAATACAAATATCATGGTTAGCACAACATGAAATAATTTAGTTTCTGGTTTGAATGAGGAAAAACAGAGACACTTTTATTTGATCTGAACCAATTAGGATTTTTTTGTTGGTTTATTCAGGCACTAAATAGTTTGAATATTCAGTCTATTTGCTACTTACACAAACTCGTTGTTTGAATAATCATTAGGAACAGAAACTTTGTCCAGCAAGATGGGTAGCAAGTAAATGGTTAGTTGGGTAATGCTGCTTTTGGAGCATACACACATACAAGGAGGTCAAGACATATTGCTTAGGCACCCACACGAAGCCAGTTAATATCTTCCATAATGAATAATGAAATCTGTTGCTTTTCAAACTCCATTCAAAGTTTTTTGCCACTATTATTACCAGGTCCATAATTTTTTCTATGGGACTTTGCTTGTGTTTACCATGGAGATGATTTGCAACAGAAGTTACTGTTAAACAGGTGTGAAGCTGGTGCAATCAATCCCAGAATAATTTCCATCTTTCTAAATCAAAGTATATAAATAACAATATCCTGTATTAATAATTTAGTCTATCCAATAATATGATATTTTTTGTGACAAAGGTTCTTGTGATAAAAATGTAAAGGAGATACTTTTAACTAACATCCGGAGAGATTCATGTCACCCATATTTAAAAAGTAATAATTTTCAAGTTATCTGGTTCTTATCAGGGTCTGCTAGTATCCCACAGATCTCTCTGTTTCACAAAATTTCTGTATTGTATCAGATATTAAAATACTACATGCTGTGTTTTGAGATTTCATTTAACAAAATGACATGGTTAAGTCATAGTGTCATGGAGCAACAAGAATACAAGGCCTCACAGGACAAGGGGGAATGGCTTCAAACTGAAAGAGAGTAGCTTAGAATTGATAATAAGAAGAAATTCTTCAGTGAGAGGGTAGTGAGGCACTGTAACAGGTTGCTCAGAAAAGTTTTGAATGCCCCATCCCTGGAACCATTCCAGGCCAGGAAGGATGGGGCTTTGAGCAACCTGGTCCAGTCAAACTTGACCCTACTCATGGCAGGGGCGTGGGAACTAGATGACATTTAGGGTCACTTCCAATCCAAACCATTCTATGATTCTATAAAGAAGACAAGACCAAAGCTCAGAAACCTGGATCCTGTCCTTAGCTTTGTCACTTACCAGCTCCGTTATTTTGGACCACTCTGCTTTGTTCTTTGGCCTTCCAAATAATTCTTACTTGCTTCATCTACTTTGAAAACAAACTCCCCTGGGAAGGTATGGTCTTCTGCTGAAGACAAGAGCAGAGTGTTTAGCACGGTGGGGCTCTGACCTCGTTTGATTCCTTTAGACAAGATAGTACTACAAATAAATCATCATAATAATATTCTTATTTGCAGTTGAGATTAAACCTAAAGTTACCTTATTGGAGTGTCATCCTGGTTCCTGTGATATTTGTCTGAAACTTTCTTCTTACAGTATAACAAATGTGCTTCAACTCCATTGGTCAGGTTCTTCCTCTAATGCAGACAGCTTAATGGATTTTTCTTAAGCCCAGTACAGCTTGTTTCTGAGTATTAATTTCAACTTCAGGTTATTGTGCAAATTATGTCCTAGCTGGAAATTGAACCACGTTGACCACTGAAAAAGAAGAGCCTAATATATGACCTGTATTAGACAAATTTGCTCAGCCAGCAAAGTACAGTTGGATTGATTTTCACTCTGTCATAATGAGATATTTTGTTAGACAAGTTCTCCACCCAGTGGCTGCAAAGCTTCATGGGAGCAAGGATATGATCTCCAGTATCATACTGTAGAAATGCTGGAGATCTAAATCCTGCATATATAGCTCAAAGGAAGATAGGTAAAAGGATGTTTCTTTCATTTGGACCTAAGAAATCTACATAATACAGTGTTTAAGTCATGTAATACAAAAAAATAGACTTAAGAAATACAGTGGATGTAACCATTTTACCCCTCCCTTCCGAAATCTGAAAACTTACAGTAACACTCTCTAAACTTCCCACTTTTTAGAATAACTTTTCAGCATGGGTTCAGAACTGTGAGGAGCATTTTGTTTGCTCATTTGCTTTCAGTGCAGAAATGTAAGTCAAGAATTCGATTTCTAACCTGCCATCTACAATTTGAAGTTTTCCGAAGCGTTATACACAATGGAATTCAGCACTTGAGAAAAACGTCTTTATACTTATAAAATGTACAGACTCCGATGCAAACAACTGGTCATCTCTTAGATATATGAGTGTCTTTACACCATAACACACAAGAGTCACTCAGATTTAAGATTGTGTCACTCAGTTATGCCGAGATAAATTTGGGAAGCAGCATTAGATGGGAAGGCTGGTTTTGAGAAGAGATGCCTGACAAATGGAGCTTTTCCCAGCTCATGCTTTCCCTTTCTATCCCAATAGTTTACATGTTTTGAACTTGGTCCTTCCTCTTTTCCTGGTATTTGTTGGTTCTTTTTGGTCAGTTTTATATCTAGTCAGAGAGTATATTATTTAATGAATTTGAAAATTACTGTACTTTAATATGTAAATCCCTGTTTGTTGATGATGAATTTTTGGCCAATTAAAAACTCAAAAGTCCAACAATTTTTTTTTCTTTTTGATTCACTTTTAAGATCTATAAAACACAGGCTGAACAAGTAAACAAAAAAACAAGTACAAATTCACACACCTCTTTCCCCAGTTCTCACAGCACTTTGTACATTAGATGCCACTTTGCTGTTCTCTGGCAGAGAACTGCAGTTTAGCTTTGAAAACAAGTTGTAGCTTTTTCACTTGAGATGGGAAAAGGCACTGCACATATATATAATGGCATGAATTAAGTAAGACAGGAGAGGAAATTAAAGTTTACAATCAGGATTTTGTCTTGTGAGTTTGACACATAAGTACAACAAACTATAACTTAGAAGGAAATACTTAAAAAGAATGCATTCTCAAAATACAGGTGGTTTGCTATATTGTTACTTTCCTTGCAAGGTTCTCATGTTTTATAAGATGAATCTTTTAGGCAAAAAAAAAAAAATCTTCATTTTATGTTTTGTGCCACTGTTCACCCAGTCATATAAAGATTTCTCCTATTAGTCAACATTTATGACATTCTAGCTCCCTTGAAAACCAAACTTGACCTTTCACATTTTTTCCTATTAAGCAGTGTTACGTTTTTCCAAATTTTGTTCTAAGTGTAGTCTGGATACTCACTATAGTTATGATTTAAAATGATAATAAATATTTCTTTCATTAAGTACTTGGGAAACTTGAAATACTTTTTGATAAATTAAGGAGTAAGGATGGATGGAGGGAGAGAGGATGAGGGGAATAATTGAAGGTCTGGTTGTCTCTAAAAATTAAAAAGATCAGGCGGTTTAGATAATGCAGCTAGCATTTAGCTTTGTGTGTGGAATTATCCCACTCTTCTACTTGTTTATTTGCAATTTTTTAAATGAGAGAAAACAGGGAGAGGGATCATACAGTAACGATTTTAAATATGACAGATTTCACCAGAAGAGAAAATAATCTTACTTCAAATCTCCTTTTCATTTTTCTACAAGAATCTAAATCATTATTAAATTCATGCAAGGAGTTTGAAGTCTCACAACTCATTGGGAAAAAGGGCAGAATTAACTTGCAGCTGAAGCAACTTTGCACAGCTTAAGCCCACTCAAGCAGTAGGCTCGTACTGGGTTCCCACGCAGAGTGGGCTTAAACTTTCGGGACAACCAGCCGCATGCCGGTGGGATCCGTTCTCCGCTCACTGGCCCCTGGACATGGATCCTGCAACTCCCCACGCAGGGAAACGCACAGATTTTTCTAAACTGTTAGCCGACCTCCCCACCTAGCGGCAGTGCAGTGGAAAGGTTCAGGCTAGCGCTTGGAGTTAAATCCCTGGGTCAAACTGTAAATGAACCACAAATGCTCCGAAATAATGCTGTGCTGGAATTAGGGCCACATAATTGCACAGACTCTGCACTTCAGTGCAGGTAATCCTTCCAAAAACGTACCACATTTCAATGAAATCAGAGTTCATATATTGTCTGCCCCTTCTCTATCCCTCATGTCTTTGACAGGTACTAATAGTTCATATTTATTCCCTACAAAAACCAACAAGGCTACTTGACATTCACTCATATTCCCTAATTTAACTGCAGATGACAGAGCCATTTCAATCTACCATTCAAAAGAATGGGGTCATACTGCCTAACAGTGCTTTGCAGTGAGCAACACCAAAGAAGGCATCATATTTTTACAAAACAGTATTCAAAGACACAACCAAGTCATTAAAGAGAAAGCACTCTAAGCCCTATATAACACAATAATCAACTGAAATTCAGCTTTGGTGCATCACACCAGTATTTGGCCTTATCACTCAGTCCGGTAGCCTCTACCTACAAAGAACATCTGTAATACTAAGATACATTTTTTCGATTTATCTTGTGAAGTCTGGTTAGCTGAGATACAACCTCATGACCTGAAATTTGTATTTTCATCTTTCCTGCTGCTTAAGTACTAAGAATCACTGCCCAGATTATCACTGATCATGACACAGTTAGATGGACTTGATATTAAAGAAGATACCATAGCTTCACACTTACAGTTCTAAACAAAGAAATCCAGGATGATATCCTGATATTTTGGTTGTGTTCAAGCCTAAATTTAAGTGGAAGTATAAACTTTTCCCTAAATTCCAAAGGGTTTCTATCCATATCTCATAAATGTCTACACTTCATTTTCTATTCTTGTTTTCTTGGTTGATATTTGCTGCTTCAGTCTTCAAGGGGTCTGAAGAGTTATCTAGTTGCCTCTACAAATGCCATGTATTTTTTACAGGGCTGACTTTGGATAGTGTGCACCACAGAGGCATGCGCTCTACCAACTTCTTTTCCAAAACAGGGTTTGTAGTGGTGCAGAACTCAAATTTCATAATTATTTCAACTGATCTCTCCTGCTTTTGCAAGAGGGAGAGACGAAACAATGGCTCAACAGATGTGCTAGAAGTTAGCCAGTTGCAGCACACCTTAATAAATGGGAGGGAAAAAAAGCATTGGAAGTGAAGAGAATCACTTCTCTGTAATATTTTATTATTTGGAATTTCAGACATGCACCTTTCCTTTGTTTGAATGGATCCTCAAATTTATTCCTGCAGAGATTTTTCTATTAATACCTTTGCACTTTATTGTGATTATCAAAGGCAAGTCCTCATTCTCACAATTATACGGTATGTAGGGTTAGCTGAAAAGCCTGAAATCCCCAAGAACCCAATCCCCAAGGGGATACCTATCCTGCAAATAAAATATCAGAAAAAAAAAATCTGCATTGAAAGCAGACATTCTGGGGGGGGGGGGTTTGTACCTTTTTATTTACTGACTGAACTTTAAAAAATCTTTTCTGAGATGTTTTAACACTTCTGCATTCACCCATCTTTGACCAGTAATGCTGATAACCTCCTGGTGTCAGTATGGCTCTACTGCAATTCCACTCCCTTTGCAAAGCCCTGAATAGAGATGAAAAAACTCCATGTTTGAATATGACAGCTAAATAACTGGTTAGAGACAGGAATGTCAGTATGCTAGAAGAGCTACTTAGCAGCATAAAGCAGATTATTTCCTTAGATCCAGATCCTTTGCAAAAATTCTTGTTCTACTTACACTCTGTACTATTGCCACAGTTCTGCTTATGAAGGGGATACCTTGATAGCACTGTCTGTACAATATAGCCAGTAGTAGGCATGTAATTATTCTAGAAAAATATGTTATTTGTCACGGTATTTATTTCACTTACTGTACAGAAATGGCATTAGCGGTAAAACAAATGTTTGCACCCACACCAAGCCAGCTACTACTGTTCATGCACCTTCATCCCAGAGCTTGTTTGTCAAAAGCAGCAGCAGCTGAATCAAGTTGTCCTGAGGCACCGCTTTTCTTTCACTCAAACAGAAGCAACATCCATCAAATTATGAGTCTCACTCATCAGTCACTTCCTAAACTGTGATCATTTATGCCCAAACGTCAATCCAGCAGCACAGAGAAGACAGGAGGGCATGGCATCTTTTGCTTATGTGTACAAAAGCTGATTTTAATTATCCTATAATCTGCCACCTAACCAGATTTCTACTTAACCTGTTAGCAAAGGAATATGTCAGAGTGTTCTCTCTTCTGTTTTTTATCTTGTCCCCTCTCTCTAGTAAAATGATAGACAGAATTTATCTCTCTCTTTGCAGCAAATGAGGAAGCAAATGAAAGAGAATTGGAGAGTTGTGCTTGCACATTAATTGGAAGGGGTGAGAAGGAATATTGCTATGTGAAAAAGGAGATAGACTTAAGAGAAGCAGAGAGGCATACTGAATCCTGAAAAGAAATTATTCTAATAATTGAGGGATAGAGTAAAAGCTCTCTTCCTTGAAACCCTGAACCCATCCTCAATCCAGAGCTCCCACTAGCTTTCCCAGGCCTGTTTTCTCCTTTACCTTCTTCCTCCAAAGTATCACAATATCAAATTTACCAACAATACTGAGACACATAAAATCAGTTCTGGCACAGCCAGCTGGAATGGGAACATCTTGTGCTTATGTTTTGTTGACATAAAATAATTTTAAGATAATAATTATTCTTACAAGTGCTGTGCTGTTTCAGCTGGGGTTGGGTTAAATTCTCTGGCATTCCATACAATGGATCAGACTGTAAGGAATTTTAAGCTCCTTTTAAGATAAGAGCATAGCAGGCGAGGCTTAGTTAAACTTCTGTGGTAATGAGTCTACTACTTCTGGACATTAACAAGTCCCTCTTTCTCATACTGCAGCACTACACCATGAATATGCCAACACAAGTACTTTCTGAGATGTTTTACACTGCTCTCCATGAAACAATGGTTTAAAATCCTCTTTGCATAACTCTCAGAATCGACTTATCAAAATTCCATGGAAATAAAGTTTTAATTCATCGCTCCTGAATAGCAACTCCTAGGCTGATGTGTCCTGTTTCTCTGGGAGGAACGGTGGATAGCACTGGGAAAAATAAGATGTCTTTTGGCTTTAAAACAAGCTTAGGACCACTTTAGATAAAGCAAATGGATAATGTGTTTGTTCTCAGGAGCACTGTATACAAATATGTCTTAGTCTAAGTTTAGTTGTACCTCAGTATTTTTAACCATCATACCTGTAGAATGATTTAAGTTGATTCCAAAGCATGTTATAGAGAACAGTATGGAGAACAGTTCTGGGTTGTTTTTTCAGTTTTATTACCTAGAAAACAGATGACATTTTGGCATTTAACAAGCCAGCCAGGGACTTTTGCTGGAATAACCCACTGATAGCTTTATCGCAGGGATCATGATATAGATGAACTTCTGTAACAGAATACTGTTTCCAATAGATCAACTTTCCAAAGAGACTTTAATAATGGTTTGGCAATACATTTATACAGCAGGAGGTTGATAGACTATCAGAAGATCTAGAGTCTGGAATTATTTTTTTGCCTTTCTTTGAAGTGAAATGGTAGTAGATGGTTCACTGAAGCATTGTCTTAGAAGCCACATAGAAATCTTGAATAAAACTATAGAATAATTGGTACTTCCAACAGGAAGATGATGAAAGTTTCATGAAGGTACAGTCACAGCTGAGTATGTGCATTTAGACTTCAAAACAAGTCAATTCTGTTTGCTCATCTCAAGTAATCCTACATGATTAGATGGAATTTTATTCCTACATAACTCATAGTTAATCTGCTGGGATTTCTGTCAAAACTGCTGAAGTTGATGTTACGTAAAACATACCTTATATAGTAAAGGTCATGCTCACAAGTATAAGGAAACTGAAGGAAAACACTGCATTAACCATAAAACACTGCATAACCAACACTATGGTTAAGTAACAAGTGGTTGGTGGGAGAAAAGCGATTTAAAGTGATTGAAATTGGTAAAAGTATTGCTAAGAACAGTGAGATAGACATAACTGAGGTTGGAAGAAATATAGACCTCTCTTGTTTTTAAACTGAAATTATAGAAACTCAACTCTTCTGAAATTTTTGTAATATGAATTATATTTTCTGTGTCACATTCACTGTATACCTATGCTTGTAGTTCTGGAAGGTCATCCATAATTCTAGGACTGCTTTTTTGTTTACCTAAAGTACTCCATTATCATTCAATATAAACAGAGATTCAAACCTGATCAAAATGAAATTTATTTTTCCTTTCCAACCTAAAAATATTATTCAGTCTAATGGCCTATCCACCATTCAGCTGGAACCTCCAAATTTTTATAATCAAGGTTCATGCTGATTTTTAAAATGAGTAGTCTAAGAAATCCGAACCTAGCTTGTTCAACCTCTCTTTCCATCAGCCTCTAAATTCTTGTGAATGAAATAGAGATTGTCAGAGATTCTGGCACAACCACCCAAGCAGCAGGGTCACCTTTAGAATATTGTGTTGCCACCTCACATTTGTCACCTCAATCTTTCCAACTGTAAAAATCTGCTTTATGATACCCTTTAAGTTCATCAGTAGAAATACCAGTCTTAATAGATACAGTCTTTAGTACAGTCTCACTCCAATCATCTCTTTCTCCTAGCTCTCAGAAAGCCAATTTTCTTACATGGAGTCCACTGATAGGGATAAAATCTATAGATGTTTGGGAATCAAAAGTGTTTCACCCACTTTAATGCAATGGTTTATGTTAACAAAACGGTTCACTGTCCCTACTGGACCCCTGGACCTGAAATCTGATCTATCACGTGTGTGTTAGCCTGGATAGAATAAATACATCCAAAGTATCCAGAGAGAAAACACATTTATATTAACAGAGGCTCTGTCTACAGAGATCTTTTAAAAATCAATTTTCTATTTAACTTTTTTTTTCTTTTTTTGTTTTAGTTAATCTTAATGTTTAGCTGTGTAGGGTTCTTCTAAGGAAGAAGTCCCATGTGAGACTTTAAACAGTTCCTATCTAGAGAGTCTGGGATAAACTAGCATGCTTGTTGTAAAGCCATTTTATTTCCTTTATTTTCCAAAAATGTAAGAAAATTTGCTATAGAGAAGAAAAGAAGATTCAAACATTATGAAAGTACTCTCTGGTGTCAGTGACCTGGTGTGGCCTCTGGAGTCTAGTGTGAACTCACTGCTGGAGGGACAGAACAGCACAGCCGTTCATAAATAACAAATCTGCACTAATGTCAAGGTTGCTTTGACCCTCACTCTGTGCTGCTCTTAGTCACAAGATGCTGTTTTGATCAGTTAACCTAGACCCTATGGTTAAAGAGGGAAACCATGCACCCTCCCCTCATTAAGAAAATCAACAAACAGTGTGAGAATAAAGACACCATCATGTCAAACATGGCATAGCTCTCATTAGCTGTTTTTCAAATTTTTTCTTATTTGACTAGAAACGTTCATCACCTGGTTCCTAATTCCATCTTGATGGTAGTCATCCTCAGCTGAGCAGGATAAGAGTCCAGGGAGATGTATGGTCCAAGAGACTGCAGAGGAATTAACCTTTTCAAACCAAAAATCAAGTCATGACAGAAGAGAATTTAAAAGATGGAAAAATGGAGTAGTTTGTTCTGATACTTCTTTAAATCTTATTTCTGGTACACTAATTTTGGTCTATTCACCAGAAGTTTGATGCTCCCCTAGAAGCAGTTCAATCCATGGACTATACTAATATAGTAGTACATTAGTTTGAACAAGCGCTGCTTTTTGTCCTGAACTTTTGCTGAGTTGTATAAACAACTTCTTAGAAAACAGTCTAAGCTGGACTTCTGCTGAGCTGGATATTAGCAGCACAGACCCAAGCCATAAAGATGAGGAGCGTCCACGTGAGCCTACAGACCTACCAGTCCTCTCTATAAATACATTTGGGCCTGATGCAATTCCCAACAACTTCACCAGATTGGGAATGATTTATGAATCTTCAAGAATGCCATTGTTCTCTGAAGTATGTTTCAGAAAGCCCAGACATTTTTATTTTCAGGTATTTTGTTCGAAGTAAAAATGTCTCTAATAGTTTTTAAAAGGGGTATTTCCAGATTTCAAAGCTGAGGGCTATGAAGACAATAGCTAAGTGCATTTTTATTCTTCCTATGATGTTCATCTATTTTAAGCATCAAAGCTGTAAGGTAGCTGAAGGAAAAGTACATGCTACAGTAAAAATATTGGCTCTCAAAATGTGCAGCAGCTCTTTCCTCTCCTCTATAGACAGGGTTGCTATAAATAAAACATCTTTTGCCACTGCAGCATTTCTTCCAGTGTAAAGAACATTCACATGAAATTTTTACTGCATCTTGGATAGTGCAAAGCTCTGGCATAGTGTTCCAAATGAGTAATTTCATTATAATTAATCCACGAGGGATGTGCTTACGCCAGAACTGCTGGCCTTTTGATCTCAAACAATATAACACCCTTGTACTATGGATGCCTCAAAGGCTACAGGGTTTAAATAATACAGTCCTTATATCTACTGCCTCTTTAAAATCTAAGGATTTGAAAGGTCAGGATTGCAAAGTATTGGAATACCTAAAAATAACCCAAATAGTATCTAATAGTAAAGGGAATTTTATAATTGTGTGCTAAAAATACATACATGTGGGAATATATTAACTGATTTAAGGTTTCATTATTCAAATCAAGGCATACTAGATATTTTGTAAAAATATGCACCCCCTTTTCATAACCATGAGAAAATATTTTATTTGAAGAAGCTACACAGAAAACTGCAGTTACTGATTTAAAAATGTATTTGTCATCTAATAAGTGTGGCTATTAGGTCCTTTAGAATAGAATATTAGGTCCTGGCCATAAAGTATATTACAGCAAATAGAATCATTGCTTCTAAGGCAGATAGTTCTGAAGTTCAAGATTAGTAGAAGGAAAAATGTCAAGGCTGACTTAGCTGTTTTAAATTACTGAAATATTTTAGAATGCTAACAAGTTACAAAAGAAAAAAAATCAATCAGTCAATCAGTCAATCTCTATGGCCTCCTGTGTTAGGGCTGGGGGACTGTTTGATTGTTTGCATTGCATCTTTTTGGAGAAAAGAAAAAAGATGAGGCAAGTAAAATCCAAAGTCAATACTTCCAATAAAATGAGATATACTAAGTATCACAGTGCTTAAAAGTCTTCTAGCCTCCAAGTTTTTTGAAAGTGTATGCACGGATTTAGCTTTTGAATCTGTTGTGTTCTTTAGTGGACATCCAGATTTTATTATTCTATTTATTTAATTTTGGTGGTCGTTAATGAATATGACAAAGAGAACAAATGCTACTAGTCTCTAGCATACTGGGCACTCTTAAACACTAATGCACTATTAAATACTAATGCACTACTAGTGATGCTTTCTGGTTTTGATATATTGACATACTTCATCATGCTTTTTAAGATAAATAGACTGCAGTAAACTGATACTATTTAAGTAAACAGGAATATGAGAAGGTAGCAATATCTCTAATTTAAAAAATTGTATTGTATCCCTCTTATTGAGAGTCAGAAGTAACTTTTTTCAAAACTTTTGATTTTTTGGCAGAAAAAAATGGTTTTTTGGCCTCCACTTGGAGGAAAACACAGAAAATGTTTTATCTGGCAAGTGCAAACAGTGCCAAGAAGAGATCGTTTGCCTCCCTCTTTAGCCTTGAAACACTGGACAGTTTCTGAAATCTGCTGGGAGAAGCATCACTGAAGGGACACACTAAACGTCTGTCATGAGACAGGAGGTATTTTGCCTCCCTGAGCTGAGGCATGGATTGCTCTGTATACCATATGTGCCTTTTTCCATACTGCCTGTATCTGCTTTCCCCTGATTGCTCTTGCCATTATTCTAAAGACATACATCACACTTGGCACAGCAAAAGCAATTAAATTCTTGGTATTCTCTTTGCCTCAGGTTTGGTACCTTGGTGCTAAGGCTTTGACTTGCACCCCACCTCTGCTCATCTATCTTCCAAGAGTGCTCTCAGTAGTTTAAAATTCAATCTATCTTGAATTATTCATGCTCAGTGCATCAGTGACTACTATATCATTCACCAGTCTAGTCAAACAACGTTGTTTTAGAGCAGTAGGGAAAGGAGGTCAGCCTTGCATACAACTCCATGTGCTCTGTCCTCTCTGGAGCACAGAGGGAGAACACACCTTAGGACAGTACAACACGAACTGCTGTTTGCATCCAGAGAATAGGATGAGCTATCCTTGCTCCTCTCCCAAAAGATCTCTGTATTTTGCTGTGCAGTGTCCAAAAAAAGCCAGTCTGGTACAAAAGGTATTGGACTGACGATTTGTCATAACAAACACCTTTTCAGCAAAAAAGGGAACAAATATTCTCACTTGAGAGACAGAGTACATGCAGCAGGTCTGCAAATATCTCCCTTATGGCCTGCCCATTTGTCACTATGCTAGATCGCAGAACTTGTCTCCAGTATTCAAAGAATAGCTTCAACTCCCAGCACATTAATCCCCAATGAAATCAGAAAAACCATTAAAGTTTACAGTGTAATTATCTAATTAAGCAGGCACCTTTAGAGCAAAAGGGCCTTTCAGGTAGATCAAATTCAAAAGCTTAATGAATAGAAGCACTCTCTGGTACTCCAGGCTTTTATTTTCCCCTCAAATAAGGATATTATCGTAGGGGATTTGGAAGGACAAGTCCATCCAAAATGAGGTTTGTAGTAGAACTGTGGGCATAATTTTATCTGCTGCTATACCAACTCCAGTCTAACAAAACCCAGTACCTACACCTTTAAGATCCATTTATTAGAAAAGAACTCCTTGTAATACTGCTTCCAATAAAAGAAGCAGGATGTAAAATTCCTCCTAAAGGGCTCAATCTCAAAATAAATGTACCTCCTAAAGGTACAACACTCAAAATAAATAACAAAGTATAAAAATAAAATATAAATATATTAAATGTAAATATAAAATATATTTATTATAATATTAAAATAATATAATAATATTTTATAATAATATAATAATTTTTATAATAATATAATAACTTATTATAATATAAAAATAAATAATATGGTCTGAGAGTGGAAAAGATCCAAATTTCACTAATGAGGTCTGTTGTCTGGTTACCGTTTATTAGGGGTAACTACAAGGCTCAATAGGAGAGCAAAAACCAAAACATCCTGTTGTATGTAACAATCCTTTCTTCACCTTGTTAAGACTATAGCAGACAGACTACTGGTAATTTGCCTACATCCCTAGCATATTCTACAAAATTAATTTATTCTCTGATTTAAGACTTGAATTATGTAAGCCTTCCTAGTAACCTCAAAACCAGACATAGCTGACATTTGCCTCCCAGAAGAACAAAGTTGTTATTTTGTCAGTGCCAACTGTATTCACTGGCTTAGAAAACCAGAGGCATTGTTGGGTCATGAGGTCTCAGAAACAAGAATGTGGGGCAGCTTGTGATCTCAGCTCAAGCCTGAAGAAACATGGGTCTGGTCATACTGATGGGAGCAGTTTGCTGTTAGTAACAAGGACCCTAATTTACATGATCTTCAGCAAACCTTGCTTGTCCTCCTCCCTGCTACTCCCTCAGGTGTTGCTGAGAATCCCCTCCCTTGTACTCAATCCTTCCATTCAGTGCTTCAGGGGACGTGATTTGCCATCAGATTCCTGATCTCTCCATTGCCATGGTGACTGATGAGACACTCTTGATGCTTCCTTCCACTTTTGACTCTGTCCTAAGATATTTTCTGCCCTGTCAATGGCTGACCTCTAATCTACAGTTCTTGTTTCCTTCCTGTCTGCATTTTGAAAGTTTTCCTGCAGAAATTGTGACATCAGGATGATTTCTCTAACAAATTTTTCTCTGTTTGTCCTTATGCTACCCTCTCAGCTAAAGACCTTGACTACTCCCAATTACACTGAATCTACAGTTTCAGTAGATACATATTCTCCCACCAAAACTCTCTCCCAGTAATGGTACTTTTATCTCCGCCACAAATCTCTTAAATTTCTATCAAAAGAAATATGATCAGATGAATGTAATGTTCCTTTGTCATTATTCTTTCCTTCTCCCAGAAAAATATTTTTATTAATTTTTTTATTTTTTATCATTTGCTTCTCATTCTATCTCTTCCAAGTTTCCTTACATTCACAGAGTGTTTCTTACATACATCACTATCTTTTCGTGCTTTGTTCTAATTCTAATCAGAAATATAAAAACTACAAACCATCTGGGCAATAAAGGATCATCTCCTGACACCTGTAGTCTTTCACTCATGTATTCTAAACCCAAAAGAATGCAACATCTCAAGTTATGACAGAAAACAGGCCTTATATGACATAATCACCATTCACATGCACTCTTCTGCCAAGTAGGACACTATCTGATATGAAAGCTCCTGAGGGAGTAAGAGTTGGATAAGATGGGACACTTATTTATTTACATGGGTTTGAAGGACCTGTTAATTAAATGACAGTTCCACTTTACCCACTCCTGTATGTGATTTGTATCATTTAGAGGCACATCTGTTCCATATCAGGTGAACTTCTCCAGCTCAGCAGTTTTATCACTTTGACACTTATTTCCATAATTCAATTCCATAATCACAGGATTTATGTTACCAATTCTTTAGATAAAATCTCTAGTTAACACAATGCAAAGTGATGTGAATGTGTACCTAATAGCACATGCAGAGAAATCATACTATTGCAACTTGAAATAAAGTACCATTTGAATGAACAGAACAAATAAACTCACAGCTTTCAGCTGGAAAATGAAAATACATACTTGAATAAAGTCCCATGTCTGTCCTTTTAAGCTGAGCGTATCATCTTTTACAGAAATCATGAGTGACACCTTTAAGAGATTTAACTCTGGTGATTTCTTTTCTAAGTTGACTACAATAAATCAAATAAGGTCAAGAGTGATCCAGCTCCTCAAGCTGGTTATATCAATATTAATGTCATCAGCAGGGGTAATTAATTTATACAAAAATTTTTCACCTAATTAAACAGAGCTACAAAAATTATTTTCATACCCTTTCTTATGTTATCAGTCTCCAATTTAAGACCACAGGTGGGGAAGAGAAAACCATTCATTATGAAGCTGCAATTTGTGATGATGTATTGCGTTTTAAAGGCAGTAAGAAAGAGACATACTCTTCATTGAGGAAAAGCAATATTTAAACTCACTCACTTTGCAGGAATGTGCTGCAAGGAAAGCGAAGTCAAATCTGTATACTCCAAGATTCATTTCTGTGTTTTCTTCATACATTGTCTTAAGAGTGTTTTCTTCTCCTGAAGGTATGTTTTTGCACTAAAAAAAAAGTGGTTTTAAGCAGCATTAGCAGCATATCCTGGGTGTACCAAGTGAAGTCAGAAGGAAGGACTACAGAAAAATGAACCAACACTGCTTTAAAGAAAAGCTTATCTTCAGAATACTAAAATATTTCATTAATTTATTCAGGTTTCATTGTACATTTCACACTGAAAATTACTTTTTTTCCAGACTAAACCAGACTAGTTTAATATTTTTAAGACATTTCCTTTTCTATTTATGTAGCTATGCTATATCATGGATTAATTGCCTAATGTTTTAATAAATGTGACACAAGAAATGTCAAACTGCTTTTAATTTAATACAATACAACATTGAAAACTAATTGATATGGCTTATATACATATTAAGGCCCACAACCCTGCTAAGATTCCTGAAGAATTTTTTCCCAGCACAATGTATTTCCAGTCTGTAACAGACATATTTCTTTATTAAACTAACCTCTTCCCTTCTCATTTTTCCTACAGCAATTCCACTTATCCATGTTTTCTCATGTGCTTCACTCCACACCCAAGGCAATAACACTCTTGGTGTCCTTTTCTAATACTTTTAAAGCAGTGACTTGGCATTTGTTAGGCTAAATGAACAGCAAATTTCAGCCAAAGTCTTTGATGTCAGGTCCAGATATGTAAGTTAGTTGGATCCAAATAGTGGCATCATATTCACAAAGAGAACTGACAGCACAAATCTTTACATGGCATATACTTTAAAGGAGCAAGAAAAGCTCATATTATTTTCATTGAGGAAAAGTAAAATTTAAATTCACTTACTTGCATTAAGTTTTTGCAGTGCACCAGAAGCTGAGGCTGTATCCTCCATGCAATTATACTAATTTCCTCATATTATTTATAAATAAAGCATGTATTTTACTCATAAAAAAAGTGTGTGTATATTAAAATCACAGATAATGGAAGACTTTATATTAGTGGGTTTAAGATGAATTATTTTAGAAAAGAGAGACCACAAACATTGATAAAAGTCATACAGAGTTTGAAGAATTTGAGAGTGTTTAGAGTATTAAGGGAAAAAAGTGTTGTGATATTTTATTAATTGAAAAATTGATGAGAGAAATATTTGTGTGAACAGTCATGGATTTTTTTATTAATTTTGGCAAGATTTACTAACAATGAAGCAAAAAAGCAGATTCTTAACTAGAATTTTAGGCCACCATTTAAAAATTCCTGTTTATGGCTATGACTGAATAACACTGAAAGCACAGTCATGCTTTCCAACTGGATTGTACACTTTTTCACATAGTTAAATAGTAGAAGTCTACACCATGTTTACAGAGATACATAAAAAATGCAAGGTATTCTTGAATATACTGTTCTCTTAGAAATATCCCAATTAGAAGTATGTAGACACAATCTCTTCCGTAAGTTCAGAATTAGAAGGGGAAAGAGAAAATATCTGTCAGTTTAGAAGAGTTCTTCAGTGCAGTGCCTCTAGGTATCTCTTTGGAAGAGGTATCTCAAACTCCTTCCATTCATAAGAGACAGACTGCTTCCATATCAGACCACCTGTTCCAACACAGTCAGGGCCTTAATGGTTGAGACAACTGGGCTCAGCTGCACCATTTTAATGTAATTGTGTTACTAACCTTGCCACTGAGGGGATCAGGTTATGTGCTACCAGTTAGCAAATGCTTAATACACAAAATCTTTTGGGGCATGAGAAGATTGGTTAGGGGTATATGAGCTCCATCATTAAGCCTGTGTATTTGTTCTTTTTAGTAGGACACACACAACTGTTCTGAGCACAAGCACAACTGTTCCATTAAGGTAATTGCATAGCCAGGCAATACCACTGATCACCAATTGATACCACTGCTTAAGCACGGGATGGAGGCCAGATTACCTTAAAATGCAGGAAACCAACTCTCACATTGCAAACCCTCCTGTCTCTGCTGACTGTTGAATTCCTGCATTTCTGTAAAATCTACATATCCATCTTACTTTCCAGCTCGTGCTTTGCAATTCAAAAACTGGCCATGGCAAAAATCAATGCCAGTAGATTAGAGGCTGAATCTGAAATTACTGAGGAACTGTCGCAGAAAAAAAACAATTATCTTCCTAGGAAACTGCTAGCCATTGAAAAATGTCACAGGCACAATGTTCTTCTTTACATTTAAGCTATATTATGGGACATCTTTTGATTCTCAAAATGTCAGTGATACATTTGGACCCATATTCATTCTCAGTCAATAGAAATAAAAGATGAGAATTTGCTGCAGTAATATTTTGTTTGCTGATCTTAGAAACATCCACAAGCAATGAATGTGGTTTTAGCTGCCCATATATTGTTTTTCTAAGAAAAAAAGAAAAGTCTTGGTACAGTTAATGCAAATTACAAAAAATTTAAATGAGAAAAATCTGTGGGCAGATTCAATATATTTGTTTTCTCAATGGTCTTTGCTCCCAAGAAGTACATTAAATAGAGAAGAATTTTTCAGTGGGTTGTGCAGGAGACTTAAGCCTTTTAAATTAGGCAAAATGCATAATTCAATGCTGGGATATTATAAACACATGTATTTGCACAGCATATATTGTGCAGAATATGTAAGTTAGACATGCAACCCCCACTTAGGTTTATTTATGTGCACTGACTCTTATTGTGGAAGCAATGCAGAAAATATCAACATACTTATCTGAATAGTTGTTTCTGAAATCAAGAATTATGAAGGAGATGAAAATTAGTCTCCTAATTAGTAGAAATAGCACAAACCGGCATAATTTCAAAGGTGCATCTCTGGACACTGTGAATGCTAATAGAGGTAAAAACATTAAGATACCACAAGGTTAATAGAAGGGGCAGGTTGCTACATAGTATGACTAAGAACAAAACCCTAATTTACTTGCATGATACTTACTGATGGAGAAGCTTATCTTCTGTCACTTGTTATGAAGACGGTCTGGTGTTCAGGTTTATCAGTAATCCTGTGATGGATTTTACAAGGACAGATTTTCATGCTCATTGAATATAATAGAGTTATCAGAGGTGTTTATGCTCATCAGTACTAATTTTTTCCAATTTTTTGGATGTGATGAAGGCACTGCAGCTGGAAGTCCCTTCCCACAACTGCCAGTAATCATTGACGAATCTTCCAAATCACAGCACTTTGTTATCCCAGTATTTACATTACCTGCCTGTCTTCAAAAGGGTTGGATTTTGTGTTTGAGACACCACAGAGCAGTCTAATTTTGAGACTAAGTGGACATGTAATAACACACAGGAAACAAAATACATGCTTGGTTTGTGCCCACAGTTATACATATATAGTATGACTAAAGTCTAGTAATTCAAATATTGTAACTATTTCAAAGACTCTTGTGACCACATGTAGCAAGTGTATAAAGTCACCTTTTTCCGTCCCATCTTAAGAACAATTTCCATTTGAAGTAATCAAAGTAAAGCATGTTTTAAAAAAAAACAAAACATGTTCTTATAGCCATTTTTCTCACAATACCATTTACATATACTAACCATGAGTCCTTGATAAATAAGAATAAATAATGTGTAAAGAGGCAGACACCTATCTTTTACCTATTTTTTAGAGAAATCTATTATTCTCTAATAAAATTAAAATAACGATTAATGCGTCCCTCCCTGAATTCCTACAATCTCTGACAAATACAGGGCAAAATGCTGGGTGATGGTCATCACTCTGACACTGGCAATATTCTTCCAGTAAGAACAGCAAAGTATTTTCAAATCCTATTACAACTCTGCGGTACATACTTTGCAACAGAACATGGCTAGATGTGATTAAACTTTCATGAATAAATCACCAATCATACCAGTTAAAAGACACCACGGATGTGGAAATTCATTACAGGTTTGCAGTGAAATACAACTCAGGTTTGTAAATTGGAGAAGCAGTTCTGTCACTTCACCCACATTGCTCACAATGGTAATGCTGTCAAAGGGCAAAAGCCAGTGAATACTGAGGGAAAAAAATGATCTGGAGATGGAGGTGTTGCTCCTTTTAGTATAAAGAGTAAAACAATAAGGTTCTTCAATGTGAGCATATTTTTTCAAATTAGGACTACAACAGGGTGGGTCAGTGAAACCGTGCTTCAAGCTGACCATAGAGATGAGAATGGATGGAAGGCAGGAGACACAGTTAGGGTCATGCATGGGTCTTCAAAAGTATGAAGTATTTGCACCGAAGCACTTTAAGTAATCCCTTCTCCCTGTTCCCATTCAGACTGCTACAACCATCATGTTTGCCTTCAAGCCCTTTTCAGATCAACACTGTGCATATCACATTTACTTCAAGCACTGCTGCAAATTGTTATATTTATTATGATGCTTTGAATTAATGCTTTCACCTCCATATCATGCTAAGCAACCCTTCACAATCAAGAACTAGTAATTATTAGAGACACAAAGAGAACACATTGGTAACAGAGCTTTTCTGAGTTGTCCTGGAAATATAGACATGCAGCAAACAAATTTCACTTTGAAATAAATGGATCAGATAGATTTCAGGGGAATTCATACAAGTAAAAAAAAGTAGATCTCAGTGAGATAGTAATAGAAATTTCTACACCTAAAATAAGGTGTGAACAGATGCAGGATGATAAGTTTCATTTTCTATTAAATTATTTCTATAAAACATTCCTGAAAGGCCATGAACTCTTCCACAATGTTTTCATTCTTTAGTCAGTTCTGTACAGGATGGCAAAAACAGAGGGAGTCTTCTGATACATTCTATAGGACTTGTAAAGGAGAGAAAAGAGTATACCTCATGAGATGCAGGGCTGTATAAATAGAGTCGTGACTGCATTATTTTCTGGATGTAAACCAAGTCTCTTGCCTCATCCAGTTTAATCCTTTCCCAGCTGAAATCACTATGGAGGCCACCATGGAACACATGAAAAAAATGTATTTCTTACTGTAAATGTGAAAATGTATCAACAAAAAGAATACCAAAACAAATCTAGACCAAAGCAAACAAACAAAACACCCCTCCTTCCACTAAAAGATACAATAGTGGTTAAGAAGTTGTAACTAAGGGTATGAACTATTGGGCAGAAAAAAAGTACTCTGGAAATGAGAAGGCTCTAGTGAGACCTTATAGCAGCCTTCCAGTACTTGAAGGGAACATACAAGAGAGCTGGAGAGGGATGTTTTACAAGAGCATGCAGGGGTAGAATAAAGGAAATGGCTTTAAACTGAAAGAGGGTAGATTTAGATTTTAGGAAGAAATTCTTTACTGTGAGAGTGGTGAGGCACTGGAACAGACTCTGACCAGAGAAGTTGTGGATGCCCCATCCCTGGAAGTGTTCTAGGCCAGGTTGGATTGAGGCTTTGAGCAACCTGGTCTAGTGAAGGGTGTCCCTGCCTATGGTAGGTGGCTTGGATGATGGTCTTTAAGGTCCCTTCCAACCCAAACCATTTTAAGATTCTGGAGCCACCTAAGATATTGAATACACTCATTGATCCCACTGAAAATGAAACCTTTTATTCCTGCTTAAGAGTTACTCTTCAACTCTACTACACTCAATTGCTTGAGCCAATACAGGGAGAGCAGCCACATCATGCACCTTAGACAGCCCTCTAAGTAAGGGTTACAGTATTAGTTCTGCTTTAATTTACGGTGAAACCATATGTTAAACTATAGAAAAGCATCTTGTAGTCTGAGACAGCCTCCTTTGCTCTTATGAAATACAGAGAGGTTGGTTCTGCCGCTGCTGGAAATTGGTGATGCTGCATTAAAATCATGCAATTCTTCTATTTATTTTTTGTTTGTGCCTTTTTATTAGGCTGTCTCGGAGCACTTTAGGAGTCAAACCTGTAAAGATCTCTTATTCTAAAATAAACAGCACTCAGCATGACACAAATGACATTTTGTGAGGCTCCAGGAGAGAGTAAAGTAGCACTGCCACAGAGTTCCTTCTTCCTCTCTAAATGTCATTACTCTGTTTGATATACTAACATAAATCACTTATCCAGTTGGACAGCACAGCAAGTCACTCTAGAAGGGATTTCAAATAATGAAATATGTTTCACACACATAAACACAAAATACAAAGCAATGCCAAATGGTTCCTAATACTTTACTTATTCAGCACTCCATTTGCCAGGTTTATTGTTCATGTACATAATAAACTTGATTGCATGCTGCAGTAGCCTTGTTTATTGGTTCAACCACTTGAACTCATTCCATATTCATTTTGGTGTTCATCATTTTTTTGTCCACATGTTGTACAGAATCCAAACAGTTGAAGCAATATTGCGTTCATACTTGGTAGAGTACATACTAGGAATATCCTGAGGTTATTTCCCTGTACCTGATTAAGGGCAGAACAAAAAGATCTTAAAGAATATTAAACATGCAGTCCAGTAATTTTCTGTGAGATTTATGATTTCTGTTCAATCTTTTGTCAGATAAATCAAAAATACAAAAGCATCTATAGATACATATATAGATCAATCAGTCAATACCATTCAGATACAGGTCCATTGTATCAATCTCTTTAGTTAGGCAGACTGTCACAACCCAGAAATGTCGGACAACAGACCAAACCAATTTCCACCATTAACACTCAATGGAGACATTAGAAAAAGAAAACAACAAAAATCAAAACCCAACCCCCCAAATACTTCAACAGAAAAGGCATGTAATGTGTTATTCACTGGCCTATGTGGCTGCCCATTTTATCCACTTTGTTTTTAAAATTTATCATTTTTATTCATTAGGTGGTATAATGAGAATGAAGAAAATACAGTGAAACATTTTTCAATAAGTTTTAGAGGAAAAGGAAATGGTCAGAGAGTCATCTGAATAAATAAAAAAACTAGATACTTCATCCCCTCTCATCTGAGCAAAAAGAAGTACGGTAGATTTTCCAATCTCTTGTTGCATTCAGCTAGCTTTTGTTTTCAATTATCAAATCAAAGGACTTCTCCTTCCTTCATGGAAGGAGTGTTCCAAAATGTCTGCAAAAGAAAAACCTTGGCATCTTAGTCACCTCAAAACTACGCATTTCATGACTGCTACCAAACATTTGATGGCTAAGCAGTTAGTATGACATTATTGCTTAAGATATCATCTGTAACTATCTCCTACATTCCTGTCTTTTTTTGGTTCTGTTTTTGCATTCATTCTAGGCTTGCACAGGGAACATGAATACTTTTAGGACACCATTTCTTACTGAATGCATTAAGTTGTGTTTTGGAGATCAAACCTTGACTTGCCTTTTTACTGCTATCACAATTATGTTCCATGAACACTGTCACTTCTATTTTCTGTTAGGAGAAAAAAAAAAACAAATCTGCAAAGCACTTGGCATTATTCTTTTCCTTTAAATTTCTTTGAAGCCAGGAAAAGTTTAAAGCAATATCAAAATCATATAATCTGACAAGATGAATATATTTGTGAAGTATTAGTAAATTAAACCAAATGCTTAATGTATATGTCATTAATTTCATCTTATAGTTGGGCGAGGGCAACGAGAAAGGGCATAAAAATTCCATTCTAAGAATTATAAAGCTGGCAGCTGCCACATGATCATAAGGATAGTGGCAATTCCATAAGCACATGTATGGTAATAGCCTGCTTCACTGTCCCAAGCATTCTCTCTCCTCCTGTCTCTTCTGCTACTTTCAGCACATTTAAACATATTATTTGCCATCTTTAAGTTCTGGGCATCTCCTCACATTACAGGAGAAAATGAAAAAGCTGGAATTGAGTTGCTTCCAGAATGAGGATCTGTCTAGATTTACTAGGATTGCCCTACACTTAAATTCATTTTGCATGGTGAGAGACAGAGTTAATACTTTTATTAGTGAAGCACATGCTACAGTGTTAATGTCATCATACTGCTTTTGGTACACAGTATCTCTATGTGAAGTAGCATTGTGTAAGCTCTCAGACATCAGTAAGGATTGCTTATGGCTGCTTGTTATATGAGGTAAGATTACGGTTTATTAAAAAACACTTTCTAGTAGACTGCAACACTGAGACCTCATAAAACTATTGTGGAGAAAAGAAAAAGAGTGAAAGAGGCCCTCCCCTCTCTGAAAAAAAAAAATAAAAGAAAAAGTAATTCTGGTGAAACACCAAAAACAATAGCACACTTATATTTTACACTATAGTTTTCTGCTTTCAGCATTTCAACTTAAAAAATACTGTAGCATCTATCTGTAAAGCAATTTTTTAGGTACTATAGTTACAAACACTTAATATCTTCATATATTTTTAATCAATCCATATAAATATCTTTGTTGCACTCTGAATTAGTAAACTCTTTGGAACATTTGCAGTAACATAAATCCTTAACATCTTATTTAATTGTCTAACTGATCAATATATTTACTTTATAATTGCATAAAATCAGTTTTTATGGCCAAGAATTTATGACCATGGCAATCATAATTTCCATATTTGTCGTGTCTTTGCCTTATTGTTTTTAAAATAATAATTTTACAAGCTTAAACCCTTAGTAACAGCAAATTTAGACATCTAAATTTCCCCTCTTTTCCAGTGCTAGCCTGCTTTTAGATTTTTGATGCATTTGTTTTTTCCTAATGATGATTTTGCATGATTTCTATTTCATTTTTGTCATGTTCACTACAGGACAAAATACTTCATTTACATGATTTCAGATAACTCACTGTCTATGTTGAAGATGCCATTTTCCAAGGATACTAATCATATGTAATTTTAATGGCAACTTTTAAAGGTAACATTTACCAAAGTAGTTCCAGCTTTGCTAATTTTTGCTACAGAAAAATTACTGTCTCCTCCACTAACCAACTTGAAGAATTGTCACGTGGGAAACAGACTAGTAGTATTATTGGAACACTTCCTACCTTGTAACTAATAAAGAGAGGAAAAAAAAAAAAGGCTTCTTTTGCATTTATTTATTAACTTTAAAAGTCCAGATAAAATACAGCAACCACCAGGAACGCAGATTATTTTATGTATTGTGTGTAATGATTAGAATACAGCTTTCCCTTTAACTAATGAAAACTTTCATAGAATTCAGAAAGCCATTTACCCCACAGTACTTGTTTTACAAGATATTAATTTCTCTTCCCATGCAGTGTATCTGAAGATGCTGGCAGATGGAGAAAAGTAATGGGTAGACTAGAATAGTTAGTTAAATATGTACATGTTAAAAGTTCTATCCTCCTGAGAAGAGTTAAATATCTATCAATTGTTTGAGAAAAAAAAGTTGTGACTTCCGCCTTTTGTAAATAATCATTTTTCTTTCTCACCCAATCACACTGTAATTGTTTCCTATGGATGCACTGGCTGCAGCAATCTTCCTTACCATCACTGTACACAGAACCTTCCATAAATCCTTGGCATTGCTATCCTTTACAGAAAGACAAAAGAGTGCTAAATTGTTTAGCTGTAATTTCTTCCATCTCCTAAATGTCAATTCTTGTTTTCATGACAAGGGGGATGTCGACATTTCCTTTGGTACACCAGTATTAACTCTTTTTGCTGAATGACTATCCCAATTCTTTTACCACTGAGGCCAAACATTAGAAAATTGCTATAAGCTTTTTCTTTTATGCTATGAGATGGGAAAGACCTAAAATTGTGCTGTGGGCTTCTTGCACTGAGTCTTCTCTCCTGCCAATGCTTACCCAATTTCTAAGTGATAAAGTGGGATCAAATTTTCGACATGCAAGGATATAAATGGAGATTTACACAAAGATGATAAAGTTAAGAATGTGAAAACAAGGTCAGGCCAGCATGTGGAGACAGACGTGGCATTAAACAAGTGTTGATAGATATGCAAACTCTCAGCAATGGCTACACACATGGTTTCTCCTGAATTCACAGTTAGGTGGCCGTTTGCTAAATGCAGTCTCTAGCTTGCACCAGAGATGGCATCACAATTCAAAGCCAAGAAGTCATTCATCAAGCTTTAAGAGTAAGAGGGCATATTAAACAGGGAAAATTCACTTTCTGGTTGCCACAGCATGACAGCATCTGTTGTGGAGATTTTTAGAGTACAGACTGATACTCTGATGAGGAGCTGGCAAATAAAATTAAATTGTTAGTGTCCTTTTGAAAACTGGTAGGATGACTGAGACTAACCTGGTGGATACCACATTCTAACTGCTGAAACAACAAACCTGCCCAATACAGATGGTCATTGTTGACTCACGTCTTCCTTTCAGACCCTCAAACTTTCTTTCAGCGGCCTGGTATCCCGGAGTCAGTGCTGTGTTTTGAAATTTGCATTGCATAAACAGAATGCAGAAGCACAAACACTCATCTTCAGTTACGCCTCCAAAATGTCAATATCTGCAGTGATTAAGTGAGTAGAGTGTGAAGCTCTGGCACAGTTGCATATTTTTATGTGGGTTAAATCCCATAACTAGAAGTGCAACTAGCTCCTATCTGAAAACCACTAAATGATGCAAATCTCTTGATGAAAACTGAGCTTATAAAGATCAACATTTAGCAAGAAACTGCATTAATTTAAGATAATTTCTATTTAAATTAAGTTAAAACTTTTAGTAGCCTTACTTTATAGTGTCATTATTTTCTCTTGCTGCCGGTTCAAAGTAAATCTAGCCAGACACTAATAGCTGGATTCTATTCTTTTATCACCAATAGCAATAAGATATTGTCTTCTCTGTAGTTCATTAATTGCCAAGATGAAAACAGTGTTCATTTAGCTTACAGAAGATAATTGCCTTTGAGAACCACAAGTCAACTAGGATACGGTAGCAATGTCTTCAAAACATTCCCTTCCACTTAGAAGGAGTCATTTCATAAACTGGAACAGTTTGGACCTCAGGTCATCTCTTTGGAATACACCTATGGAAGTAATGCTCCAAAATGTTCAATGTCTTAAGTTTAAGCTGCCAAAGATGGGTCTCCACTGAGGTCATGACTGCCAAGGAAGCCATTTTCAACCAAATATTTAGAGCAAAAATGTGTAATTGAATGTTAATTATAAGAACTATAAACAAGGATTCATTCCAACTCTGTTAAGTTCAGCCTGAAGTGGAACGATCATCACTGACGGCAGCCAAAAAAAATACCTAGGTTAATTCAACTGATGGATCTTGGAGGAGATCTGTATCAAGTACTAAATGAGCACTCTTTTCAATGTGCCTCTTAGAGAAATATCCTTTTTGTCTTGTCTTAAATTTTGTACCAGGCAGTCTTTACTGACTATACGTAAGACTTAAACTTGTCTTTCTATTATATATATAGAAAATATGTATATATATAGTAAAAATTGATCAAAATACGTACTTTTATTCTGACTGATCTCACCAAATGAAGGACATAAGGAATTTCATCTGAATTACTTTATTTAGCAAATTGGAAAAACGTTGTGAATTGAGAAACTTTTCTTCAGAACTGGAATTTAATGAAACTAAGGAAACTAAATGATCAACCACATTATTAATTCAATTAACTATGTATGTGTACAGATACTCTAGATGTCATCAGTCATGCATAGAACATAGAATCTTAAAGAGGACAGACAAGTGTATCTGTAGCAGGGTTCTGCAGCAAGTCAGTACCTACCACAAGTTAAATCATTAGTGTTGAAACTATCTTAATTATTACTTTAACTTTATTGTGAGACCTATATTTTGTCATTCTAGTTTTTACAAACATATTGTAGTATTTTATATTTCAGTATCTGATATTTAAAAACATTAGTCATATAGAAATGTTAGTGTTGTCTCCAACTTTTTTCTCTCTACTATTTTCAGTGTCTGCTATGCTATCGATGGGTGTAAAAATCAAGACAAAACAAAAAACCCCCATAGCTATATGTTAAAATAACATGAAGATAATTATTTTATTAATAAATAAAAAAGTTAATAAATCCTAACTTCAAGAGGCTGAAAGTGCTACATAAAAATTCTAGAAGATTTTCATGTACAAATTATGTAGCGCTGACAATATAAATGCGAGGATTGCTTCCTCCTTATTGAAGTAACTATAATTTATTTAATTTTTCCCCGTCTATAGTCTATTCATTATGCATCCAATGCTAACTACTGCTTTTTGCTTTTTAATCCAACACATTTTGGAACTACGAAAATTTACAGCTGAGAATAATTACACAGATTTATCAACGAAACAGAGTTACTGAAATGCAATACAGCAGACTGTAGGCCTCAGAGAAAAAGACTATGCAAAAGGAACTCCTTTGAATCCTGCTTTAGCAAAGCCCTCAGGTACACATTTTATCAAAATTCTGTTCTCAGCTCCCACTGACTTCAAGGAGACGAACATGCACTTGACTGCTTCGCTGCACAGCTACAGGATTCAGGTTCTTGAAATAAAGCATGTGTTTGCGGGCCATATACAACATGAGTTATGGTTTACCTTAGAATGTCTGACTGCAAATTATGGGAGTTCAGAAGAAATTCAGTGAGCTGTGCAGCTGATGGCAAGGCAGAATATGGTTCCTTGGCCAAGTTTTGCAGTGTAAATTGTTCCAGCTCTTGAGTCCAAGCAATTAAAATACCCGTGTGCTTCTTTGCTTAGACTGACATTCCCCAGGTAGCTGCAACTGTTCCTACACATGCTGCACAAACTGCCAGTGTCTGAATAGGTTGATAGCAGTCTTGCTTAAGCCTCATTGAATCCAGGAGCTAGGAAAAACAGTGCTGAAGTCTTCCAGAAGTCTCAATCAGAAGTGCTTCAAAGGCTTCCAATTATAGTTCACACAGTTTCAACGGGTTTCTTTCTGAGGCTAAAACGCTGTTCATACTGATGTAAAAGGTTTTTTATCTGCTCCTTTAAAGGAATTAGTGGCAAAACCTGAATCAGAGAGGCTTCTCTGTAAATTCATGCAGCCTTTCAGACCTCTTGAGGATGAGCCTTTGGCATCTGATGAGAGAAGCTCAGCTGTTTCAGACGAACGCCTGCATATGCTCATGAGCAAAACCATAGGTGTCTGGAAGCATGTGCAGCATCTTGGGAGCTAAGTGGCAGCTCAGGGTGGTTCCAGACTTTTTTTTTTTTTGAGATAGGTGGCATAACAAGAATAAATAGTGTCACATCAATTCCGCACATGTAAATGTGAGTAGCAGTATTTCCTTATCTTTCATAGATATTAGATGGTTCTCTGATACTTTGTAGACAAAAGTAAGAGTTATTGTCAATTTCTATTCTCATCAAGTGGGTTTTACAGCAATATAACAAACTAGAAGAAAAGCAGACAAGGACATTGATACTAACATCTATTGGAAAATTTGTATCTTTATTATTTATTGATGCTTAGAGTAATAAGATCAATAAACAGAATTTGGACTTCTCTCCAATACCCAGGCACTTATTCACTGCCTATATATTGTGGGCAGTTACACTGTCTTTTCACTACATTTTTTAGCACAAATTTTCTGTGTTTTAAGAACCAGAGACATTAAGAAAAATACTATCACATTAAAATTTCTTTTAAAAAGCCTAATCCAGTTAAGTATATCAATGAACAATCAAGATCAGGACAGTAACTGTATTTGTCATAACTTTTCTACAAAGTTTGTATGTATCTGCCGCTGTAAATCTGTGTTTCCTTCCTTCTTATTTCATCTAACAAGCCATCCTCCAAAATTTCCCTGTTGCCATGTTATCTCACACTGATTTCCGATATGGCTAGCAAAACTTCAAAGTCTGCTTATAACTATATAGCCATTTGTACTTCCTTGAAATTTGTCCATATGACCAAAGAAAAATTTTAATTTATTTTTGTGTTTTAACCTATGCATAGAATTGAATTAATCAGATGTGCTTATGCTAAAACTTTGATTCATTTTTAAACTGATGGCCTGTTAATATATGTAGATAACGCCAGCTAGTACAGTATAATCAAAATATTTTCAAGCATTCTCTGAAGAAATGTTACAATATCTTGTACACCGTATTTCCAAAAACTACATTTAAGAGTTATGATGGAAAATTTAACTGCTTAATCCAAGAAATTCCTATCAAGCTATCTTTCTCATTTAGAATGGCCTTTGTTAATCTTTCCAGCAATTAATCTTTCCCACACGATGTGTGCTTTCAATTTTTATTCCTCACTAGATATAATTACATCATCCCCAGGAAACAGTAAGTTTTCACATTAAAAGCATGCACAGGATGAAAACATAACCCACATCAAATATTCTCCTAGAGTTCAGAAACCCTAAAAAATCTAATAAAACTCAATTGTTCCTTGTTCTTGGTCAGCCATGGATAGCTCCTGTAATCTACTCAGTCTGCTGGTTACTTTGCTCATTTTAGCCTGCTTTCCATGTCCTTGGTCTCTAGTTCATACAGTCGTATTTGCATTTTGGCACAGCTTCACAGAGGAACTTAGGAGCTGTGGTTAAGCGCGCCTATGTTTTTTTCTTTGCTCTTGGAAGCACATCATTTGTCTTTCAGCTACCCCGAATAGCCTGAGGTAAAAGACACCTCAAAACAGGATGCAAACTAGTCACCCTGCTGAGAGAGTCAGCAGCAAGCTCTGCAGATGGGCTGACAGCTTCTTGAATGCATTCTTAAGTCTTTTTGTGCAGTCACCCTGGCACACCCATCCAGCCTAGTAAGGAGTGATTTGTGAAAATCAGGAGATTCTACTTTGTGACAGGTAAACAAACAAGCCTGTGGATTTTCAAGTAGGTTTCATACGTTCTTATCACAAAAATTATCACAACCATTGCATGTGTGTCCTCTAGTAGGTAAACTATGAACATACCATCAAACTATGCCTTCTCTCCTTCTCGTAGCAAAATAAATGGATAAGCATCTCATCTACGAATTTCAGAAATGTAGAGGTCAAGGGTTTCCTTATTCTTCCAATTTCCTAGTCAAGTTCTAAGCTCATTATGTCTGTAGCTAATGTGTGATATGACAGTGACGGCATTCTCTCTCCTTTGGAAGAAGTCATCTAGCACTGAAATCTGATCTTGTTCCAGATTTCAAAATTTGCAGTGTTGCAGTACTGAAAGCTGTGATAACTCTCGGATACATACAAGGACATAAAGAAAACAGGTGGCAAAAGACAAGAACCTTAGTATAATTGCAAAATAGAAACTTGCATCTCCCCTGCCTATCATAATGCCCAGAGTGGAAATTTGTACAGTGTAGGGAATGATGGAGGGGAAAGTTGTGCCAACTGGAATGTTTACCCTATGTCAGTGGATGCTTTCTGGGTTTCTAATGGAGTCATAAGTCCTTAATAGCGTCTAGAAATATCCACACATAATTTTATTCTTGTTATATAATTAAAACCAGCTGCACACTTAATATTTTCATTTAGACAGCAGTGTAATCTTGAGCCAAATGCATCATTGGTGTAGTTTCACTCACTTCGTTTAATTACACCAAGCCTGAAGCTGGCCTTTTATAATTGTTTCCTGACAAGACTTTTAGAAGACTAAACTATGAAGCAATATTTATAAAGATCACTGCAAGTGCAGACTCAAAATTACTGTATTGACTTAAAAGCTAGAGGCCTCTGGTTGAGTAATCAAATCTCTTTGTTCCAAGCATAATTGTTTGAGTCTGACTCACTTTGTTCTATTTAAAGGCTAACTGAAGAATTGCAATATTGAAGTTACTTCAATAAGCTGGTATCACACTATCCATTTAGCAGAGAACGATATTACACTTCATTTGCGATTTGTGGTGCTAGAAAAGTATTTTGTTAGATATTAAGAGTTATCTTTAATTTCACAATTCAAATCCTCACACAGATTTTTCTTTTCATAAAAATACGTCCTTGTATTATTTTACTCTTCTGCATTTTTAAAGATAGATAGAACAGCCATCAACCTTCCCCCAGATGCTATGAAGGACCAAGTGCAAGCAATGAAGAACCTTAAAAGCTCCTACATGTTTTGGGGACCAATACTATCATGCAACTAGTTAAGCTTAAAACATAGTAAAAAGGATGAAAGAAATAGGTCAGGCTATCCAAAAAATAAGAAAACCATCAGGATATGCACTTAGCCCACCTGTTTCCTTGCACAGTTGACTCTATTAATAAAAATTTTAAAAATAGTACAAGAGCAGAGTGTTAAATAGAGTGTCTTGAGATCTCCCTCCTTTAAATCAGAACCTTAAGACCTGGAAATTCATCCTTGTCTTCAATCCAGAACGGAACACAGCCTCTTTTCCATAAAGGAATCAATGGTGTGCAAGGCTTTTCCTTTCAAACCTCTAGCCAATGTCAGTGAACTTATCTTATTGGGTATGACTGCAGGGTATCTTCTGGGTAATAAGCCAACAATAAACTGTAATATTTACAGTAGCATCACATTTTTCTAATGCCAAAGAAAAGGAAAATAGAAGAAGGAATAAAAAAATTAAGTACATGCAACTAGTGTGAGAAAGTACTCTATCAGTCCAGTATAAAGGCACCCAGAACATGGCAGATACCTTCTTAGGAATTTGAAGAGCTTTGTAGCACGTAGGGTTCACAAAAAAAGTTTTTATAAAGTCATGTGTTCAGTTGATGAGACTAAGTAACTGTATTTTATTTACCTTCAAAAATTCTGCTACCTGCCCCCAGGTTGTGGAGGGATAGAAATCATCCTGGTTTTACAAACACAGAGTGAAAATATAATAACAAAACCTTCGATACTATAAAATCTAGCAACAGTATGGAGTTCTTCTGATTCAAACTATGCTACTTATCAACATTAACAGGATAATTCAACTGCAGTTTAAGAAGTACGTAGTGCTTGAAACTTCCATCTTAGACTACTTGTAATTTAAAACTTACATGCATTGATTAAAATTTTAAATAGATAATTCTTTTTAAAAAATATTTCCTAGTAACATAAAGATACTGTGATTTGCTGCAAAGCAGCTTCAAAAACCTTCAGAAAGTACTTTGCAAGATTAACAAATAATACACAAAAAATTTTGGAGAGAGAATTATCCCCTCTTGAGAGAACTATACCTCAAAACTCTGGAGGATACTCTCATTCCTTTCTAAAGCTCTGTAGTTTTGCTGTTGCTGTACATTCACATTAAGTTCTGACTTACTCCTTGCTGTTAAACCTTACGAGAAGCTAAGGACATTTCATTTTAGCCTCTGAAATCAAAACTATGTGCTTGCCTTGCTTACTAGTATAAATTAGAAGGTTTGGGGCTAAACAGAATTTGGAATGTTGAATTTTAACTCTTCCATATAAAGAAATTAGCAACACAGAAGGCTAATAATGGTGCATTCAAATCACCACAGTAACACAGCTGCTTCAACCTCAGCTTAGGCAGCCAAATGATCAAAAATGGACACAAAAGCAAACCAAAAAAAATACATTATTAAAAAAAGAATAGATAATAAAACAAAACATTGAGCCGCAGTACAAAATTTGTTCTCTAAGAGCATCTTGGGAAATGCAAGTCTGGTTTCCATCTCAAAAAGATTCACAGGAGGCAACGACCTTTATCAAAGGTATCAAATGGCATTAGAATGAGGAATAACCAAGATTATCAGAGGTATTCAGCTTGGAAAACAAAGAACTCTTACCTCTTTGTCTATGTCCTCCTACATTTATTTCTAGAAAACACCGTTTTGTCGCTGCCTGTGAATGGGCATTGAACTACCTAGGTATTTTTCTTTTTTATATACTTTGCTCATTCCTACAGTGCAGCTGATATAACCCCATTTTGTGCTCCTCCTGTCTCCCCAAGTACTGCCTGCTTCTCAAATGTGTTCTGACTCTTGTATTCTGTAGCTTACAGCTACTTTGCTGAGGCAGCTGCAGCTTAAGTGAGCAAGTTTAAAGACAGGTCTTACCACACAGCTGAGTCACATTGCAGATGACTGACAGAGTGGAAATTAAGCAGTTTTAGTGCTGAAAATTCCCAGCTTAGCTTGAAGAATAAACATATTTGACAATAATTTTCTTGTCAAGATTTCCTGAGTGTTATGTCATAGTGCAGCAAAGGCAACCCACTGAAGCACTGCTGACCATTTCTACATTCAGTGGTGTCTGAGGCTGGAGTCTTTGCTGCAATGCTTCTTAGTAGTTGGCCCTCTTTGATGTCCTGAAAACATACCACAAAGCAGTTATTGCGGTTTAACCCTTGTCAGCCACTAAACCCCAGTGGGCTTGCTCACTGCTCCCCATTGGGATGTGACACATGCACAAAGCAAAAAAAGGAATTCATTCATTCACCACTTTCCATGGACACGTGAGCATTCAGCCACCCCCAGGAATCCAAGGCATAGCCCCATACTAGCTACTATGAAGAAAATTAATTCTATCCCAGACAAAACCATCACAGCAGTAACAGTGGCCACTCCAGGAGTCATGTGAAAATTGCCCATTTAGATACAATTTGCTCATCACATTTTTCTCATGTGCCCAGTATCACCAAGTGGCACTAGTGCCCAGTTCCATCCATGGAGATTTAAAGGTACATAAGGCCACAGCATTCTCAAAATGTGTCTAGAATTTGTCCTGTGCAAATGACAGCAAAAGCTCAATTAAATAAAAAGAAATTAAAAATTAAAAAATCTTTTCGTCTTAGACTTTGGAGAATTGTCTCTGCAATAAACTGCAAGGAAAGACTACAAAACAGGCTTAGCTGTAACATCAGAATTCCCAACATTTTTTCCTGATACCCACTCCTGTCACATACATTGCAACAGTTTCAGGAAAGCTGTAGAAAGAATTAAACTGCTTGGGCGGGCTTTGCCTTCTAAATGTAGAATCAAAAGAGTTTCACTGGTTAGGCACTCAAAAAGTGCTTTGAAATTGCAAACACTCATCAGCTTTCAGCATAAGAAAAGCTTTAAATGTATGGTAGTCATTTTAATGCTATCTCAAGTATCCTTTTCTTGTTCCAGAGGGCAACAGTGGAGGAGGGAGCATTTGCTTTTTTCATTAGTAGATCATACATCTGTGACAGAGTGAGGGCCAGCAGTGCTTCCCAGCTGTATAACTGCAGACACCCTGAGGAGCATTTACATACTGTCTAGATGCTTGTTCTTTTTCTTACAGAACAAAAAACTTGACCATTCTATCACTAGTCCCCTTTATGCTTTATAACTAAATAAGCCAAACTGTACAGTTGGTGATTTTACAAAAAAAAAAGAGTAATGAGGTCAAGGAAGTCAGCAGGAAAGGTATAACAATACCAAAATGTGACACAAACCTTCAGGCCAATTATCTAAGGCCTGATCTTGACAATGCTGAGTTCAGTGGCTCTTCCTTCTGGGTAGACAAACACTCTCAGCTGGGTTGCCCTTGTTCAGAGTCATTAAGGATCAAGCTACTATTTTCAGAAAATGTCCTGAATCTAGAAGGCCACTGATCTCATAATTTCAAGTAATATGGACTTCTCTATGGAAGAAAAAAAGATTTTTGATGTAAAATCTGTCCTACAAACCTCAGTTAGGACCAAGATTATGGCTGTAGGATGACACTAAAAAGATGAAAAATCAATATACAATATCTATACCAGTTTGAGAGAGGTTCCTCTGTGGAGGTTTCCCAAAGATACATACACAGGGGGTGCGGGAAATATGAAAAAGATGGTCATTCATGTACTTGTATTGCAGGAGTACTGACTATATGCTTGTAGTATTCACTGGCCACTATCATAAACCAACATGACATGAGGGCAACTGGATGAAAGGAGCTAACTGCTTTGGGACTCTGAGGTAGCAAGCCCACCCGCCCTCAAACCTCACAGACAGATTATGAGGTTTATGCCACAGAATCCTGACTCCTATTTCCCCATCAACAAACCAGTCCTTTCTGTCTCCCCGTCTGTCATCACACATACCATCCCCAGCTAGTCAGGCAGCTGTCTGGCACGCCATACTCCAGAGAGTGAGGGAGAGGATGGGATGCAACACTAGTGCTGTGGGATATTTCAGCTTGTAGGGCGCAGTTCCTTGTTACAGCCTGGCACTTTGGCCTCTCCCCTGTACGTGTTATCTTCAGTCACACACTCTGATATGCTATCACTTTAGGCAGATACTTCAAGGATCTGCAAATACTGTTAGCAATATTCTCCTTCAGAGATTATGCCATATCTTCTTCCATTGCTGTTCAGTACTCCCAGGACAACTTGACAAGCTGCAGACAGCAGCCGTGAACATTAGATAGTTCATGCATACTCACAGGGAAATGATACTGGAGAACTGGTAAAAATTGTTGAGTTGTTTTAACACTTAATTCAATGCAGAATTTAAGCTGCTCAGGAGATCTGACCATTGGAGGGTGACATGACCACAAAAAAGGACCTGCAGAATATGAACTTTCTCTGTAAGTCATCTGAGCAGCAGGATGCAGCCCAGGGTTACAAGCACTCACACAGGTCTCTCTGCACGTGGCCAGACCACTGCTCCACTGAGATTTTCACCTTTTTCTATATATGTGTAATTGTTCCTTTTAGATGGGAAAGTGGAAAAAGTACTGATATCTTGCTATGTAGCAGAGTCAAATGTATATATTTTTCAGTCTGACAGTACAACCACAGAACTGCATAAAGTTTATGCAGGCTGTTTTTTCATTTTGTTTATTTCTTTCTTTCTCAGACATAAAGATGATGCATAGTAAAAAAAATGAACCAAACATTTGTTTGAATAATTAAACATGAGAAAGTAAAACTAACCCTAAGCACATCTCAAAAAAATGTGAAAAGATTCCTTCAAGGGACAGAAGTTCCAATCCTGCACCTAATCTAAGTTGCACAGCAAGGCCATATAAACTATGTCTTTATGATATTATAATTATGTGCCATAAAGATTATCATAGAATTATAGAATAATTTGTCTTGGAAGGGAGCTTCAAAGGTCATAGAGTTCAACCTCCCAGCAGTGAGGAGGGCCATCTTCAACTCCATCAGGTTGCTCAGAGCCCCTTCTGACCTGACCTTGAATGTTTGCAGGGATGGGGCATCCAGCACCTATCTGGGCAACATGTTCAGTGTTTAAATCTGCCCTCTTTAGTTTAAAGCCCTTACCCCCTATTGCAACAGGCCCTGCTAAAAATCTTGTTCCCGTATGAAGTACTGAAAGGCTGCAATAAGGACACCCCAGAGTGTTCTCTTCTACAGGCTGAACAACCCCAACTCTTTCAGCCTTTCTTCATAAGAGACATGTTCCAGTCCTCTGATAATTTTTGTAGCCCTCTCCTGGACCCATTGCAACAGGTCCATGTCCTTCCTGTGCTGGGACCCCTGAGCTGGATGCAGCACTGCAGGTGGTGATGCAGAGCACAGCAGAGGGACAGGATCCTCTCCCTCGCCCTGCTGCCCACGCTGCTTTTGATGCAGCCCTGGATATGTTTGGCCTTTGGGGCCGTGAGTGCACATGGCTGGCTCATGTCCTGGCTCTGATCACCGGGACCCCCAGGTCCTTCTCAGAAAGACTGCTCTCAACCCTTCATTCCCCAGCCTATATTGATACTGGGGGTTGTTGAACCTCATGAGGTTTCCATGAGCCCATTTCTCAAGCTTTTTCAGGTCCCTCTGGATGGCATCCTGTCCCTCAAGTGTATCAATAATGACATTTTTGAAAAAGTTTTATGTCGCTGGACAATAATAGAGAGGAGCAAATGTCTGAATTGAGCAGCAACAAGTAGTAAAATTTTTAGGTAAGAGGCTCTAACATCTTCATGATGAGAAACTGACATTCAACAAGAGATTGCTCTCCAGAGAAGATCCATATGCTATCAGCAACTCTTTAGATTGCATATATACTTCATAGTGGATGCTCAGAGAGCTCTGTGGAATGAGAACCAATAAATGTAATCAGTTGTTTGGATTTTTTAAAATTGCTGATATGTTGTTAAAGGTGATACACAGTCTTCAAAGCTTCTGACAATGAAGAAGAAGCATTTACCATTATGCTGGCAATTGCTCTTTGATAAAATCTGTGATGGTCTATACGTGTGTCTGGAAAGCATATTAGGCTGATATCAAAGTAATTCTTGCAAGTATTAATGCTAAATATCATAGATACTGATGAATATCAAGGTCTTATTTTTCACTCTGCTTTTATATGTGCAGAGGAGTAGAAAATCAATCAAAAATGTCATTCAGATTTTAATCACTCTAATAATTAAATAAAGGCATTGTCCCAGCTCTCTGATACACTATTCATAAGTACACACTGCACTTCTGTTAAGAAAGATAATAAATCTGGTAGATCATTTACATTTGACTAGTATTTCCCAAGGGATAAAGCTCTTGGCAGAGAACAGAAATCAAAATTTAGAACTTACATGAAAAAATAGTAGTAGCAGAATAAACACAATTTTTTAAAACTACTGGTTGCAAGTATCATGGTAAGATTGCACTTTAGTTCTTTTTAAATGAAGAAAATGTAAAAGTCAGTGACAAGGAATAAACTGAAACTATCTTAACTTCGAAGTTTTGCACTTGAGGACCATATGGCTCATTGCCCTAAGTCTGACATGAACTTCAATGGGAGTTCTACGAATGATTTTACATTATCATGTGGCTGCACTCCTGCAACAAGCCCATGCAGATGGATTCTCTGCACAGACAGCCTTAGATGGGTCACTGTCACTCTACATGGTCATCTACCTGCATAGGAAATGCAGAACCAGGACCTCTACACTTAAAAACCTCTCATTAGATAGCACATATTGTTGGCAATATGTGTTCCCTGGTTAAAAATCAAGTCTGAAAAGGTAACACTATGAATGAGACAGTGTCATGCAGAGACTTTAACATTACCTGAATACCTGATTTACTGTGTCATTTGCAGCCTCAGGATTCTGGGACTTCATCAGCACTGTACATCAGAAATCAGACAGGAATAATGGTGGGTCTTAGTCTTGCTGAAGGCCAGGCATCCAGCGTCTGTCAAGTAAAAGAGATGGTATGGAGCTTATCTAATTTCTGAGGAGGCTACACTCACATAAATCTTTCTACAATGACTCTTATCTACAGCAAACTGCATGAAGTATTCATAGAATATAAAATAAGGAGACTACTTCAAAAGACACATGGTAATTCTGCAGGTAAGAAATACAGATTATGATCTCCATCAAATAAAATGATTCAGGATGACATTTGCAAGACAACCTGAGTGAACAATTTTTAACAAGATGCACTTACTAATGACTGTTTATTAAAATAAATATAGGATATTTAGAAAAAAATGGGTCATATTTATTAAATGTAACAGTAGTTTAAAACATTATAAGTAGCCTAAAATCTATTTCATCATGTTGCAATTTTAAAATCACATTTCCCAAGTTTTGGGTTCACTTTATCTCCAATGTGTCTAAAATACAAAATATCAGAACAATCTAGAGCCCAGTACTGAAGCTGATGTATCAGGTAGACTGATTTCAGTTGGTGAAATTTCAAGAAGTTGTCATGCCTATACGACTGTGGTATCTTCTATAGTTTCACCATAGTCCAAATTTGAGCAAGTTTGGACTAAAGTGTTGACTCCAGCCTAGACTTTCACTTTGAATTCATGGTCAGCTCCAAAATAGTCTCCTGAAATAGTTTCATGAAATTGTTCACAGGCTTTGTACAGAATAGAAAAACATTTCTAAAAGCCACTGAGAACCATCCTTAGAATGAAACAACATGGCAAGCAGATCCTGAAATGCTACAAATTGGAGCCTCTAAACTCACAACCAGTGAAGTGTTGAGCTCATTTGCCTGGTACACAATCTACTAAGCCTTAATTCCCCATTCCCTAATAAGACAGGCCATCTTGGGTGTCTTCAAACAGATAGTCAACCCCACTGTTTTCAGGATTTATAAAGACATATCAAGCCTGCATCATTCTTCTTGGACTGTCAAAACTGGTCATATTTCCCTTTACTGTGAAAAATACAGTAGTTTTAGTGTTTTCACTTTAAACCTGGGCCCACAGCCATTGCCAAGCAGTGACTGAATTAGTGCTTATAAAGGAAGTTCAAGGTCACTAAGTACAAAGTATCATGCTGTTAGTTTAGACATGGTCTATAGGGACTAGATTTGAGGAATGTTATCTGGAAATGTAGAGTAGCTGATACAGCTCCTCATGCCATTGACAAAAATGAAAATTTGATGTTCTAGAAGTCCACTAACTCATTGCAATTCCAATAATGCTATTATTGTTAATTATTGTTCTTATTTAATATCAGAATTTGGTGCATAATCTTGATAAACCCATTTATGTGTCACATCATAAGCTGTAAAACAACAACAGTATTCCCATAACTGGGCATGAGATATTGCGCTACTAAGGCAAGTATACACATATTTAGTCAGTTATGATACAAATAGGGTTGAAAGGCTGTAAAATCATCTCTAAGAGTACTTGGCTTCTGACTTTTTCTTCATTTTCAATATGTTGCAGCATGTAAGGGGATGCAAACCATGCCCATGTGCCCTTCCTCATCACGTGTGCTTCAGTCAGGTAGCAGTCCCTCTGCATGCATCTGCAGCTATTGTACAAGAAAGAGCTGTAGTGATCCTTGTTGGTCCTTAATTAGCTTTCACACAGCTACAATGCACAAAGCAATAGCAGAATGGGGACATCCCACGAACTCTCAGTGTCCCTATAAGACTCTGTAGGGAGTCTTATAGAAATAAAGGAACGGGAGAGAAATCCGTGATAATTTCTCTATGGTCATACAAAATTCAATATCACAATCAGTAAGAAGTTCACCATTTTAGTCCAGATCTGGGTTTTTACTGCATTCTTTGTTTGAATGATAGAGTTTTTTATTGAAATTAAAGACCATAAACACTGCAGTCCTGAGTTTCAGAGGCTCTCATGAAGAATAATCAACTCAAACTATATTAGTTAATATTATTATTAATAAAATATCATTCTTCAGGAGAGTGTTCTTTGTTTCTCTGTCAACATATTGCATAAACACGGCAGATTTTTGTTTTCCATTTTATTTTAAGTACCATAATTTCCAGCAACATCTTGTTTCCTTATAAACCAATCCCCTTCTGTTAAAAACTAAGATGGTTCTCTTTTGTTCAAACAATATTGACCCTTGGTGGTATCTTTACATTATATTAAATGCATACAGCCAGTTCACTTACAAAATCTCTTCTCCTTTTTTACTTAGATAACTTTAATACAAGTAGGGTGCGTGATCAGATTAGAATCTCTTATGTAAGGAACAAAATTTACTTCAGAAAAGTTATATTGAGAAGTCAAAAAAACCCCACCTATCTTCTTCCAGAACCTTCTTGTCCCTGGACTTGGCAGATAGCACATGGCATGGGGAAGTCTTGCTCTTGCAGACTTGGTCTGCATGCACAGAACAATGTATTCACTCCTTTTGACTGCAATTCTGGCATGGTGTAGACTTTCCTCCATCCTTGCTTTGTCTTTTGACTTAAGAACAGTCTCAGCTGTCCATTCTCTGTAGTAACCCATAGGTTTCACTCAGAAGACTAGAACTAACCTGTACTAAGGGGCACAGCCCAAGCTGTTGTGAGAGACTGGAATGGTAATGCTTAATGACTCAAACAATCAGACATTTGTAAAAGCAGCAGGTGTTTTGCTGAGGCCGGGTTTACATTCCCACAACCGAAGAGGAGGAGGAAAGGTTTTGGGTGTGAGGTGTCCACATCTCTGACCTGCAGAAGAACAGCCCAGGGGCAGAGGGGTTGAGCACCCACCAGAGGATGACCACAACAAACCTACCTTTAGCAACAATCTGGGCTGTGAGCCAGATAAGTGAAAAGGCCAATAAGTAGACCCTGCGAGGTGGGACAATGCTTTTTAACATACCAATGTCCTCCTTCCCGATAAGGCCAAGGTGTTAAACTACCCCTCTTTCCCCATCAGGGGAGATATCGAAACATTCACACATAATCCTGAAAGTGTTCATCCCTTCTGATAAGGCACAACTGGCACAACTACACAGATGTGAGAAACAGCTGTCACGTGGTTGATGGTCATAAACCATCAAAGACCTCTGAAACACCCCCAGACTCATTTCTAGGCCTTCCACCAGAGGACTGTGCATAATCCACAGTGTTGCATTAGTGTAAAACTCCCCCCCAGGGCAGGTACCTGAGCACTCCCAGCTCAACCTAAACACTGACCCATTGAACTTACTGTTTTGAACTCTCTCCCCACACCCAATGGACAGAGACTGCAACCATTGACATCTATATTGCAACAATCAAGTTTGTCTCTGGATTCACAGCTGGTGGTATCTTTCCTCTACTCTTATCCTTACTTTCTCTTCCTTTATTTTCCTTATATGTTTTCTTAAGTGATAGAGAATAACCAAAACATCTACATGTCTCCTTTCCATTGCAACCAAATTGTTCTAAAATAAACCTGCCACACACACACACATATATATATACATACATACACACACACACTCTGGTCATTCAGTGTCATTTTACTCTAATCTGTCCCAAGGCATCTATTGACAGAAATCTCAGTTACACCACCTCAGTGGCAGGTCATAACAGCTGTCAGGATGTGTCTTGAGTTTTACACATTTTAAGGGAAAAAAGGGATGATAGTAATCAGCTGCAAAATAAACCTTTCTCCTTGTCACTGACACAGGAGGTAAGCCATATGGCATCAAACCTCATCTGTGTAATTCCTAGCAAACCTTAAAAGCCTTATTTGGATCAATACAAAGTATTTGTCGAGCGCTTTGGCCAAATTGTTGAACTAGACCAGATGTTTACAAACTTACACATCATCACAGGTTTACTTCTCTTACACTTTCTGCATTCTTATTCTAACATGGCAAAGTTGAAAATACTTACTAGAAAATGGAACCTGTCCTATTGCACTAGTGAGCCCATGATACTTTTTTTTAGCAAAGTGAGTTAGGTTTTTTCTCTTTTTCTTTCCCAGCATCAGATGCAGCAATGTTGGTTCTCAGGCCCAAGGCTACATAAAGGGAGAAAAGAGTATGGGGGAAACATAGGACAAGAAAATAGTGAGTCTAGTCATGTCTGCTGACATATTTCTCAGTCCTAGTGAAACCATCCTGCAGGATATCTTTGTGGCTTGCAAGCCATCAGTCCCATCTGGTATCCTGACATTGATGGGGCAACCCAGTGAATGAAAATTAATTAGTACTGAGCTTGTTATAGAAAAAGCACATTGTTCCTGAAGACAATGCGGCATGATATGAGGGTTGTGGGGGTTGGAATATGCCTTTGCAGTAATATCTTGATGGGTATTTTACCTGTGGATTTTCAGAGAGGTAGAGTTGCAGTGCCACTGGGACACAAATGACTGTTTCTGAATTATGATGCTTCCTTGTCCCCTCTCTAGAATATTACCATATATTCTGTGCTTAATTTTCAGCAACAATATGTATCATACCAAATGAATAGGATGCTCCATGTCTTCTTACTGGTATATTCATCAGAACGCACTTTCAGACAGAGCATTCAAAGATATTGTTTACTTCAGTGGATGGACGGCAGTCAAAACAAAAATTTTATTTGGAAAGAAAATAAACCAGTGATGGATATAATATTAGAACTTCTGAGTGTGTCTGAGGAATTTTGTAGAAGCAAAGGTGCCCAGACACTCTTCAGAGTTCAATGTCTGTCAGGAAACTGCCTTTCAAAGAAAAAAAGTAATGAAACCCCCTAGAAGATCTCGATTTTTGAGAGAGTGCATAGTGGAAAAAAAACATGGAATCATTAAGCAGTGCCTGCCACTATTATCAAGAGAAACAACTGACAAGACTTTTTTTCTGACCACACAAGCCTCACCACATGTCAGGGCATACCACTCCATTCCCAAGAAGATTAAGTTACTCTCTCAATTATTTAAAACCTCATGATGGAGTTCACAATAAAAATGTTAAAAGATACATTCATTTGAGAGGACTAAAACTGCTATCATGAGTAACTTCATAAATAAGATTACATGAGTTCTTTGTTTTCTTCCATTAAAAAATATGCTTTTTTTAACCATCTAGTGAAAAGCAACTATAAATACTATAATCTGCTTGGTCAAATCCATTAAGCTTGAACACATCCTTAGGGGGCTATTGATTATCTCTTAGCCTCTCTTTCAAAGCAGATCATTAAATTTGCTACTTCGGAAATGCATCCCACTTAACACGTTGGCCTCATGGAGGCTTTTGAGCACCCTAAAGACATTCAATTAGAACTAGTTAATACAAACAGGCTTTTAAAGAAAAAAATCATATAGGATTATGTGGTCCAAATTCTAATCCTTTTACTTTAGTTTCCTCATAGGAAAGATTTATTCTTACAGTCTTAGCAAAACTCCACTGATAAAACATTTCCATCTGAAAAAACCACATAAAAATAAATTGCTTTGGTAGCCGACCTAGAATTAAAGTCTGAGAAATCAATAGTTCTGTGTTTTATGTGTGTTGTAGCCTGATAGCCATTTTTCTTTAATGCTACTGACCTTTCAAAGAGTTTTTTAACTATTAGCCCAGACAAAGAAGCCTCTAACTTCTGATACTGCCCAAGGAATCTGATTTCCTTCAGATTTAGTATGTTAATTTGCAAAACACCATAACATAGAGTTCTATTAAAAGAAAATTAATGTAATAAAATTTGTCAATATTCTACCTAGACTTACTTGTGAAGAGAAAACATCTTTTAGGAAGCGTGTCTTAAATGGAGTTTTATAATGGGTAAAGAGTCAGATCACTTCCATGTTGAACGTGAACAGAGCAGACAAGGGCTTCCTGTGCTTCTTTAAATTGATTTGAAGAAGTTTTTGTTGCCTGAGGCATCTACCTGTGAACAATGACTCAGGTTCACTTAACATTAATTTTAAGTAAGTTGATACATCTCAGTGTGTTTCCACAGTGTCCAGGTCATTTCTTTACCCATAAACCTACAATCAAACTCCTAACCTTTCCTGCACAGGTGTCCACCTGAGAACATACTGTCACGCCTTTGAGTTCAATAGCTGTATGGATACAGAAGCTATACAAGATTCAGAGAGGCACTCTGCATGCTGCCTGGGGCTTAAAAAAGCAGGGGGACAGGGGGAAAAAGAACGGAAGTGCTGAAGAAAATGTTACCATGTTAATGCTTATTAGTCACCCACTTTACTGCTGATCATCTTAGTTGTACAAAGTTTCCAAACCACAGGAAGGACTTTTTTTATTAAAGAACACAGTGCCTGTATCAAAAATGACTTTCTTTATGCAGTAAGATAGACTCTCATGAATCACACAACGCTGTCTCCATTTAGTCAGCAAGGCTGTTTCTCAGGTGAGAAAGAGTTGAGTGCTTTTCGGTTCCAGAGTTTTAAAAGAGCAGATTATCCCTGCATGAAATTGAAAGAGAATATATAATAAATAAAAGAGTAAGAGGCTTTCAAAACCATACACTTCCACTTTGGAAAAATAGCAACACTGCAATTCTAATGTCCGACAAGAGCAAAGAAAGAGAAAATCTACCTGAGAATTTTGTAATTGGTTTTGCTTAATATATCATATGTTCCTTAAGGGATAACCACAGTGTTCTAGCTTAAATTATACAATGGTATTTGTAAACAATAGCGCAATGGGGCACTGCTGTATTCTTGTGCATTAATACAACTGGAAAATTTTAGACCCTTTGTACACACAAAATTTTCTGTGACAAGAATACAATATAAGAACTTTAGTTTTATGTTGCGGTGTGTCACAGACAGCAAAGCCATGCGGACCAGCAGGTCCATTGGTTCGATACCCCCACAGCCCAAGAACCCTATGTTTAGGGTGACTTCCCAGAGGGCTGTGCAGAATATGCAAACCTGTACTATTACAATTGGCCACCGCCGTCCCCTCCTTTCTCCCCCATATATAGTTGTTTCCCTAGAATGTTCTGTGATCCTCAACTCCTCATTGGCCCATGTTAATCCTCCCCGTCTACCCTCTTTCCCATTGGTTTTGTTTCCTTCTCCCTGCCTATGTACCACCTCCTTGTTTCTGTACCATTGGCTGTTTTGTGTTTCCCCCTCCCCTTTTACTGGGGTATAAAACCCTATGTCAGTCCTGTAAGCTCGGTTCTTCGTGGTTCTTCTTTGGTTCTTCTGTTCTCCGTGTTTGGTTCCTCGTCCCTGTCCCTTCACACTCAATAAACCCTTCCTGCCTTCTATGAAGAACCCCCTCCGCTCCTTTTTTGCCTCCTCCGCGCGCCCCTAACATCAGTGGATTAGGTGAACCCACGCCTGAGCTTCGCCAATCCTCCCACGCCTGCGAGCAGCCTCCGTCATCCCCTCCCGCTAGGGGCGAGAGCCCGGTGCCGGTTACCTGCTAGCCAGACAGAGCGCCATGGCAGTTTTACACTTGGCTTCTAACATAAAAACTTTAGTATTATCATTGTATAATACTAGATTCATAACTAGTCTACTAGTACTAGATTCATTTTCCAGTTCTTCTACTTCGTAGGACTTCAAGTAGCCTAGATACCTCATAGGTACCACTGAAGTGCCATTTATTCCTTATTCTTGATAAATTAATATAAGGCCTTAAATCTTCTGTCTTCTCTACTGTGTATGTTCCATTAGTTCCATGTTTGACATTTACTTTTTAAAATGTCACAATGCACTTTTTGCAGTTAAGACTCCTTGGCCCAGTCACACATTAAAAGGTCAGTGTTTAATCTGTCAGTCAGAGACACCATAGGTATAACTGTGGGACCTATGGTCTCTTTGCTAAGTATAAACAGCCCCTGGCAGGATGGCATGGACACAGTCTGAGGAGAGATCCACAGGGGAAGAAACCAGACCTTGCAAAGAAACACTGGAGCAACTTATGTGAGGAAAGCGCAAAAGTGGGGAAAAGACACTTTTTGCTTTTCCTTGCGCATTTTGAAGTGCTTATGTGGCCCAGTGGCCCAGTGCTGGTCAAAGACACCCGAATTCTATAAAAATAAGCAATACAGTCAGTGCATCACTCCACTTAGTTCTGTGATGCACAAAGAAGGGGTTACCTCAAACATTTTTGCATAGCATGTTATGATGCTGGATCATACCGGCTGAGCAGATATAGTATCATGTACACAGCTGAAATATGAGGCTGTATGCAGACATATAATTACATTTTCACTACAGAAGAAAACTGGTTGCTCATAATGCATCCAAGACACTACATAAAACTAAAGGTCAGGGAGCAAGTTGGATCATTGGGACCCTCTCACATCAAGAGCAGGCATAGTAGCCTGCTTTCCTGCATTTCACTGGCCTGTCTCAACAAGCTTTCCCTCTGGACAAAGCCCAGGCACAGCTGAGCCTGCATATGTTAAGGCAGTTCCCAGTAGTCAGTACAGAAGAGGAAAGACCAATTGTGAGCTCTTTCTCTCTCGGTAATCCTCCAGCAGTACTCCAATAGGGTTTAATACCTTAAACATCCCCATATGCCTGCATGCCACATCCCACAGCATACAGCACATATTCTGAGTTTCACAGTCTGCACATGCTACTGACACATTGGAATGACCCCCCCCCCACACAAATGGACACACCATTGTGCAGGGAATGCTTTACTAGAAGTACAGAAATAGCGCCAGACACCAGTGTTCAGTAATTATTTGCTCTTCTACATGATACCATTTATAAGTACAACAATATAATATGTGTAGGTCATCCAGACCATCTTTTATAGTCCTTTGTAAGGTCAATCACAGGGTCAGAACAAGGAAATTACTAAGAGGCTTTTGAAAAAAAATTAAGAATTATTGAAAAATCTTTTCACCACTATATAAAGAATAGTTCTCCATCCTCTCTCTGATCTTTTGCTGGCATACATATATCACTAGCAGAAAAAGAAAATGATCTCTAAATATTTTTGAAATCGTTTTGTCATGAAACATAACAGAGAATATGGTACACAGGAATGCCTTTGCTTTGATGGGACAGAACAGATGTCGGACTGTGTATAGCTGTATGCTGTTTATGCTAAGAGATTTAGAATGGTTCAGCAAAATTTTGCTTCAGAATTTGTACTGTGGCATGCAGCAGATCAGGGCCTCACATAGGGTTGAGGAAAACAGGGTAACTCTGAAGTATAGTGCTTATATCCGTAAGCATCCCAGAACCTGAGTATATCACAACATATGGGTTTTAGCCAACAGCATGACAGCAGTGACAGCACATCGTGGCGCCCTCCCTGTAAAGCTGTAGTCAGAAGTAATGAAAACTCTTGATATCAGGTACTGTAATTCAAAGGATTATAGTTCATCACCCCTACTACTACACAAAAGTCTCTGATGGTATGATACTTGACAATAATTCTGATAATTTATTGCTGGTTTTAACAATAAAAGGCACATAATGAGTGAATGAGGGCACCAGCTGTGTATGCAAGCTGACAGAACATCCTCTTTGTGAGAGTGTTTTGGAAATCCTGTGGGTTTTCACAGGAGTGCTTATGTCATTTTGATTAAGGAGGAAATACTGGATAAAGCCAGAGAAGAAGTGAGACCATAGCTGTAAAATATCAGTTTAATTTCCAGATCACTGATAGAGGATAGAGATGACAAACTTAAACCATAACTTCCCATACACTAGGAGAATTCTTTATGTTTTATATTCCTCCATAATGGTGCTCTCTCTGTAACTCCTATTTGTAGCCACTGTATTTTTCCATAAGTAATGTCAAAAGACATTTCCTACAGTAGGTCAAATCCTAGCAACATACAGTCACTATCTCCAATTCCTCCTGTAAAAAAAATCTAATGCTAAGCACAACACAGACCAAGAATATCTGAGAGCTCACACACATTTGTGGAGTGGCAGCACTGTCACCCACACACTCCGTTTCTCATTTCCGGAGCCTGAGGCTGAGCTTGTTGCTTTCAGCAGGCTTCACTGAAGACCTTTGTCCTCCTGCTGATGCTCAGGCCATGAGTTCACAGTCTCCAGTCTGAACTAGATATTGCAAGAGAAGTTAATGTAAGGTTTGTATCAAGCCTGTAACATGTAATTCATTTGGCATATACTAGAAAGACATTCATATACTTGAATGGATAAAGAACTAAAAATCTGCTATCCATCTTCTATCATAATTATTTACAGACTCAACCAAGCCACTGATAAACTTTCGAGTGTTTTGAATTCAGTATGACACAAATTCCTGATAGCCTAAAGCCAAACCAAAATAAAACGAGTCCCTTCAGAGAAACAGACTGTCAAATTTAATGTACCATATAAAAAAAAAATAGACTAATACCAAATTTTCCACAAATTTGACACACTTCTTAACTAGAAAATAAACTAATTGCCACTATTTGTCTGATTATTTTCATAGACAAAATTCAGACCCATTACGAATTCTAAATAGCTCTCTACTTGCTTCTTACTCTAACATAACCTGTTAATACATAACAATATTACCTGACTCTATCACAAGGATGGCTGAACAGTCCATTTCATGACCAAGGTGACCTTGCCAGCAGCCTGTTTATAGAGACAGGTGGTAGCTACCTACTCCCAAGGCCTGCCTCTCCCTTTCACATTTTGTGGCTGGAAGCATTTTGGACTTGATAACACTCTTCTCTCTCAGGTTTGATATTAACAAGGTTAATGTTACTGCTACTTCCACACAGCCCACACTTTTTAATGACCTTCCCAACATTCAGCAAATGAGTGAAATCAGAATCTCTTAAAGCCAGAAGCTGATCAGAGTGAACACGCAATCTAACTTACACTTTCTAAAATATAACTTATTGAAACACATTACCTGAAATAGTGAGATGTGCTTTTAGCCACACCAACACTGTCACGAGAATAGCTACAGTGCTGTGACTGGGCGTCAATCGGAAGCAATTTGTCGTGTTTTGACCTGTCATAAATTCACTTAATAGGAAACTAAATAGCTCAGAGAGCTTAGCATATTTTCAGACAATTCAGCTGTTTGTGGTCACAGCAATGTACCTTTTTTTCTGAGACAATGCCTTCTAGGCACTCCACATACTCATCCTTTGGTATGCTTTGATCTCCTTTTTTGTATGTTTTCATTCATGTCTTACTCCTCCAAATCTTGAAGGAGCCTGAACCCAATTTCTAAAATGAAAATGCAAAATGTTTTGGAATTTAATCCATTTTCTCTAAGATCTAACAGATGGACATGCAAAACACATTTAAGCAAAACCCATTGAAGACTTGAAGCTGACCAACTGGAACACTTTCCAAAAGGAGTAAAGGACTTCATGATTATTCATTTCCACAAGCTTCATGAAGAAATAGAGATGGTAACAATCCCAACAATCAAAAACAATGATGGAAGAGGCAGAAATCATAATTTTCTATTTCCAAGCAAAACGCTACAGAAAACAATCATTGAATAAAAAAGCTTCTTGGCAGTTATCTTGTTCTCAGTCTGACAGACTGGGTGGATATGAATCTATCTGCAGTGAAAGAATCTTCATTTCATCTTTCTTAAGTAGAAGCCTTGCCGCTATACCATGAGTGTCTAAGAATGCGGTAGATGGACCGTATTTATTTTATTGTAAGAAAATTGCAGAGCAGATAATGACCACCATTGTTTTTCCAATGTTCTATTCTCATCCATACTTTTTCTTCCTTAGCATCTGAAATACTAAAAAAGGAATAATTCTGTATCTCTCCATCCCATTGCTATCCTCTATTTTAAGGACATCAGTAAAGAATCCAGGGTAACTTCCTACAGCAAACCCCTTGAGCAATCCAGTTACTTCTTATAGCATTTTCCTATGCTATTTTTAAAAGCATTATGTCAAGAAATCGGGAAAAGAGTAGCAGCTTTCTCCCGGGTAAAACTTGACTAGCATTGCTGAAATCTAACCTCAGAAAGAATGACAAGACTAACATTTGTCAAGCAGAAGCTAGATCTGTACTAGTAAATTGAACACAACCTGGGCATGTGCTCAAGATGCTAAAAGGTCATTGCTCATGTGATTAAATTTTTGGAACAGCCTTTGGCATGCTTATGATTCTCAACTACACTTTTCCAAACAATTCCCAGATGGCATTTCTAAGACACACTTCTCTGGCACAGTCCCTAGTTATTATACCACCAAGGGTCACACCCGCACATTCTCATGCCAGCTCCCCACCAATGCAGAAGGCATGGCACTGTGATATTTAAAAATGTCCCACTTCTGAGATGTCTCTTTTTTTTAAGAATGTGTTTTTTCACCCTCCTTCTTGGGTCTGCTCTATGACCTCAGGAACTCCTAAAAATCTTTGACTGAACCAGCTGAGCACTGAAGGGTCCCTTTACTCTAGCACTTGGTTGGCGCAGCATCCCCGACCATACCAGGCACTCTTATATGATTAAGGTGGGAACAACAGTGACTGTAACAGGAACATCAGCTGCCTGGCCAAGGTGGCAAAAGGATAATCAGTCACCCTTGACAACCTTGGAACATTCCCAACTGCACTGTAGCCCAAGTGGAACAGTACCATTATTGCTGGGGTTTTGAAATAATTTCCAAATGTTTTGGAAAGTCCAGGAGCTAACAAGATGGGATATTTCCAGGCTGAAAATTTTGCAGATGTGTAAAGCCAATCATCTTGTGACCTTCTAAAGGGTGATCCTAAGGTAGGCCCCTTTGAGCTCTCCTGGACCACAGCAGGCTGCACCAGCATCTCTCTCTGAGTAGGAAGCCTCTTGGAACTCATGAATTGTCAAGTTTTTGATACTCAACAGACTGTGGCTGATGATGAAGCCAAGGCTGATAGGCCCCTGTACACATAGTCCTCAAGGTGTAACCCACGCTTGTTGATAAAAGTTAAGAGATTTGATGTATTTCCATGAACAGGAGGGAAATTTTGATGTACATGGATATAGATATAGATAAATACATCTCTTTTCCATGGGTGCATGCATGTGAATTGATTATGATATAAATCTTATTAGAAAATTATAATTAAGTCAGTGTCATAACTGTAGTAAATACTTTTTAATCATTATAAGAATAATAAAATAATCAATTATTAAGTTCTACTAAACCCTTCTGAACCCCTATCTTTTGTATCTGTATCCTTTTTATCTTTACCTTTTTGCATCCCCAGTCTTTGTGAAACTATTCTAAACGGATTCTAATCTGACTTTCCTATATATGCTTCATCTACGTAATAAATATGTAGAGTGAACCTAGCAATCAAACTGTGTTAAAGTTGCACTTTCACAAATTCTTATTAAAACCTGCTTTTGGCCAATATCTCTGATGGTAATTCCTTAAGCAGCCTAACCATTCATTCATGACAAAGATGACTTCACTCAGACAGTGAGGACGAAGATGACTCACTCAGGAAAAAGGTAGAGGGGGAGATCAGAGAAGGATCTGACTCTGACTGAATCATCTCCACTACCTATACTGAGCTTGTGACTGGAGACACAGCCACTACCACACACAGGCGTAAATTTAAAAGTTAAAGCTGCCTTACTCTGAGCATGAGATACAGACAAAGGTCCAAGTACCTTCCCCTCTTCTGCAGAAGAAAGCCCAAGAAAAATGGAAATATTAGCATTTTTATATGAGCTGTCTATCGACTGATTTCTGAAGAGATGGGGTGGTATAGGAAGAGCAATGGACTTCAGACACTATCCCAATACACACAAGTGATGGATCTTTTTAGTCCGTTAGTCTTTTTAGCCCTTTTTAGAGCACCCGGCATCTTAAAATGTGAGCAAAGTTATAGTTCTGCACACTTTGAAGGGAGAACATGGCCACAGCCCTCTGATACACTCCAAAGAAAGACAGAAAAAAAGGAAGTTATAGAAACAGCACAAGCACATCCCGTGAGTTACAGAAGAAAGTAGGCATTGTACCACAGGCTTCAAGGAATAATTGAGTGTAACAGAGTGGCAGTGGGAAAGCCAGTGGCACCCTCTCAAGGTATGGCCTCCCTATACCCACAACCCATGGTTACATGTAGTGGATCTGAACCACTCCATAAACAAGTACTGTGAACATTTTTACAAGGTGCAATACAAAGAAAGAGAGTCTAGCTAAATAAAAACATTTTCTTTATTTTCCATTTTTCCATTCTATAGTTATCTTTTCTTGGTCTCACTTTTGATCATCCTTTTACCACATTTTCTTGTCAGTGATGAATACCAGCAAAGCAATCCAATTTTCTTACAATCATATTTCCAAGTAAATCTCAGGGGGATCAAATTCTTTTCATCTTGTGTATTGTTGAGTGCAACAGCCGTCTCTATTTGTATTATACCACAGAGCAGATGGCCTTTTTCCAAATTACCCCATATATATTTGACAAATCATGACGACATTCCTCACATGCCATGAAAAGTAAGGACTTAGCATATCAAGTACAACTTTGCATTTATTTTACAGAGTAAAATGGTTTAGCCTTCACTCTTACAGGTTGTCATCTGTTTTCTATAAATAGAAATTTATGCTACTGCTCAGAACATTTGGGTTTTAATCTAGGACAAAAATTGTTACTGAAATGCTGTCTAATCAGTAGTGCTATTTATACAGTGGTCTGTATTTATTCAGTGCAAAAAATAACAAACAAAGAGGAAAAAGCAGCCTAGAAAAATACGCAATAGAAGATTATATATGACCTTATAGAAGTTAATGATAGGATAGAAGGTCAACGAAGTGATAATTTATACCAGTGAAGGATAAACCCGGTTGATACTACAAAAACATGACCTTTCTGTAAACCATAACTAATGCTTATAAGTGTGTTCAGTAATTTTCCTCACACAAAACAAGATAGAACTATCATGGTCTGCTGAAGTATGTAGTGTAGCTATTTCCAGTAACAGGACTCATGTTAACTAAAGGCAAATACTGAATGAGACTTGAAAACCTGGCTGTGGTTCTTGGCTTGGATAGAAGCTGAATGGCAGCATATTTGGCTGTGGTTTCTAAAAAATATGCCAGATTTTAGACTATAATACTGTTATGCACTTCCCAGAACAGATTCAGATCGGATTTGAAGAGAAAAGAATTGTACAGATGCGCAGCAGCTCAATGTCATATGACAACATATGGCATCCCAGTGTAATGATCTTCATAACTATTCTGCACTGGCCTTCACTTTCTGAACTGAATTTCACAGAACAAAGAAGAGCACATTAGTAGAGGACAAATTGCTTATCCAAATAAAAAACTGAAGTCAGAGGCCAACCAAAAATGTTCATGAAATCTTCTCAGATTAATCGAATTGTTAACTAAATTGTTTCTATAGAAATATTTTAAAAATTTTTGTCCTGAAACACATTTCAACTGATGTTTATAGAAATTTTAAGAAAATAATCAAAACTACAATGAACTCAAAGAAAAATTTATTTTCCAGTCTAACTAAAAGAAAATGTTTCCTAGACCTATTTTCACATCTATCCTCTCTTAGACATTATCTCTATGATAAAAATGCCTATTTCCATCTGTTGACTAAATAAAAAGCTCAGATATTTTTACCTCTAGTTTGTGAAATGAATTCCTCTCTCTCTTACTTACAAACAGAGATAATTTACAATAAATAAAAAACAAGCAAAGAAAAGAGATGCAAACACACTTTTTAAGAGTAAGCAAGTAGTTTAAGTAGTCTTTTCTTGATGTACAAATTATTAGTGAGGTTTTAGGCTTTTTCTGTTTAAGTTTCCAAGAAAAATTCTCAGTAGAGCTCTGGACACCTGTATAGCAAATATAAACATACCTATAAAATACTATTCCTCAGCAAGTTTTTATAGATCCCTGGTATGGTGGTATCTAACGCACCACAGAAAGAAAACTGATGTGTTAGAAAAAAGGAAAAGTCATATCAAAACTATATCACAATGAAATACACAATACAGTCCAAAAAGTGCCATTTAGAATATGATTAGCTCAAAGTATTGACGTACAGTTGGAATAAGCTTTTGAAGTCTGATTACTCTGTGAATTTGTTTCCATATGTGCATGAGGTGAATAAATGAATTATAGAGTCCATGTGCTACTAAAAATAGTGTGTCAGAATTTTAGTGTAGGCACTCAATAGTATTTGAAATACAAACACCTGACTAAGGAAAATCGACCAAGTGCAAATCAATCAAGCACAAAAATTGCTACTGCTTCTCTGGTGATGCATCAAATCTACAATCTCTTGTAAAATGCAAATAAAATTAATGGAAAAAAAAATGAAGAGATAATCTTTCACGTGGTATTTAAGAGTGTCCTGTTCTGTATCCATTATTTGCAGTAAATCCAGGGATGTATTGTGATAGCCTCCCACAAGTTGAATGGCAGCTGTAGAGCTTCCAAATGACCTTTGTGTATTACTGCTTTACTCTGTGTGAATGAACAGAGTAATCTCATTCCCTGGACTCAGAGGGAAGGCAACAAAATTCTTTGAGAACACATTAATAGTATTGTATCTACTTATTTCCCGAAACACACTTCCAAAGCATCAAATTTCTATACGGGCTGAGAAATTCTGACAAAACCTGAGCTTCTCGGAAACGACGTGAGAATACTATGAAGAATCCAACACCAATTGAAGCACAAAAGCTTCACATGGGCTCAAAGAACAGGGAAAAATCTTACAGAGAATACCTATATTATGAACCTTTTCCCTTAGTGCCTTGTAATGCATCTTGGATTCTCCGCATATTTTAAATTCCTCTGTCAGACAAGCAAACTAGAAGGCTAAAGTTAAACAGCAGAGATTCTCTTCCTCCTCACCTGCTACAAATACCACTGGTTCATTTTTTTTCTAGCCAAGATTTTCTAATATTTAACAAGTGGCAAAAACTATAAAAACTATATAGCATATATTTTTACATACTATGCATATTAAACATTATAACTTGCAACATTTAAACATGTCATAGCAGAAATAATGGTGAAACTCCATGACACCATGGATCAGTTCAGGGTACAAGCGTTCCTTCTGTCATATGTCAGCTCCCTGTATATAACCATATTAACCTATCACCAAACATAAACTAACATAGACTGCTTTTTTTACTGTATTAGCTCAGGAGCAGCTCCACAGTAAGACTGCCAGCATATCAAAGCTTCACTTTGTCCATCCCAGTTTCAAGTGTAGGTAAAGGAAAACAAGACTGTTCACAGTTGTCCGTGTGCACAACTTCTCTGGGGCCTATAACAAGATATATTATACTGTAATAGCTAAAAAAAAAAATTATTTCCTATCACTGGCAGTCTTCATATGTGTAAAATATCACTCAAGATGAATAACCCTGGTAGTGATTTATACTGACCTCTCTGAGGAAATAGTATTTTTAATAGTTTTTACACCTATATTTTTGTCCAGAAACATTGCCAGTTTTAAATAATACTAACGAGAAAAAAAAAAGGATAAAATCCTTGCCTGAAGGAGAAAGCAATTTAAAGTTAATGGCCTTCTAAAAATTATTGGTGCTTTTCTTACCAAACCTAGAGGAAAAAGATTTCAATAATGTTTGTGGCTGAGTTACCTGGGTTTGTTTTTTTTTCCTTTTTGTCAGCATATTGTTTAGATTTCTTCAGTGCATCAAAATAATTTACAGCTACTAGTCTATCTCTGTGTTTGTGTGAGTACATATGCTGTGATTTTATGTATGTAATTTTGTATATTTTTGTGTAGTCAACATTCTTACAACTTTAAAAAATTGTAGCAAATTGTGTTACAGTTACAATCAAACATATCATGATGTGTACACTTACTCATCATTGGGAGTTATCTTGTCTTCAGGACATCTTATAAATTGGTACTGGCTGTAAAGCGAACCGTGTACAACTCACAGCAGCACCCAAAAAAAATTCTTTAAGAATGTTCAAGCACTTGTAGAGAAAGAAACAGTAGAACTAAGGTCAACTGAATCTTTCTCCTCAGTGCCTGGATATGAGGTGGGAAATGGCTAGCACAGGAAAAAGGTGTTTGATGTGGCACCTTGCAAGAGACCGTTCACAGCAGTCAGAAATATTATTTGAATGGAAATTCTTGCTTAGTTTCACCTACATGTGTTATTGTATAAACTTACATATATATACACACTGTGATCTGCACACTGGATGTAGCCTTCAGATTCAGAGGACAGGATATGGCTGCAAATAAATTGTTACTGACCATATTTCAGCTTTCAGGACAAGGACAGCAAAAACTAAAGCTCCTGACTCTGGCAAACCTTGAGTAAGCTATTCAGTCATTACCAGACTTCATGGTTTTTCTTATTTTTAATAGGGAGAACCAAAATGTGTTCCCTCATCCCCTTTGCTCTTCTTCATGTCAAAGAAGAATCATTTAAAATGAAGCATTTCAAGGTAAATTCTTCATGTAGCAAATGCCATACATGAGAAAATTTAATCCAAATGTGTTCTTTTTGGTAACAGTAGAAGCAGCAGAAATCAGCATATTTTAACAGGAAAATGGCAAGTAAATAACGTATAGGCAAAGCTCAACCTACATCTGCAGTCATCCAAAACAAAAATGACTCTCACACAGTTGTGTATCATGGAGTCTTCCATTAGAAGACTGTATACCGAACAACGAATCAAATTAAGCTTGAATATAAATGACACCTTATAAACTCAAAAAGATAAGTGGAAAGCTCTGATAAGTATGAATCAGTCATCTTCCTTTGTGTGGAAGTCAATTTACAGTATAGAAGCTTGTTTCAGCTCTGTAGTTCTTCATTTAAGGGAAAAAGCTTGTCACTTGCTTGCAAATTAAAAAAGCTATTTGCTTTTTCTGGCAATTTAAGTTAGAGAAAGAATGATCAAACCTCTTCATGAAGTGCCTCATTCAACCTTCCCATGGTGAAGCCATGCTGGCTGTCTCAAATCAGCTCCCTGTCCTCCATATACCCCAGCAGAGATTCTAAGAGGCTCTTTTCCATGATCTTCCCAGGCATAGAGGTGAGGCTGACAGGTCAGTAGTTCCTAGGGTCCTCCATTCTACTCTTTTGAAAATGGGTACAAAGTTTCCCTTTTTCCAGACTTCTGGGACTTCACTTGATTGCCATGTTTCAAATATCATGAAGTGGCTTGGTAACTAGGCTCCAAAGTAAATTCAGGCTGTGCAGGTAAGATAGAGTAAGCATTTATTCTCAAGCTTGGTATGGATCTCTAGATCAAGAAAATCCTCCTATGGGCTTTACGGAAATATAATCCTAAAGCACTTGGTTGTAATGTTCATTGTGAGTCTGCTATACATTGGTTTTCATTTGTACAAGCTTTAAAACCATTTCAGAGAGCAATCAGGTACTTCTCTTGCCTTTCCAGCCTTTGTCTCTCTCCCTACGCTCATTCCACCATGCATCAAGACAGAAAGGCTTATTATTTTCCTTCTTTTAAAGAAACATTAATTTTTATGAAATGCACATACTCCTCACATTTTTATACTTGTTTCCTATCATTATGATGTCAGAGGAGCAAGTCCCACTTCAAATCTTAGGTCAAAAAGTAATGAACAGGACCAACATCACAGTCTAAGATGAGGAGATTTAACGACTTCATTCCTTCAAGAAATGAGACTGCACGATTTTTTCACTGAATTTCTATAATGTTCCTGTGTTACCTCAAATTTAAAGGCAAAGGCAGCAAGAACCTTTATTGATGTGTATGTGTGCATGTGTGTGTGTGTGTGTGTATTCACACTAAAAAGACACAACGCAAAAGTGAAGTCCTCTACTTCTAACGTCCCAGAGAATTGATTATTCCAGCATGCTGATCAATTTGAGTGAATTTGCTTTTTAGCTCTACTGTGGGAGTTGGAGGAAGGTGAGATATTATTATCTTATATAATTCAAGTCTACCACTGTCTAAGCAGGACAACTCACCTCTCTCCCCACATCAATTCCTCCCTGCACTTGAAAATTACCAAGTCTCTGTTTCTGCCTCACAGGTTGTAAACAGGGCTGGCCATTAAAGGGACATTGACACTATATACAGTTCATCCTCTGGTATTGAGAGGGAGAAATGCCTTAACTCATGATTTCAAAGTGAAGAAACGAACTGAGCAGCAAATCTTGGGTATTCCTGCTAATCACTGTCCTTGAAAGAATTTTCATTATAGCACATCTGACAAAGGTGTCAGAGACCTGAAATCAATTCACCTTTTGGTATAAATCTAAGCATACATCCATAGCAGAGCTTTTCCTATTCACTGCTGAGAGACCTAGAAAAAAGTTACAAGAGACACTGAGAAAATGTAGAGATGCTGTCATAATACATTAACCTCAGTACTTAATATAACTATATTACATAATAATACATCTATATAACATTATATAATATACACAATTTTTTAGAACAACTTCAGTTCTTCAATATCAGAAAAAAACTCCAAAGTGATGGATATGCACAGAAGTGATGAAAAAGAATACAGAATTATCTCATATATTCATGAAGTTCTGAGTTAAGAATAAATTGCAAATTTTGCTCAGTCTACTTTTTTAAAATCATCAAAGTGAGGACTTCGTCTCTAGATGTCTTCTGTGAAATGTATTTAAAACTGCCATACCCAGCTGAACCAATGGCCAACCATGCTTTGCAAGTATGCTACTGCTGGACAATATTACTGAATGTGATTGCTGAGTGTGTGCTGAGAGTTTGCCTTTTCTGGTAAAACTTTTAGACCTTTACCTTCTGGTAAAACTTTTAGACCTTGCAACACACTTATTTTTATTTTAACTTGTGCAGAGGCAAAACCAACCTTAATTCAGGAAAGATCATTATAATTAGAAAGGTACAATTCAGACTGCAACCAGTGCAAAGCAAGAGTTCTGTATCATCATCTTGCTACACATATAAAATGTGGGGGAGGAAGAACAGTATTAGAATTAAGACTGGATTGAAAAGAGGAATTAAAATGTGAGGGCTTTTTTTCCTGTCTTTACCACATAGCTCAATCTCTGACACCCTCAGAAGTGGAAATGCAAGGAAGAGTGTAAAAACACTGTAAACATTTTACAACACTCTCCTGAATATTATAACAGTCTCCAAAATTTGAAGCTCAGTTGCCTGAAACCACATTCTGAAACCAGACTCTTCTTATGCAGCAACTCTCCACTTCATGGATTTTCTTCTTATAGCACTCCCCAACACCTCTTCAAACCGCTGTAATTACCACACAACCAAATTGTGTGAATAGTCAGGTCCTTAGACCAACACACAGTCTAAATTGACTATTAATAAGTCACATGCTAATGATGGAAAACATCACCTAAATGCTAAAATTCTGCTTTAATTTCTCCTTTTTTCTGTAGATCGTAAAGTGTGTTCTGAGGTTAAATTAATTTGAATTTCTTAATAATGTGGTCTCTTAAAATGGAAGCAAGTATTTTTTTCCCTCATTGGATGAAGATAAGGAAAAAGATACCCTCAAATTTGTCCCTATATTTTAAATTTGGCAAATGAACTTTTAAAATAATTGAGATAATATAAAATAGAATTCATTTAGTAACACACTCAAACACATTAGGACTTAAATTAATTCTATGAGCCTGTGTGTAGGGCACCTTTCTTTTGAATTTTAGAAAATTCAAAGAATGAAAACCAAATCCCCAACTTTTCATATTGATATTTGAATAATTTGTTTCGTCTGTGATTCACAGCAGCATGGAAAGCCATTTATGAGATCTCCTCTTCTTTCAGACTCTGGAAGGAAAATAAATGCTTAGTACTTTCCTCCTAGAAGAAAAAATGTTGCATGCTATGCCTTCCTTGGTTTCAATTAGTAATTTCTTGATGTCACGATAAACTGCTAAGGTTTATAGATTTTTACTACTTTTTTTTTAATGCACTTCAATGAAAAACTTCATGCAACAGACGATACTGAAGTTCCTACCAGATTCAAGTCCTTTCCGTTATTTTTACTGATTCAGGAGGTAACTCACATTAACTCTAATGAACAGTTTTGGGGCACATACAATTATCATTTTAGTAAAAATTTGTCATTAACATGTACAAAAATTATTCATTACCTAATGACAAAGATACAATCCTTATATTAAACCCAGACAAGTGATAAATTCTGTTGTTGTAAAGCTGTTTTTCAGAAGCTTCATGTTATTCTGTGACATGTTGAAGGCATTTTTGTGCATAATTCATAAATGATAAATTTTATTATTTTATCTGCTCAATGATGTAAAAATCTAAATGTTTCTCTACTTTATCTTTAATTTTTCCTTTTCTTATTTTGAAATATTCAATAAGTTAACTGAATTTTAAAATCTGTCTAAACACTGAAAATTCATTTTTCTTTGAAGTTTATCCTCCATGTGCCCTCCACTAACAGAACTAAAAGAACCATAATAGGTATTTTACAAATTTTTTGCAAACTTTCTATGGCTCAGAGTTTGGACATAATATTTTTGATAGACCAAAGAGGAAAAGGAGCTAGAGAAAAAATCTTAAAGCAAAACAAAGGAAAACTTCTCAAAAGCACACTTGCACACAGTAATCTCATAGTGAAAGGAGTGTAGGTTTGTGCATTTTTAGGTTTTGACACATTTGACAAATTATAATCAAAACCAAAAAAGCAAACACCTTGGTTTATATTGCAGGGCAATAATGATTTCACATGTTAAGACATAAAGAACATCGTCCATGTATTTGTGTTCTTTTTTATAGTAATGTTACTGTAAAGGTACGTAAGTTAGTACATTTCAAAAGGCTGTTTTCTGTCACTCACAGAACTTAAGCTTTGCTACATGATGAATCTGTTGTGAAGTCATTCAGTGGAAACCTGTTCTGGTCATCAGATACAAGGACATGAAAAGCATTACTGAGATTTAATGTTAGTATCATTAACTCTATCTTTTAATAATGGTACCTAACTGTTTGAGCAGATTTATGTCATTATGCAGGAGAGCCAGATATGATTCAGATCTCTCATTCTCTTACTGGAATCAAACTGAACATGTTAGCTCTTAAACAACTGAAGTGTTTGGTTTAATTCCAAGTGCATGGTTAATTCCTCTAAATCAGAAGTGCATTTTCATGCCTTCTATTAAAAATGTAGTGTGGAATTGTGACAGACTGGTAAAGTTGTCAGCAGAAAGTGCATATATCCTAAACCACTGTTTTATAAGGGCTTGTGAAAGATTTAAGGAGACAAGACAAAAAACTCTTAAACCTCTGAAGCTTTCCCCCAAAAAAATTTCCCATGAAATATAGAACCAATGAGATTAAGATTTTCATTCTTACTTTAGAGGACTGGTCTTTAGAGGACAGTTTTTCCAGAATAAATATAAAAAGAAGCAATTCTATGATTAGCATAATGGAAAAAACAACAGCATCCTAGAATTCATTTGAATAAAATTTGCCAAGGATTATGTAACGGTAGCCTGAGTGTTCACTGTATGGAGAAGACCAACTTGGATTCTTCTGAACTCAGAAGATTCTTGTACAGTATTTTCATCCTCGGACTGTTTCTTTGAATAGGGTCTTAAGCCTCAATAGGGAAGACTTTCTTGGTCACAAAGTCGTGAAGCATAAATACTGCACATAACGAGACTCAAATAACACTTTGTAAAGAGCATATAGAAGATGCTGTCATGAGTTTAAATATGTCCATGCATCCAATTATTAATACTCTATGGTAATCACATGAAATGGAACAGGTAATAAAATAAGTCACCATTTCTGGTTGGACTACAGAATGCCATTTTACATTTATTGTAGAAAAAAGGTTTAAAATTTCTTTGTGTTCCTTCAGAAACAACATGGAAAAACTTTATTTTCAATTTATTAAACACCCAACCTCATGAACTCGTAAGGATGAATTTTACTCCCAGTGTTCCATCAATAAAGTCTAGAGAGGGAATGGAGAGAGGTGTTTTACACTGCATTACAGTATATGAAATGGTAGGGTGAGAAATTTAATACTGCACTTTGCTTTCTTTTCGTATAAACTACATAATCCTTATTTCCAAATCAGTTATCTGACTTCAAGATTAAATGTCTTTTAGAAAACATTAAATGAGTCACAGATAACCGAGGTCAAGGATTTTTTTGCATTTAGAATTTCTTTTTTGTCTCACATATACCTTGTGAATACTGCTTATATTAAAGCAGTATTCAACCTTACATTAAAAGGTTACGTATAGGTTAAGTGATGTAAATATTACCATTTGTACATGGTAACAAACAGCATTGATTCCTGATATTTTCACAAAGTCTTCCAAGGTTTTTTATAAACATTTGTTCTTCAGGCACTTTTTTTTACAATCTTAACTCCTCAAAATGGAGCCAGTCTTCCCAGGGTATTCTAAAAATGTTATAGTTGTTGACATTAGTAAGTGAGGGGCAGAAGAAAAGAAGGGGATGTAGGAGTCTAACTGCTGAAAATTGTTATCTGCAACATGAGCATTTGGCGTCAGATCCGCTTAGGATCATCATCTATTTTTTCCCAACAGTTTAATGCACAGATGAGAATGTAAATGATTTTTCAGCAGGTAACTTGTGGGTCACATCCCAGCTGTACTGTCACTTTGAATGATGGGGAAAGAGCAAATAAATTTTCAGAACTTCTTTTCAATTTTTAGTATAGATGTCAATGTACAGTTACAAAAGAAAAGGAATAAAGTTCAACAAGAGGTTTGAGTAAGCACATAAAAATATGGAAGTTTATCTGACAATTACCTAAATCTACATAGATGTCTGGAACCCGATGAAATAAGATAAACAGTTCAGAAGATTCTAGAACTAGAACTATCTGCTACTTACTAAGGGTGAGAACAAGTCATATAATTTATGAATTAAATCATTTTTGGATGCATATCACTGCAAGGTACTTCTTTCTACTGGAGCTAGAGAAGTTAGGACATGGACTCCCATCTTTTCAATAGGGGTTCTCATGTCCCTTTGTCACATCCATTTTCATCAGAATGTAGCTTGATCATTAAAATTACAGAAAAGTAGGAAATTATTTAAAAACTCCTTCCATCCTGCACTAGGCAAATCTGAGACTGCTGAAATTTTCTGACAAAATCTAGGAAAATCCCAGCCTAGAGTAAGTGATTGCATTAATTTAAGTGAAGCTTCTTTTTCCGAACTGCTTTATTCAGGCCAGGAGTTCAATACCAGCTCCTAACATTCCCTCTTTTCCTCATTGCTGCTGAGTTGCTCTTAGGCAAATTTTTCTCTGGACTTGACCAGAGACTGTATTTTTAACGTGAGACAGCTTTTCAGGCAATCACTGAAACCATCACATTTAAACGAAAATTCATAGTGGAACTGATTTTGGCAAAAATATTCACAATGCAATGTGATGGGCATAGGACCAGATGCAAGGAACATAACATGTCTGCTGTTCCACAGGAGCTAGCAGTTCTTTCTTTTTTCCTGCTATCTCTGTAGCACAGCACTTCTGCCATCTACTCCAGTCAACAGTGCAAAGACTACACTAACATGTTTAGTTACTGTGTTCTTTTTCACCTTTCGAAATAAGATGTAATCACCTATAAAATGTGAAAATGTCAAAAGTCCTCATCTTGTCTTCTCTTACAGACATCTGATTAGAGCATTGACCAGGACACCATTCAGGCATTATCAGAAGTGCGCTTCCCCCTGAATCCTCTCAGGCATAACTCGCATGTTTGACATCAGATTTCGCAGCCAGCATCTGGTAGCAAAGCTCGTTGCAACACTCACACTGTCCTCCTCCAATCCCAGATGATTTCCCTTACCTCACATTCTCCTCCAATTTTTCATCTCTCCACAGCTCTGACTGGCAGCTCTATGACACTATGCTGTACCATCAGGCTTCTCCTACCCTTTGCTCATGCCAAGCAGTCAGGAATGTGGATGCTTTTGCATGCTCTAACAAATCTTCCTCTTCTGTCTGGCTTTTGAACAATGTGATTTCCCTCCACCTTCTTCCTCAGCACATTTATTTTATCTGATATTTTTGAGTCACAGGAGTGGTGGAGCTGCATGAGAAGAGCAAATGATTGATGTCTGGCCAACTCCTAAATTCTAATGCTTTCAAATAATTTTAGTCAACAATTAATTAATGCAAGTAATTTCCACAGTCCTTGAGAGTTCTGAATTGTCTGTACATATTAGTTGTTGTCACAGCCAAAGTAAAAATGATCTTGGAAATTCCTGGTAATTTTTACAGTGCCACTTACACTGAATATAGAAAAGCCAGAGAGCAAGTTTGAATTTAAGTGTTTGAGAATGAGATCTTATTCAAGTAATTTTGTATGGAAAAGTCTGTGAATTTGTTTGCAATAAAAGCTTTGACATTCATAAATTATCTAAGGAGAGTTATTTACTTCACAGAGACCTCTTACAGAAGAATGGCACTTTTTTCCATGCTGCTTTGCTTTGCAGAAGGAAACCACACTGCAGTGAAAAAGCTAGATGCACATACAGAGAAGAAAGATTGATTTTCAGAACCTGCCTGCTAAGAAATAATGAATTTTCTCCAATAATCTCATTCTGGGCCAATTAACTAACAAGGAGGTTATTCATATATTTTAGGATACTTGATATTACTTTGGAATTTGTTTTCTTTATCAAATTTATTGGAGTGTAAAGATGAACGCAATTTTGTTTTTAACGTATAAGTGCTACAATTCTTATGCAAGTATTATAATAATATTACAGTATGATAACATCCTTCTCTTCTATCTTAGATCTTTTATGTTTTTTTCATAGAATCCTTTAAAATTTATCTCCAAAGTCTTCTAATTTAGGTTAATGCAAATTAATTCTTCATTGGCTCTCCTCCCTTATTTATCTTGATCTTCGAACACATACACTCTTTAGGAGTTAGTCCTCTTTAACTATTTCAGGGATGTGATTCTAAAACTCCACTTTTTTCCATTTTGTCTGTCAGTGATGACAGTTTCAACTGCCTCATTTCTTCCTCCAGAATTATCACCAGTCTTGCATGCAATCTGTACTGAAAAAACCCCAAACAAAGAAAAACACAGCCCATACAATTCAAATTAACAAAGTCTCGAACTCCTCTAAAATTATCCTTTCCTGGGATGTTAGAAACAATTTTTAGATGTTAGAAAAATTAACTGATAATGACTAGACATCAAAGAACTTAGATGTTGCCTTGAATGCTAATATAAGCACTCTTTGCATGTGACATGTTGCTGAAACTTCAGATTCTGCAACAGATACTGCCTTATGATATCCTTCCTGTTGTTGGGCACAGCTGAAGCCTTTGCTGTTAAAATATATCATCATTACATTTTATACCTACAATGCTGTCTTTCATTATTCTTCTTATTAATTGTGAGAATAATATCAGCATGACAAAATTGAGCATCCAAAAAAATTTTCTCATTCTTTCCAAATTACAAGTGAGATTTTAAAATCCCTAGATGAAAAATTGAACTGGCAGACAAACCACAGAAATGCAGGTTATGCAAAATTGAAGGTATATTGATACAATGTTTAATGGCAGCATTATGACTATTCTAGGGGGTTTTTCCTGTGTGTTGTTCAAATCCTTCTGATCTCCCTGAGCTTGAAATTATGATTCTTAATGAGAATCCAACAGCACTGGTATAATAGGGGTACTATCCAGAGATCTGGCCCCATCTATTTTGTAATACAAAATGTATTACACAAATTCAGGACATGTAAACGTGAGGTATTTTTATCTGAATTTCTCTTTGGATATAATTTCTTCTCAACCCTAGAACTATTTGATATTATCTTTGAAGGCACATTTCTAACAAGATAATTTGAAATTTCTGCACATATTCTGTGTGAAACCAGAACTCTGTACTTTGCTAGCAACAATATCACATTAAAGACTCATTAGGGAAAGGAGAAATGCACAGTGTGGCCAAAAGAAAAAAAAAAAAAAAAAACCCCACAAGGAAATAATACCCTCTGACTACAATAAACTGGTTTCAGTTTGCAAGAAAGACTTTCATGTGAAATACTGATGTAAAAGTTCTTGTGGGGTTTTTGTGTCTCATTCAGAAAAATATGATGCAATTTTTAGAAATCAAATAAGTCATCAGATGTATTTCTACCATCAGCAATTCCTCACCAGTTTAATAACCTGCATCCAACACAGAGCTAAGTCATGCTACTTCAAAGATGCAGGAATTGCTGCAATAGTTATTTGGGGTATTATTCATTTGAGCACTCCTAACTATTATGTAATCCAAGACGAAATTCCCTGCCTAAGGTAATAGCAAATTCTTTGTTGTTTTCACAAAGTCAAACAAACATTTCTGAGGTACAGCTTGTGCTTATATTAGAAAAAAACAAATTCATGAAGACTTCTCCTGAGCTGAGCCATCATTCTAATAATCATCTTCCCTCTGGTTATGTCTAAAGTAGACTTACATTTTAACAAAATTTAGTTTGTTCTTATGTTGTGATGAGACACGCCAGGTTCAGTCTGGAAAGTGGATGGAGTCAAAATGTGTTTGAAGTTCTGTTTCTCTGACACTTTAACCTGTCCCCAGCCAAAATTTAGTCCAGGTGTAATTTGAGGATTTGGATAATTTTGTAGAGATTTCAACATACTTTCATTGTTACAAAAGGGCCAAATGCCAGGACAGGTGTCTTCCTAACAAACTGTCAGCTTCCTCCACAAAGTGACAACCACTGACTAAGCCTGAAGAGCAGAGCTTAGTGTACAGTTTAATGTGTTCTGGCACACTGAATTTACTGAGAATCCACAGTAGTTCCAGCCTTTCCTGATGCTGCTGCTGACCCACTGCTCACCAGCCCAGCAGGAGATAGTACTCAAGGGATCACAGACAAATAGCTAAGGTTCATGCTGCAAAATTCCCTGATATTTAAAGGCAATATACCCTTAACATATACCCCTCATTTAAAAATAAATTCTTTAGAGAGATGTTCTCTAGATGGGATTATGGTTTCCCTAGCTGATACCATGATGATTTTTGCCTTTTCTTTATATACCTTTTATATACCTTTTATATAGCTTTTATGCATCCTCAGTGCTCTTAGCATGCACACTTGTAACTCCTAAAGTCTGATAACTTAGCATAGCCCTAGCATTCTGTTAAGACAGGAGACCAAACATCCTGGAGGCCTCACAGTTGGAGGCCAGAAAGCCCTAAGCTATCCTGAGAAACCAAGGTCCTCTCTAGAACACATCCTGTAAACTAAGATTAGGCCCATCCAGGGGGGAATTTCTTGGGATGGGGGGATATCATGCTATTCATTCAAGCCTCTCATTTGGGAATCTTCAGTAGATATGCTAATTTGTAAGGTCTATAAAATGGTATACGCGATCTATCGTGTGTGTGCATTTTGGTGCATTCCACCTTGGCGAAGTGGTGCACCATAAGAATCCTTATTAAATACCGAGGTAAAATCCTTTTCCCCTTAATCGTGTCTGGCTCTTAAGACCAGGAAAAGGCATTCTAGCAGCAGATTAGTTCTTGAATTTCTCCTTCTGTATGAGGTTCAGATAACACTCCTCATTCACATCTTTTCAGACAACATCTGCCCTGTTGATCAAACAGCCCCAGTGGCACAGTGAAGGACAAGCAAAACTAGGCAGAGTTTAAACACTCAAAATTTAGGCAATACACAGTTTATCTGCACCTCACTGACAAGATCTTTTACATTCCTTCCAACCCAAACCATTCTATGATTCTACAGTTTTACCTACTTTTTCATTGAACATGTTGTACTGTTAAGAACATTATTGCTGGTAGGAAAAGAATAATTATCTTTGTCTGTAACAGTAATTTAGTGCTCTAAACTCTTCCCAAGAAGCAAAAAAATCCATGTGAATCTCTCAGGATCATAAGCATGATATTGTTGGCCTGAGTCACATACAGATCAGGCAGACTGTGTTAGCTGAACAACCTTGGATATGAGTTTTCTGAATTACGGCATGAGCATTTCTGTGCAGTTACATGATGCATTTATGTCACATAAGCAGCTGTGTTAGGTGCTGACTGGGTTCAGCCGAGCAGTCCAAATACCAGCAATAAAAGGAGGCCCATTAGCCAGACAGTTTGCTGAGACAAACCTTGCGGGCCATGGTCAGAAGGTGCTGCACACACTGCTCATCTGTGACGCATCTGGGATGTCCTAACAATGACATTGTCCTCGAGTAGCTGTGGCCATCACTACCTGGTACGTTAATACCAGAGCTGCTGTTTTCTGAGGTATGTAATATGTCTTTTCTGAGTCTGGCTTTTGAAAAATGTCAATGTGTGGCCCTCAGAGAAAGAAACTGTGGCTTCATCTGAGTAATATATATAAATGTGATAATATAACAGGCTCTGCTTGAAGTGATACTAAGATTTTATGCTTGGAAAACTCTTAACAGACAGTGCAAAACACACATACCCATGCCCCTGCTGCTACTACTGCTACAATCGTTATTATTTCAGTGTTTTCCCCTCAGCAGTTTGATTTATGATAAAACTACAACAGAAATAGTAAAATATGATAAAGAAAACCAATCCCTGGTCCCAACAGGAAACATTACCACCTTGCCACACCCAAATTGCACAAGTCTATCTTTGCCAGCATACGGTAGCAACTTCCAAACTGATTATTAACAATCATGTCTGGAATGTCATTTCTCTCCAGAACTGAATGATGCCTGGGAGACCACCAGTAGGCACAGACAAAAACCACACAGAAGGGATCTTGCTTTCCACTGAACCATAGGAAAGAAAGGTGGCACTGTGTTCAAGTCCATTAAGCAAGCACTTTGTTCAGTTTAACAGGAGATGTATCTTTACATGCTAAATAAAGTCCTGCCGTGTTTAACATTACCTACTCTAGACACATTCTTAGAGACAGTTAATGTAGCACAAATTAATTATTTAGTATTTACTGTTTCTCCCTAAACCTATAAATGTGCAAAAAACTAAATATTAGACTATGCTACAGTGAGAGGAACAAAATTTCAGAAAAGCTCATGAAGAAGCATACAACTGAATCTTCTTAGAGCAAACAGCATTCACTCAGAAGAAAACACCCGAGCTGAATAATATTAATATAATAGTAAATAAGGATAAGTGACAATAACACTTTTCATCAGTAGAGCCCAAAATCTGTTTCAAAGGAGATAGGATCACTAATGGTCACACCATCAGGCCAGTGTGCAAGCCAAGAACAGAGTTCAACTCTACTGGGATGCAGTCCAATGACTCCGTCATGAGTAAAGCCACCTTGGTTTTGTGTTAGAAAATTATGACTTTTTGCGACCTTACTCACAACAAAGTTTCTCCCAGAATGATATCATTTTAGCCACATTTCCAGCAGGACTTAATGCCTGTATATGTTCAAATCTAACTGCTACCTGATCTTAACATACTTTAAAAAATGACTTTTTTTTTTCCAAAAATCTATTAATTACACAATTTCCCAAGTAAACTACTTGGGAAGTAATAATTGCATGAAATTTTTTATCCTAAAGCTTTTACAATATTTTTTTTAATCCCTTTAATGGAAAACCTTTTCATCAACCCAGACTGTCAAGAAGACAGGCTATGTCACACGAAGTAATTTTCTTCCACAAAACACTTCCCAATCTGATGTGGATTTGCCTGTCTGTAGATGTTAGTGATAAGAAATGTCAACTTAAAACATGTTGTTGTGCCTTAAATCTAAATATGCTTAAATAAAATGAAAGCTCTGAAAAGTAGCTAACATTAATTTTAAATTCCCAAACTGAACTTACTTTCATTGAGGATCTGGGAAAGATATGCAGTGTACATAAATGCACTGATTTATGTTGAGAGATAACAAAAATGGTATCATCATATCTGATTTCAAAAATGAAAGCATTTTCCTAAAAATAATTCATCTTCATGTGAGGTCATACTGCACTAACAACACTCTACATAGTGAGTTAACCAGTTTCTGATCTCCTCAGCTATTCAATGACATGGAATAAACTCTAGGATATATTGCAGATTTTGAAAAGCAATCTGTTCTCTTCAAAGCACGTGAAAGCCACTGAGAAGCAGACAGAAGATTGTTCCATATGACAGGGAGATCATTTCTACAAGGTAGAAAATCTGCTTAAATTGCTGAAGTTGGTATGCCAGACACATTTACATGACCTTAGCCTAAAGCTGGCTCTGCAAGAGGGCATGGATCTCTCTGTTCAGATCAATAGTTCTATGCCTTCTTTATTAAAATTTGATTTAATGTGTTTTAAAGGAACGGTAGGTATGATATTGTGCAAGTGAAGGACATCAAAACTTGCCATAGACTACCACAGAATGAAGCCCTGCCTAAATATGAAACCCATTCCTGTGGCCTCCCCAGACACTATGATGAACATTCGAGCCAGGATTTTACACTACTCATCAAAGGCCCTGTAATATTCAAGGATACGCCTATGGCACTGTACAGTCTGCCTCTGTTCTGAGCTTTCAGAAATGTTTGCCCAGCTCTTATCTGATCAATACTTCTTCTTTGCAGAGCCATGCTAACAGGTCACTTTTCTCTTGTAGACCATTTCATAACATCTGCAGCACAGGTAACTTTTCTCCTGAACTTCTCTCTCCATTCCTAACAGTTCCATCTCTTCTTAAAAATTCTTAGACCTTGTGCTTGAAAGTTATTTCCTTTGGAACACCAACCAAAGCTGTTTCCTCATAGCCATCCTTCCCCTAATATTTCCAGATACGACAAAAATGTTCCATTCAGTTGCACAGTACTTTAATTAGCTTAGTGAGGTCTGAGTCTCAGGCCTCTGCAACACTATTTCATCTGACTGCGAAATTTCAGCCTTGGTCCCTTCAAGCAATAACATTTAAAAATATATTTTGTTTTTTTAGCATTCACTGTACTCAGTGTTCCTCTTTCTCACATTTTTGTTTGGTTTTATTACATTTGTTCATAATTTCTTGTTAACAACATGAACTCATAGCATTCTACAGAATCTATGGGATTCTATGGAGAGGGAAGAAATACTTTAAGTCCATAAAGAAAAAATACATAAAGAAAGAAGATTTTCTTTTTATTTTTTACCACAACTAAAAATACTCCATTTTCCAGCTAAATTATGTTTTCCATCGATTCAGACTTTCAGGCTGAAATAACCAACAATTACAGATCAAAATTTGCTTGCAACAAGAAATTTTACAAATACGAATTCTTGCTTTCATTTGGAGTGAAAATGAAAAAAGAAATCCAAGTTTTAAGAGTTTTCCCTAGGTCAGAAATTTCACCTTCCAGGCTTTTTTTCTCATTGGATGCATTTAAGCTCTCTTTTAGAGCCATTAAAAGTTTATTTGATTTGTTAAAGTACTTGAAAGTGGTTTTTTTTCCCTATCACTTATGCAGAAAAAACCACTTTGCTTATTTAAATCTCTGTTCTTTTTAATGGTATTTGTTGGGGTCTGCCTGGACATGAGCAATTTCCCCATTGGAGGTAAATGCATTAAAGGATCTGAGCTTAGAAAGGGGTTAAAAGTGAATTGCAATTTCTTTTATTTGATTGGTGAAATATAAATCATGAAGTTTTCTACTATTTCCTGAAAGCTTTTAAAACGGAAGCCCTCTGGCTGAGGGCAAGAAGGGCAATACAGCAGAGGTACACTTCTTGCAAACGGTGCAAACGACAGGACTGATTTGCAAACCTTAAGACTAAAGTAAGCAAAATAGTCTAAGGAGGGAAAAACACCAAAAAAAGCATCTCAAGCAGCCCCCATAATTTGCAGAACGCTTTTCTTTACCTCCAACTTGGCCCACAATCACATGCATTTGGCTGTTATGTCAACTTCATCAAGGAATGCTAATTCGAAGACACTGAATGCTACTGTCCAGGCCTGAAAGGCATCCTCAGAAGCAGCTCAGGAAACATAGCTAGGATACTAATGTAAAGAGCAACATGTCAGGCATTTTAAAAATAAATAAATAAAGTAGAAGAAATAAAACATCCCTTGAAAGGCAGCGCAAGGGTATCAGATTTAGTGAACAACCGTCAGAAAAGTCAGATTTAGTGAACCAGTTAGGAAACAATTCCAGGAAAGCGTGGCTCAAACTGTACTTCCTATTATGCAAGAACAGGTGCAATTATAAATAAACAGTACTTTTTCCTATAACGATTAATACATTTGTTTTTCTATCATAAAGCCAAATAAACAGACCCATTTTTAATGCAGCACACAGCTATGACTTTACAGTGCCAATAAAATTGTAGTTTCTTTTAAGATCAAAACGTAAGACACAAGAGATGCAAATTTCACTGATTTATCAAAAATAGTTTGAGCTACGAGTGTTGAAGAAAATCAAGGATTTTTTTCACAGTTTTTAATAGCAGTGATGTCTTGTGTATGCAGCTGGCCAAATAATGAACTATACTTATGAATAATTACACCATCATTGATTTGGTTTGTGGGTTTTTTGCAGCAACAGCCGCCCAAATTCTCTTCCTCTAATGATTTCTAATTCAGCTTTAAATAGAAAAAGGAATGTGAATTATTTTCCAGATGGAACGTGAGGATATTTTTATGGATTAGTGATGAGAGAACCCAAAATGTCTTAACATATGTTTGCTGGAGAGATGCTCTTATCATCTGAGAATACTGAAAGAGGGCTTGAGAAAATAGGGAATTTATGTCCAGACGGAAACAACTTATGCAAATTTTAAATTGGCCTATTCTTCCCTGCAAAGCAATTCAAGGCAATTTACTACTGGACAAAACCAATGCATTTCTGCCTGAAATTACCTCAAAGCAGATGTGCAGTTAGTTTCTGCAAAAGCTTAACTCTGCTAACTTTTTTGATGCTCAGTTCTTTATCCTACAGGCAACACTGATGCCTAATGATTTTTAGCTTTTTCACGTATTTGTAGCTTTCTAGATTTTTAATATATAGCTGTTTATTTTCTATCACTTTCTCGCTTTAGAACAGTAGTTCCCTTTCTCACATAATCTGTTTAGTCTTATTTTCAAGGAAAAGAATTTCTAACAAGGACATCCTGTTTTGCACCAGCACCTGGGAGACATAACAAGATACAGAGCTAAAAAATCTTGGAGGGATTCCAGGGGCAGGCCCAAGGGTGCATTACCAGGGCAACCAGTCTCCTATTGGATGTACCTGCTAGATATAATAATTAGTTAAACTTATAAAAATTGTGACAATTCTATGCTGCACATGCGCAAAGGGACTATCTGTGCACCTGAAAGCTTCCATTAAAAGACTGCTCTTTATGTTAGCAGTTCTAATATTGTTTGGAAAGTTTTTCTTCTGATTTTAGGCAATACTACAGGCCAGAAGAAAATGTTATTGACCTTTCTGGTCTGTAAGTTGTTGGTAGTTGATTACCTATGCTGTGATCTTTTCTTTGAAGTATTCATAATTGCTGTTTTCCTGCTCAGCCTAGTGGTCACTACTGCTCGTATTCTGAGGGTCTCGTTATGGATTCCAGGAGGTGGGAGGACACCTAACTTAGGAAGTATAGGACTCTGCTAAGCATTTGCATCTGGCAGATGAAGGTTGACTTTTCTGAGTCCTTATGCACACATTTGTGAAGTCTGCATATAAATAGTTATTGGTCTTTACAAGAATCAGACTGCCAATGGTATGATCCCAGCACGCTCATTCCCATATTCCCATACGATTATTGATCTACTGAGCTACCTATGGTTTTGGTTAGAAATTGACTGCAGAGACAGCCCAAAGAAAAGCTAAGCAGAAATATGATCATTCTTTACTTCTCTACAGACCCATCCTAGTACTGATTATTAGCAGACTCCATTTGTGGAAGCCCTAATTATGCTTATCTGTTTACTAGCCTCTGGCAAACTAACCAGATGTGAGACAAACAACTGGAAAAAAATTTTACACCGGTACCCAGGGTGCAGCAGCCATTACTGAGTGTTAATGCACTGGTGACCTTACAGTGCATACATTTACAATCAATATTACGCAATTATTCAAAGTCTTGCTTACTTTTCCCTTCTTAGTTAAAACATTTTGACTCTAATGTGGCTTCAATACTTCTGACAGTAAATTAGTAGATGTACTTGCTTTTTAAAATTTTTTTAAACGTCATTAAACAGATTTTTTTTCCCACAAAAAAGCTTAGAAAATAAAATCCCAACCACTTTTTCCACCAGGGAATCTCAGTTTTTTGGGTAAGGCAAGTGATACCATACCAAGCCATTACACAGAAGTTAATAAACAGATATGAAGCTTTCTTTGATTTGGATTTTATTCATGTAATGTTTTGCTCTTAAAAAATCCAGCCTTCAGCCCCCCACTTAGCTGTGAATAGCAGGATGTTAGAGGCAAACAGAGTAAGACTTACTGGTTACCAGAGGCATAAGCAGGTGGTTCTGCATCAGGCAGAAATCACAAGACCTTAGCGAAGGCTAGAGTTCATCTACCAGCGACTGATAAGAAGTGCTTATTGCTGAATCCTGTAGGCTTCACAAGTTTATGATGAGGGATTCTATCAAAAGTCTTTTTGCAACTTTTCTTATCAATTTATATTAACAGATGATTAGGACCAAGATTATACTTCAGCACAGCAGAACCCAAAAAGCTTCACATATCTCTGGATCATGTAAACCATTAAAGCCAATGTCAATAAATACTGATTGTACATAAGGGATATATCATAGATTTGCGCCTTATAGTTTGTCTTATTCTATGTTGAGCAGCAAGAAAAAAAATCCAGACTCCCCTTCTCATAATCTCATAATTCCCTTCCCATGTCTACATTTCAGAAAATTATTATAAAGAAAACAGCAGAACATCCTTCCAACTTCTTCTTGGTCTGAAGTGGGATTCTTACATCAGGCGCAGCCCCAAATACCTGTGCCTAGTTCCAGATATCCAAACTAATGTCCTGACACTCGGCATATTAAAAGGTAATGTAGCGATAACTGTGGCATACAGATCCATGCTAAATCCAAATAGTCTTCAGATGGAGTGACACAGGGGTGTTCCCACACCCTCCACAGCATTTCTAGCCCTGGTAGCATAAGTCAGAAATGCTCAAGCTGCTAACTTAAACCTAACAGGACTTGCTAAGATTCAGCTTCATGCTGCACAATACCACATAAAAAGCTTTTGGATTTCTGGTCCCAGAAAAATGCAGCCCATTCTATGAAGGACCATGTCTAAATTAATAAGGCTGCCTAAACTTAACCTGTCTCTGCCTGGAGCCAGAATGGCTTTTTCTGCTTTTACAAACAATCTATACCTCATTTAAGCAGCTCATGGATAACCAAGATTATATAGTACATACTGTCATATATTAGATGAGGGTTTCTAGGAACTAAAACAATTTGCACTGTGTGGGTTTTTATATAACCTAGGAAATTTTGTTCAAATATCATTTTACTGTACCAGGATTCTAGTGGATGACAAGTCCACTTCTGCCATGGTCTTACAACTGAAAAAGTAAAGCACTTAGTAAAACATATTACGTTTAGCTGTTATTTTCAGAGTGACACAGCATTCCTTTACTTCACAGTTCTTTACATAGAAGACCTTTGCTTTGTCTGTTTCTCTTTGGGACACTGTCCCTCACTATGTGTACGCAAAAATTTATATCTTGTAGGATGTTTATACTGCACAGAAGACCCATTTCTCCACTCATATATATTAGTACACTCAGACAGAACGCTGAGAAACACTGAAAGAAAAGGATTACTAATTTTTACTGGACTTAACAGTGCTGTTTCTTTCAGCAAAAATATGTTTCTAATACTGAATAATAAATGTTTATCTTTAAATGGTTCCTGATCTCAAGTCATCAGTTAGGTATACAGTCACAAGGCCACCTGATGTACCTGGGCAGTGCACACATATGAGTTCCTCTGAATTCAGGTCATTTATTCCTTTTCCAGTTCTGCCTTGTGCTGAAAACCAAGCTTGAAAATTTATACCAAACAACAGAAATTGACCTTGTCCCTGCTTTCTGTGACCTTCTTTCTCAGAATGAAAACAAACATCAAACAAATATTTCAGACTCTCTTTTCTCTCCAAAAGATCATTTGGCTCACCTGGCCAAAACGGTTTATGTAACAAGCTTTTTTGTGTATGATAGTGACTTAAGTTCTTTGGAATGAAGATACGAAAAAGTATTTTTAAAAAGAGACAAGGTTAAGATCTTATTCAAGTAAATATTGAACACATTCCTAAGAATAGCCCTTCAGATCTGGAATACGTTCAAGAACAGTTACTTAACAGTCTAAAGAAAAAATAACTTTAAGTTTTGATTTTGTAAGAAAAATGTCAAGAGGCAGATTGGACTTTAGTCATATGATAGCAAACACTTTGAAGTTTTTTGGTTTTAGTGTTTTCTCATGAAGGGAGAAAGTTATGCAGTGAAGAAGAATACTTAGCAGAAGCCAAATAAAATCAGAAGTGATATCAGTTACATAGGTGCTCTTATCTGGGTGTGTTTCTATAAAAAACAAAAAGTAATCAAAGAGGAGTCCAAATGAAAATAATTGTTCAATGAAGAGACAAAGGAACATCAAATCCTGAGATTCTGAGTGGAATTTAGAGACTACGATTCTAATGAATGGAAGTGAGGTTTTGCATCGGAATTCTTTTGCTCTTTACTGTCAGACAAATGCAACCCTTGAGCGAAACTTCATTACTGCCTGAAACATCTGGGCAGCCTATTGAATTCTAGGCAGATTACTGGACTCAGATTCCAGGTCTGCAGTCTAAGTCTGTCTTTAAAACAATTGAGGCAAACTGAATATACACACACCTGTGTAAAACTGTATGTTCATTCAAGAGAACAAAGTATACTTCCACAAAACCAAAATCTTTTGCATGTTTTGCATTTCTTCATTCTATTTTTCCCACCTGTACCTTCTCCAACCTTTTTTTTTTTTTGGCCTCCCTTATCACCAAAGACACTCTAATTTCATCTGTATCAAGTACACACAGCTAACAAGACCTAGACAGCACTAAGCAGTATTTGCCGAATACAATGGCATGTGCTGGCACTACTCAGCATACAAATCCAAAGAAATCTCACCCAATATGCCTGTTTATAAGTGTCCTTCTTTTGGCCAAAGAATTTAGATGGTTAGTGTTAAAATCCCTTCTACTGCGCATGGAAACCTTTATTCCAGCCACAACCAAAACAGAATACCTGAAGAAAAAATACAGTCAAGCTCTCACTACTCTTTAGTCGGTGCTGTTACTACTCAGCTCTAGTTCATGCTGCTCTTTCTGTCACTATCAGAGAGGGAAAAACTGAGCAAGCTCAAGTCAGCCTGCACAGATTGAGTTTTTCATCATGTTCCAAGCCAGTAAACAAGTGCTTTCCAAGCTGCTGGAAGAAATGGGGGGCTACCCTTCCACAGCCTTTTTTACAGACTAGCTTTTCAGTGCATCTGAGTGCCTAATTCAAGGGATGTTAATTCTGCAAAGCAAGACGTCTCTTTAAACATAGTTGTGGCTGGAGTGAATATTTTACCTCTCCTGAAAAACCTTTCTTTGGCTAGAGGAAGAGGTTGGCCTGCCTGTCTCCACAGTCATTAGGCTCTACGAGTGGGATAAGAGGCATACAAATCAAGTGTACAGTTATCTGGGATGCCCTCAATCAGAATGATTAACAAGTGCTCCGAATATTATTTTTTCTGGAAGAAGCACATGACTGTTATACTTCTAGGAACAACATGGCAGCAACAGATCTAAGAGATCCTGGGAGCAGAAAAGGTCTCTTCAGTACTTTAGGTGTCAAAACCAAGTACATTTATTCATGGTTAGTTTAATTCAAAAATATATAACAGCAAAAGCCTTGATTTGTGGGTTTTATGATCTTGAAATAAAACTGATTCATTAGTGCAATTTGAAATTGAAGATAGGAAAACTGGCAAACAAAACACACACAAATTTTATCAAGTGAGCTGTAATCTGAAGTAAGCAAGAAGTCCTCTACCACTTCACTGCTCACAAGGAGGGCCCAAATATCTAACCACACCTGTCCTAAACCAAATGCTTCTCTTACAGTTTCCTCAAATCCATGTCAGGGCAGAGAAGAAAAAAAGGACACATATAATGTAAAAATTTCTCTCCAGGTTTTACATGAGACCTAGTATCCTTAGAGTGTTTTATTGCAGACATGTATGTCTGCAGATGATGAATGAATTCAATAAATTCAGCTGTCAATTATTCTCTTACTATTTGTTAAAACACCTTGAAGAACACCCCAGCTAGTCTCTTGAAAGTCTGTCAATGCAAGGTTATTTCTTTGTGAAGCAGTTCTGTAAAAGCACAATGCTGGTGGACCTAAATCTAAATGATGAGGTTGAACATCCAGCTAGTCCAATTGCTCTTGGACTTCTGCTGTTTTCCAAAGCCCCAGAATTATTCACACACTTGCACATTTGGTATCTCTCATCCCCAAAACTCTAGGTCGGAGTGGAGTGAAATACATCCCACTGTAGGAAAAGAGGTTCAAGATCACCTTACGAAACTGAATGGGCACCAGTCTATGGAGCCTCATGACAGGCATCCCAGGGTCCTAAAGGAACTGGTTAATTGTTGCCAAGTCACTGTCCATCATATTTGAAAAGTCATGGCAGTCAGGTGAGGTTCCCAGTGACTTTCCAGGAAAAAGGGAAACATAACCTCTCATGAGGTTCAATAAGGCCAAGTGCAAAGTCCTGCACCTGGATCAGGGCAATCTCAGACATGAGAACAGACTGGGAGAAGAGCTGAATGAGAACAGCTCTGGGGAGAAGGGCTTCTGATGGACAAAAAGGTGGACATGAGCTAACAGTATGTGCTCACAGCCCAGAAGGCCAACCTCATCTTGGATGCATCAAAAGCAGCATGGCCAGAAGGTCAATGGAGATGATTCTGCCCTTCTACTCTACCCTTGTGAGAGCTCACCTGGAGTGCTGCGTCCAGCCCTAGGGTCCACAGCACAAAAAAATGTGGATCTGTTGGAGTGAGTCTAGAGGAGTGCCACAGAGATTATGAGAGGGATGGAGCATCTCTGCTATGGGCAGAGGCTGAGAGAATTGGGCTTCTTCAACCTCAGAAGAGAAGGCTCCTGGGAGACCTTGTTGAGGCCTTAAAGGGGGCTTACAAGGGAGAAAAAGAATAATGATGTTTTACACAGGAACATTGTAATAGGACAAGGGGAAACGGTTTTAAATTAAAAGAGGAGGGATTTTGGTGCATTAGGAGGGATCTAGATATTAGTATGAAATTATTTAATAAGAACATGGTGAGGCACAGAAACAGGTTGCCCAGAAAAGTTGAGGATGTCCTGTCTCTGGAACTGTTCAAGGACAAGTTGGATGGGGGTTTGAGCTTCCTGGTCTAGTTGAAGGTGTCCTTGCAATGGAGGGGAATTGGAACTAGATGGTCTTTAAGGTCTCTTCCAACCCAAACCATTCTATGACTCTATGAGTTGCACATTCTTAATCTCCTGACTGGCTGAGGCAATGCCCTATTAAAGTAACCATATCTTTTCCATTCAATTCAGTGACTTCAGTTAGACCACACGGAACATGACCAATCCACTTCATGTGGGTCAGGGCACAGCAAAAGACAAGACGCTCTAAGCAGAAAAAAAGGGGAAAAAAGAAAGAAGACAGAGTAAAATTTATAGGAAAATCTAGAAATAATAACAGTATAATCCCTTGCTAAATGGTAATTGCAAAGGCTTATAGGAAATTGTCTGGTATACATAAATTAGATTAAACCATATAGAATATTCTGCAATGAAACAAAACCACTTACTTTCTCATGACACTACACCCTACTTGAACATACCATTAGGATTTTTTGTCTGCTAAAAAGGTTAGATCCAGCTATGTTTCTTTCCTTCCATCCACTCAGAAGAGCTGGTTCCTCAGTTGGGCTAATTACTGTAGTAATGCAGATGTCAACAGAGCTAGGTGAACTGAAGATCTGGCTTATCAACTACTTATTTGCTACAGAAATTGAAGACAGAATGAGAGGAGCTCCTTCTTTTTCCCAAATTCAGAAACACGAACTTTGACAGCACGTGTTTTTTGAAAGTACATTATGCACCCCACTCAGAAAGACTAAATTATCTAAAATTCTAGCATAACTTCTACTACTTTTTTTCTTAACTCACAAAATTGAACGAAAATTTGTGAGCTCGCGTAGGTAAAACACTAGCTATTTTTATATGGCTCTGAGAGCACATTTTATACATGCAACAGCATTTACTGTGGGAATAATAAAACATGAAATTCTATTTATTATGCAAACGTAATTCTATAATATTAATTATAATATATATTATGTATAAATTAAATAAGACATAACCCCAAATTTGAATACAAAACATTTCTTTTGAAATACAAGACATTTAAACATTAGTAAACTGGGTAACAAAGAAAACTAGGTCAGTATTAAAATAAAGATGTTTTATTTACATGACCATGAGTTATTTCAGGGGTCTGCCTTATTTACTGTGTAGGTGAACTGTATTTGTCTGGGCAGCTATCCAATATTTTGTCTACACTTGGTTTTGGAAGGTTGGTTTATAGCCCACTATTCAAACACTCTTATGAAGTCAGAGCTACTAATTTCAGTGAGGATTTTCCATTGTTATAACAGGATTACATCACAAGGAAGATAAAGGGATATTATACCCATAAAATTAATAACAACAACAAATATTCTTATTGGCAAGTGTGTGCAAAAGCACTAGTACTTAGGATAATTCAGGATTCCCACTGTAACGTGTCTGTAGCTTGATTTTTCAGAGAATAGAACATATTTTGTGATCTGTATAATGAAAATTCTGACAAACCAAGCAAAGTGAAATTAATTTCCTTGCTTCAAAGCAAAACAGCATAATTTCTCAACAAATTAGTATTTTAAAAGAAAATTGGCCAAAAGCCTGTTAGCAAACCTAAGTTAATCACATTTGTTTTTTTCTGAAACAGAAAAGCAGCAAAGCACATTTTAAACCTCAAGACCGTCTATGCTTTAATTGAATAAAAGAGATTCTTGCAGTAGAAAATGCCAAAAATGCTTTAAATGTGGGAACAGAACTGCTCTAAATATGGGTATCTGTGCTGTTTATAATGATGGAAAATATCCAGGTACTCTTTGGATTAAGCATTAGAGCAGTTTAGGGTGCATTTATGATAATCCACAGAAAAAGTATGGGTTTCCCACTGGCATGAGACATAAACGCAGACCTTTTACTTGAGGAACAAAGCATCAGTTTGAGTTATATTTAGGTTAAAAATACCCTGGAAATAGCTATAGTCACACAAAGCAAGTCAGCTGAAAGAAATTTTGTTTTTTTTCCAGTCACAGGAATATAGAGTAACATTTCTGAAGCAGAAAGAAACCTTAGCACAGTTATGCTATAAGAAAATATGAGGAAATGCTGGCAGGACCTGAGTCCCTTGTTGGGGTAAACGATACTTGAGATTTTTATTAGAATACCTCAGTGAGCATTCTATTTCATACAGCTGTTTACAGTATGAGTTAATATATTAACACTAATATTTAAACTATTTCTTTTCAAAGGTGAGCCAGGTTCTCCTGCATTCTTCCATGCATTCAGAGTTATAACTGCTCTCCAACAAAAAGAGAGAACTTCACTTTTTGTTTTTTAACTGCTTTCAAGACATAATAACTGTAAAACAAATTGTATGGATAAGGAAGAACAGAATAAAATAGGTGAATTTGATATTCTTTGAATGCAAAACATAGTGATTAAACAAGGGTGCTAATTTGACATTGTTTATTAAGAATGTAAAAACTGCACAAAGACTTCACCACTATCACAATTTAGACTTCGAATTTGTGTGTTTTGTTACAGATATTATTTATGTCAAAACTCCCATTTTTTAGATTCCAGACCAAGTTTCTATTTGTTTTTCTTTCTTTTTTTTTTTTAAAAAAAGTGTTACTTTTTTTTTTTTTCTCCTCTCATAGTTCTGCAAATTTTCCATGCAGACAGGACTTTTGATATTCCATGTTTTTGCAGTGAAATGAAAAATGCTAGTTTTTCACAATTTGCAGTTTTTGACAAATTACTGTACTGTTTTTCAAACAGTTCTGGCATAATATTATAATTTCTACATTCTGGAAGAAGTTCATTTTAACATTGAGAATGTCAGGTGGTGTATGAGACCCCTGCTCCCTCACTCAAACATTTTAGCAAGGTATGTTTATTTTATAGTTTCCCACAACAGGAACTAAAGGAAACCATCCACACAAATACTTTCCTTTCTATAGGCTGAATCTCCTTAAGTGAAATTGGTGATTTGAAGGATTCATTTGCTCTGATTCTTTAGAACAAATACAGATAGCTAGGGACAGCTGTTTATAAGCTCATATACTACAACCATGCTGTGCTGAATTTCAAGCATCTGACCTATCATTTGAGAGAAATTATAAAGAGTGCTGCCTCTAATCCCCACTCTATAAATTGTATCAATTTCATCCATGCTGGAATGCGGAAATTAACAAAAATTAACTTCAGGAGGGCATTAATTCAAACATACTCAAAGGGTTGCTTTTATCTAGGGCCTTCATAGCTTCAACAATCTAATGGTTTTCTGAAACGTTCTGTCTAAATAAAAAATGTTCAGTATTGCCTAGGTAGATATTGGTTGAGAACTAAAGCTCAACTAGCCAATCAGATAACTCAGGGTGCAATCTTCTCCTAAGGAATAATATAACAATACAGTTATTCACTGGATTTATGTGGAATACCTAGCAAAAAGCTAAGGCACTATTGTTTGATTCAGACTATGCACTCACTCTTTTAGAGCTTCTCAAACCCTTTTTAACCTTAAAATGTTCTAACATGTGGCAAGTGTGTGTACCAGAATCTACTCAGAGAGTGCCTGGCCTCTTATCATTCCCCACGACTCCTGCGTGTGTCCGGTGTGCAGAATCGACAGGTTTCATTCAGCAGAGTACTGCAAAGGAAGTAACAACTCTGTGGGTGAATCCCAGACATGCACAAAGCTGTGGTTTAGAGTTCAGAGATTATGTTTCTGCTCAGTGAAAAATTTAAAACCCATGTTTACATATACAGGAATTTTAGTGGTGGGGGCATCGGTGGATCGATGCCGCGTTTTTTCCACAGGGTCCCTCATGGGAACGCTTAGGCAGCACTCTGCCAACATCCACACATGCACACGATCTCACCCTCGCAGGTAGTCGCGAGCAGTCACTCACACACACAGTCTAAGCGAGAACCGGAGACGAAAAGGCGAGAGGGGTTCTCTGCGTGCAATTCCAAGGCGCTTATTGGAACCAATACACTCCAACTGAACAGAGGCAAAGAACACAGAACAAAAGCCCATGCACAGTTTTATCCCAAAGGGTCCCAGGGGCAGGCAGAGCATCAGAAGCCCATAGTCTGAGGGCTAGGGGGTAGAGGCAAGATTGAGTGACATAACAGGGGCCAATGGGAGAGGGGAGGGAGGGGAGAGAGGACCAGGGGCCAGCGGGGTCTCGGTAAAGGGAGAACTTTCTGGCACAGTGGTGTGGGGAGAGACCACTTCGTAGTAACACGAGGGGTGTAATGTGGACTTAGCCACCGCAACAAGGAATATAGAGTTATACGGAGAAAGGAATAAGAAGTTTACAAAAAAATGTTTGTCTTTTTCTTTCTCTGCAGAGTACCAGAATGGGAAGCTTTGATCGCTCGTAGAGATCTGAGCATAGTAAACCACTGGAGCATAGCTCAAGATCATCAGCAAAATGCAGAAAATGAACTCCACTGCGTATTCTTCCTAACAGAATTAAACTCTAACCAGATACTTCATCAGGAGAAGTGTGTCTTATTGTTCCTATTGGTACAGAGTGAAAAAGAGTCCATGTCATTAGGGATCTGAACTGCAATTAGATGCTAATCAGAACAGAGCCAGCTAGTCATACACACCATGCAATTTATACTTTCAAGTATTAAATTTCATTGCAAGACCAGAGACTATGTCCACTATTTTCTTAGTATTGTTTTTCAGTGGGACAACTTGCTGTAATTGCCACAACTTTCTGTGCAAATATAAGGGACATTATCCCTTGAAATGGCACAGGTAGAGGGAAAGTACAAATCAATCTTTTGATTGGATCAGTTTGCACCACAAAAAAAGTTAGTACTCAGATTATAGGAAAACAAATATATATGTTTCACTTTTAAGAACATGCAAAATAAGAGGGATTTGAAGTAGTTTAACTTAGTACTATTATGATGGTAACAAATACGTACTTTCAAAAAAACGACAACATAAGATTTGTATGGGGGATAAAGTTACGGAAACTTGATGCAATTTCTAGGTCCTATAAACATAAATGTATGGAATATTAACATAGCAGAGTATTTATTACGTATGAGTATTAAAAACAATGGTGCAATATTCTAGTATATTTATTTTTCACAAATACTTTCAGAATGAAGACCTTGCATTGAGATAGAAGTCTTCTTGACAGACATTTTAATGTATAATGTTTCATAATATAACCATAACACACAATCCAATACGTAATGTAACCATACTAAGAACAAAAGTTGTCATCATCCTTCTGAAATTCCTTGTATGTTTAGGCTTTTTCATTTAATGGATTCTCAGAATAACTGCACTTGAAAATTTAAGTCTCCATGTTTAACTATTTCATACCTGCTGCTGTTTTTCACTTTTAATGAGAATATTATGCTCCTAGGATCTTATTATTGAGGACGTCAGCTACATTCAGCAGAAGATGGCTCAAACAGCTGGCCGCTAGCTCAGCATGCCTCCCCATTCCATAAAATCCTCTGTTCCACAGGGTGTATGTTGGAGTGCTGTTGGAGGTAGTATGGAGTAGATAAAGTGCAATGTTGATCAGCTGTCTACCTAGAAGCAAGGCTGATCTCTGGAGTGAAAAGAGTAGGTGTTTTGTGATCCCAGGATACATTAACAACTGTTCATCACTACAGAAATGTCCCTTTAGAACACAGGCCTTAGCTCTTCCATGTGCACAAATTCCTTGTACTATATAAATTCACATGATGACTGATTTCACACAAATGCACAATGAATTTCAATGCTTAGCCATCAACATATTTGGAACTACGTACATGCAAGTGTTCATGTGGATGGATGGATGGTTAAGGAGAGAGAGAGGGAGGAAGAGAGACACAGATGGTATTTATATATAAACATAGACCCTTACACTTGCACTACTCTCATACACACTTTGAATTCTTCCTACAGGAATTCATCATATAAGAAGATGGTTTGGGATTCTGAATAAGATTTTATGTATACCCAGAATAATAATTCACCTGTTCAGAATTATTTTTCTTTTGCTATAAGTCTGGTCTCATTCACACCTACATTTGAGAAGACTTCCTACATAACTGATAAATAAAAATGTCTTAATATATCTCCAGGTGCTATGTGTTGCTATCTCCTACTGTGTTGAATAAGGCAAATGCTACTGAGCAGGACTTTGTAGCATCCTACGTGACTTTTAAATTCACTTTTTAGTGTAAACAAATAATCTTACAGTCTAGCAAAAGAGAAACAAAGAAAATTCTCCTTTAAAAGCGGTTCTGAAACTGATTTTTTAATTTCTTTTGGGAGAGTGGGGTGAACTCAGACCATATTTGTTTGAAGCTTCTTCTTTATCCTTCTTTTATGGGTTTCTAAATAAAACCAATGAAACAGCTACTGATTTTAGAAGCTGATTGTTTCAAAGTAACCATTCTCATTTTCTGAAAATGGATCAACTTCCTTTACTTTCACTTAGATATGCATGACGTAGTAAGAAGGGAAAGCTAGTTTAGGGAATTTACTCTGAAATCCACAAGGTGCCACGTGTAATCACAATTTCTGAGTTGTCCTTAACAGGCAAGTTTAGACCAGCTCCAGCAATAAGCATGGATAGTTTTCTGTTACCTGCAAAAACTTATTGTATTCATATGGTTTTCCACACATAGAATTTTTATATATACATATATATATATATATATATACATGGTAGCAAATTTGTAGAGTTATTCAAACTTTTGGGGTTTATTTCTAATTTCACCTAATTGTTCAAGGGAAACTCTTAACACCCAAATGCATTCCACCACTGAAGTTGAATTATGAGGATATACAAAGGGAGGAAAAAAAATTTTCTCACCATTTACCACACAGGATGCAAACAAAACATAGTACAAGTCATACTTCTTTCTTGCAAGGCACAAATTCATTAGATTAACATATCTTAAACCATATGAAGTATCTACTTTCCACACAAACTTACTTTTAGCCTATCTATCTATTTATCTATCTGTCTATCTATCTCATAAAGATATTGCTGTGATACTCATATTTAGGGGTTCATATTAATTTCTGATTTATTCTTTCACTATCAAAGCTTTAGTTTTGCCATCTAGACACATATCTTCATGACTTGATGATTCTTATGGGTCTTTCCAAACTGAAGACATTCTATGATTTTTTGGCAGCTGAAACAAGTAAACCTAGAGGCCTACACATCCTCAAATAGGGTGCCTGGACACCAAGAGTCAAAACATTTCAGGAAATTAGTATGGAAATAGGAAGGAAATCTGGTGTAATGAAGCATGAAAAGGGTGCCAATTACGGTGTAAACTAGGAAGAAATGTAGAAAGCAGTAAACAAAATAAAAAAATGTTGTGAACTGTGGAGGGAGAAAGTTAAAAAGAGATCTTACTGATTGGAGAAAAAAATGGTAGAATGGTTATTCTTCAGAATACAGGGGATAAAAGAAAAAGTATATCCTTTCATGAATGGAATTTTAAAACTGATGGAATTTTAAACTGAAATAATTATACTCAAATCTGGGACATGAAAGAAAAGGACTGGCAGATAGAATAAACAGAAAAGCCAGGTCAGGAAAAGGTATGATCTATTATTTCTACAATTCCAGTTTATAAGCCATGGCTTGGGAGGACTTTCATAACTGCAGTTTCTGAAGGGGGTACATGTCCAGTTGAGAAGTGAGTGGTTTTTTGGAACAGTCTTAATCAACCCACCAGACACCTACATATATAAAAGCTAAGTACACAAGAAATAAACATCATAACATTTACATTGCATAATCTAAAGGAACAAGGACCATAAGCAAGTGGATGAATTGATTATAGAATGTATCAGATAGCTGAATCAGAGATGAGCTTCCCAGTTTCAGGAGCCCAAAGGTGGAGTTGACTCTAACAAGTTCTGAATCAGCTTTGTTTATATTGAGATCTAAATGCCAGCCTCAGATCTTCAAACAGGAAGGCAAAGAGAGAAAAACATACAGTCTATCTCCAGATTCCAACCACAGCCCAAAGGAAAAGATGCCAAGACACTGCTATTTGGAAAAATATTCTTCTTACAAAGCTTCAAAGACTTAAAGATCAGGCACCCAGTCTAAGCCACAGTATTATAGACAAGGGAGACTGGCAGTGCCAAACACACGAGTGGATGCACCTCCCGTCTGTGCCCCAACCCTTCATCAGGATAAGGCCTGTATCTGTATTGTGCTCTGTTTCCACTGAAAGCACACCCAAGAGGGGGAACAAAAGGAAGAGACAGCATGCTCTGACTAGGTCACCTATTTAGACAAACAAGAGTCAAAGAGCCCAGCCTACTTCAGAACATTGATCTCTCTTTAGATGCTTCTACAACTGACTCCAAATGACAATGTAGACCATCTTTAGATGGATAGCCCTCCTCTGCAGGTTTCTCCTACAACAAAAGAGGAAGCCTATGTGATTAACTTTGATCTAATTTCTAACATCTAGGTATGCAAAATTTGGTAGACTTTAGTTTTATTAGAGGACTGTAAGGAGTAGATTAAATTAGTACCTGTGGTTCGGTTAGGTGTATGAACTACAGATGTCTATATTACATGGATGGGAAACATTCCCAAAAAAAACCCTACAGACAGAAATAAATCCCAGACTCAGCTATATGTATTCGAACCAGCGGTGTTCTTAACCTCTTTCTAAACTTTATATATAATATCATGCAAGCCACTCAGGGTATCCACTGTGGACACAAAGTTTCTGTCACAATAAGACAAGAAAAGCTGTTCCTAACACAGGCAATGCCAGTTGTTTACAGCTGTGTCTAGATTTACAGATTTACCCAGTGGAGGTCAGAGTTTATGCCCTCCTCATTCTCAAAAGTTGGCACTTAACAGAGGCTATACAGTGTTCCTCTGTAAATTACAGACTATTGAATGCTGATATTTTCTGATAGAGAGACATTGAAAAATAAAAGCTAGACTTGAAGTTTAGACTAATATCAATTAGAAATGAATCATAACATAAACAATCCTGAATTTGGAAAAAAAATCAGGGTTTTGCTTTTAGTATCCATTTGCAATTGGCGAATTCTTTTCACCAAGAGCCTATGACTGGAAGTCTTTATGTACTTCTTTACCACAACATTAACAACTGTTACTCTAAGTTATCATAAATAATCAGTCATATTTTATGCTGAATACCTGTTTTAAAGGCTACTGTGGATTGTCCTGACTAGGTGGGTGACACACTATTTAAAAACCCAGGAATTCTGGAAGAACTGTCTGATAAAGTTTTGCTTTGTCTTTCTTTCAAAAAGCCATATACCAAAACTAGGCTGCAGTACTGTTTTACACAGAAGTTAAAACAAACAAAATGCTTCATTTTCTCAGCAGAATCTCTCTGCTGCTCTAACTTGCTTTGCAGTTAACAAGATGCAAATATTTAAAAGACTGGAAAACTTCAAAGGCAGTGTAACTTAAGAGAACAAAACTGATTACTATAATAACCTCTATATCATTTTCTCAGGCACATTTACAAAACAGATATTAAAGAATCCTAAAACATCTTCAAGGAAATAGAAAAATACAAACCTAACACTCTAACACATACCTATCTTCTACTAACAGAGAGATCAAAAGGAACACAGTCTGAAACTGAGCAGTGTGTTACACAAGTCTTCTCATTGCAATGTTCAACCTTGTGTGTAGTAATAATGGCTCTTCTGTATTTTTTTATTCACTTCAAGCCATTACTAACAATTCCTCTGTAAAACAAAGGCATTGGAAAAACTGTCATGAAATGCTGAAAGAACTTTTAGTGTTAGGTTCAAGTCCTGCTACTGATTTTGGTAAACCTAAATTAGTTTTTCACGGACAAGTAAATACAATGGTATATACAGGCTACTTCTAATTGTGCCTGCTCCTAGTCTACCATTAACTGTTAGAAGAAACTCGTACTTCAATAAATTAAATTGCCACTATTTAAGGTCCCATGAAAGTACCTTTAGGAAAAATGGTGGATCTGCCAAATGATTTTGAACAGTCAGGAATCTTAATCTTATTCCAAAAAGCTGTACTTCAAAGAGCTTTATTTCGCCACCCTTCAAATGTACTACATTCCTACCTCGATCATATATCCAGACACTCCTTGTTTGTCCCAGAGTATGTTTATGAAACTAGTTTGGGTGTCAGGAAATACAGAAGTGTATTACACAGCAGTGATTTAAGGTACCAATCTGTGATCTGTGGAGTTGTGTGATGCAGGATGAAAGACATCAAAATGAATGAGGAAGGTAAACAGCCTTATCACTCCAAGATCCACAATGTAACTAAATTACTCACCCAGTGAGACTGTTTATCCATAAAACAGGAGACAAGCAGCACACCCTCTGGCCAATATTTGAACTCATTTCACACTCAGCCAACATTTTTCTATTCACACCCTCTGTCAATCTACTGTATCAATGAAGGGAAGACATTTGAAGTAAATTCAAGTTGAAATAATGACATCACAGTTTTAGGCGGTTGATAGACGCTTTTGTAGAGACCAAGGTTTCTTAGGGAAGATCAAAATCCCCACACATTGCAACTATATCAAAATTAAATACCTTTCTTATTTTTCCCTCTAAAACACAGAATATCCCCATAGTTACACTTTATTATTATTTATTAGTATGTTTAAATTGAATCCAGTGGTAAAGCAGTGATGGTGCCTTGGCCTATGACAATTAACATTTATGGGCAAGATAGGAAATTTTTTCTTTCATTGCATTGGCTCAAATTAATACCATAGAAATATTTGGATCAGTCTCAAGAAAAAGTATCTAGCTAGTTCTTTCCTCTCTGGCTCTGGGCCTTTGTGTTTTTACTCCAGTTCTGCTTATTATAAGATAGTTGATTATTTTACTGTAGTTCTCTTATTGGTGACAAAACTTTCCTATCAGAAGCCATCTTCTGCTATGATTTCTATGAATTTTTAACCTTGCAACTTACTATCATACAAAAAAATTAGGTAAAAATTTTCACCATTTGTAGGCACGTATGTACTCTTACAAAAGATCAAAAAAGAGAAAAATTATTATTATTCCAGACAAATATTACCTGTTTGTTACTCTCACTCTGAAAGACTCACAGCAGCTTATTTGTACTGCCTTTAGCAGTTGTGCTCATGCTCAAGTCTAAGTCTGCAAAGCCAGTTCCATCTACATTGCCAGGGGAGACAGAGCTTGAAAAGGAGTTATCCTTCCTCCCTTTGCCCCTGCCCTCCTTTGCGTGACTGAGGTTCCTTGCTAGGAATGCCAATACATTTCAGACTACACCCACCACACAGGAAAAATTAAGAATAAAGTCCTGATGTAGCATGACTCTATAGATTGTTGCTGAAAACAATCACATAGATCAAATATGTTAGAAGAAAAGTTGTGGAGTTATCAGAATATAGTTGGAATGCATAGGTGCTTGCTATTCTGCTACAGTATTNCAGAAGAAAAGTTGTGGATAATAAAATAAAAGTTGTGAAATAGTTGGAATGCATAGCTGCTTGCTATTCTGCTACAGTATTACCCATATTTTTGAGGTAAGTTTAGTGCAAAATTTAAAATACAAACCTCCCAAAGATGTCACTCTTAGAAGAATACAAAATTCTGAACAATGGCATGCTGGGCTGCACACTTTGTTCCCTGTTATTAGGATATGCTACAGACATTTCAGTTGCAGCTGCTTCCCTTTTCTAACTTCTTTTGCCAAGATTTAATGCTTTTAAACAAAGTATTCCTGCCTATGTTGAATTTAAAGGTAACATGTCAATTTTGTTTGCTTTACTGTGAAAGCTTTGAGGTCCAGAGGTCATAACTGGATAGTACCATGAGGATTCTGCAATATCAGCTGCCTTTTATTTCCGTAGGTATTTCAGAAGAAGAGAGAATGGCTGGAAATAATGGATGTTCATGAACAAGTTACAAAATTCTTTACATCAATTGTATAAATATATATATTTATAGATATATAACAGAACCACAGTATTGCTTGCATTAAATGTCTAAAAGTTGCCAATACCGTACCTGGAATTTAGCAGATCTAAGTCAATGTAGATTCATTGAAGTCAGTGGTCGTGCTTTGATTTTCACTGAAGCCCTGCTTCAAATTGCAATAGAGTGTGTGGAGAGTTAGATCTGTAATAGGATAAGTGGGTTATCGCAAAAGTAGCTTAGGTAGCTGTACCTTCTGTTTCTCTAAGATCATTTGGCATACTAGTAAGAAGAGCTTTAGGCCAATTCCATCATAGTAATTTATTTTATCAAAGTCTCTGAGTCAGCATGTGTAAACAGTAATTAGGTTAAATCCTTTGCCCAAGACTAACAATAAAAAAAAGAGCTAATGATAGAGAAGAATTTCTTAACCATAATAAATAAATAGGGAACAGAGTGGCAGAGTAACTTAAGCATTGCCAAAAAGCTCCCAAATTACTGTTAGGATTCTTGAGCCAGTCTTGCAGTCCCCAGTTAATCCAGCAGAAAATCAGTACCCGTGCTCAGCTGAGGGCCAAAGGACTCCTCCCAGCTTGATATCAGAGGGCTGACTACTTTAATTCAGGAAGTCAGTTAGACTTCAGCTGGCCTTCGAACTCCTCCTGCTCAGCAACTCATCCTTTATGATTTTTTTCCGTTCACTAAGGATGCTCATCCTAGAGCTTCTGACTAGGTATCAATACAGACTAAAGTCTTTAGATCTTGATCATAATTTTGCATCTAATTTGTGCCATTGCATACAATTGAACTTTCAACCTATTTGAAATAGGGTTTTTTTAACTTTCAACCTATTTGAAATAGGGTTTTTTTAACTGCTTGCATACTCTGGGTCAGAATTCAACCAGTAAAAATAATCACAAATTCAACAGTACAGAGCCAATTTAGACAAACTAAAGATCTGGTGGGTAGCATTTTGGGAGCTAGGCTCAAATTGTGGATCAAGAGAATTCTGGGCTTCCTTGAACATTTATAACTAATGTATGAGCTCTTATATGCAGTTCAGACTTGTCCTGTTATTTTTGAGTAGGAAGTGAAAATGAACATTTTCTTGTCAGCAAATAACTATCATTATCAGAACCAAATGCTGCTAAACACAGGTGTTTCTGTATTTTATCCTTTGTGAATGCTGGTATCTTAGAAGAACAAAACTCTGAAAAGTTACATAGATTTATGCTGTACTAGGCTATACTACAGTGTAAAATAAGACAAAGAAATGCACTGTTAAAAACAGCCTCATGATGACAACATTTGGCATTCACTTCATACAGGTGCAAAGGCTTTCCAAGATACAGTACAATAAAAAGTCAGAATTCATGGAATTTAATAGCTAAATTACATACTAGGATACTACTTGAGCTTCTGACAACTTCATAAGCTCAAAAGTTTTAAATAGAGTCCTTTTCCATAGCATCAACACTCAGATTACATATAACACAGGCCTTCCTAATTATATTAGTATAATGAGATCAGTAATAAGATTTGATATAGCTGATAGCAGAGGTACCTCATAGAGTGCAATAGAAATTACACCTTCAGCTCTTAAACAAAACCAGTGATGCCATCTTGATTTAAATAAAATAAAGGACTGGCAAAAAAAAAAAAAAGTAACTCAAAATTTAATGGAGTGAACAATACTTCAAGCATTATCTGATCAGGTAAGAAACAGGTATGAGAACTCAAATTACTTCAGGGTTGGATTTAAAAAAACAGAAACTATTTTGTGTTGCTCCAGCAAAGCAAAAGGGGGCAAAGAGGAGATGAAAGAAAGATCTCAATGCAAACTTATTTTTTTAACCATCCCCTCTTTCTGGTGAAATAAAAAATTTTGTCAGCTTTGTAAGCAGCTCCTTTTCAGGGTGGAAATTAAGAAGGGAGAAAAATAATTTTTAAAAAATCTCACTGTCAGGCTCCTTTTACTCCATGTTTGTACTTGTGTTAGGGAGACCTAATAGTTAACCTTCAGAAGTTGCTGTGAGCTTGTTACACGCTAAGCAAGAGAGATGCATTGTGAAAGATCTCTTTGATCTTACTGCCAGGAGTTCAGAATCATTCTGCTGAGCAAAATGTATGTATGGAGAAAAAACGGCCATTATTTTCAACTGATGACTCTAAGCTGAAGTGAGTATCTTGGAAAACAGGCAAGCCACTTACAAAACATGGCTGAGGAGTGAGGAATGGGGAGAATCTCCTCAATAAAGACTGAAATAAAATACTTCTAGGTGTTATTTTTTTCAAACCAGCAGGACTTTGCACTTGCTCATGAGCCACAAAAATACTTGTTCTGGGTAAGTTCAGCTGTTTTTTGAAAGATAAGAATGATTTTTTTTTCTCTCTAAAAAGGTAGACATTAATCTTTTTTCAGAAGACAGCACTGATTATTTTTCTCCTTCCTCTCTTGCATGATTTGCAATTGTACAAAAATGTTTCTGTGAAAAAATAAAGCACGATGAATGGGAGAAGAAATATATATTATTTGACAATGCGTTTCCAGCAGGCAGGTACTTCAGCAAACATATGTTTTTAAATAATAAAATACTCTATCAGCCTTTGATTAATGAAAGAATAGTGGATTTAAAAGTACTTGAAAGTCTCCACTAACCTGTTTTTATTTTAGGCAGACTGGACCTTACTGTTTTTCAGCTTGGTAACACGAAGCATAACATATATTTGTTCTATTGCTTACCAACATATTTAAATATAAGACTACATTTCATATGTTTTATGTACATACAATGCCAAGGAAATTCCTACAGAACAGTACCAATGTTGCTGGTTTTGATGTGCTAAAGGGAGCTTATTGCTAAAATTCTGGCACTAAACTGAAGTGAGAGATCTGATTTTCCTCCTCTTTACAGAAGTCAACCTCCTGGCTGTTGCTGAAACAGCTCTGACTTCATTGACTCATTCCTGAGCAGGTAGGGAACATAATCTTACCATTCCTGAAGTAATGTTTTGCTTTGTGAAATAGCATAAGCATCTCATATCTCTGAAGTATTTTAAAATGTATTGTCAGAGATTCTATACAGTTTTTCATACAATATTCTCCTAAGCACTATTTTGTCCTTGCATTTTTTTCACGATACTTTTCAAAAAGCCTATACATTTCTGGCAAACAGGAACTTTATACTTTTGAGTGCCCTAAGGCAAAGACCTTTCTCTTGGATACAGTTATGAGTGGGGTTTTATATGCAGAAACCTACTCCCTCAATTTCATTTTCTCAGGCAAAAAGTACGATTTAGTACATTCTTAATTTAATTCCCTGGCAAAAAAAATCCACATTCTAATAAAGCAAAAGCCAAATCTTCTACCTTTTCTCTTACCTTGCACTCTACTAAGACAAGTGTTTAAGTAGCTTATAAAATATTCTTTATTGTTTGATTTTCTTTTCTCGTCTTAAAGAAATGCAAATGTAGTATTTCACTCAAAAAGGCAATCAACTCATATAACTTCACCTGTCCAAACCATATGTATGCAGTGCAAACCAGGCACTGAGACTTCCTCTATACATAGGAGTAAGAAAAACACTATTTTTGTGATTTGTGCAAGTATCTCTAGCTCCCCAGGTGATCCCATATAGAGTCATGAATCTTCTCTCTGCCTAAATATTATGGAGAAAGTTAACACAACTGTGAAAGCTCTTCCATGCAAATCTCAGACACCAATTAGATCACTTCTCACACTGTCTTGTTTATCAGCTTTCCCTTAAGGCTTCTTTCTGACATTTTTCTTTACAGGTTTCTTCTTGTTTCTTTTGAGTCCTCTCTTGCTTTCAGCAATAGCTTCCTTTTAAGCATCTACCTAGATTGCCTCTCTGCACATAATGCAATTGCTATGGTTTCTGACCTATCTGAACACTTAGAGATTTGTATGAATAGGCTCTCATGACCAGGATATTAACAACCCCTCAGCAATATCAGTATTTACCCTCACTTACATGATTGTAATACACAAACTCAGGAAAATTAAGTAGGATCCATTCTAAGGAAGGATATTTCAATCTACTCTGTCAGGCATATGAAAGATGATTTGGTCATGGTGACACCTTGCATGGCTCCTTTCTCTGGGCCTGTCTTTAGTTTTTCTGAGTCTTTCCACTTCAAAATCAAGGAAGCATACTGAACAAAATATATTTTCAAATCAACAGGACTATCTCATGTTGCAAATCATTTCTGCTCAGTTTATATAAGAGGATCCCATGGTTTTATTCAATTTGCTAGTCGGAAGTATGCTACAAAATCACCACAGCACAATCTTTGTTTGTAATCTGATTTTATATTCTGAACTCTGGATCTCATCAGATTTTGTTACCAAAGTATATGGAGCTTTTCTGGACATCAGTATGAAATATAAGAATAGCCTCTAGGAACAACAAGGAAAGGTGACAAGAGACAAGCCAGCAAAGCTTAACAAGAAAAATCATTATTTCACTTTTAAGATCAGTTTAAAAATGGGGGTTTTTTTGTTTCTAATAGTCATGCCTAGTTTATTTCCTTCAATTAGTAATTGTAGAAACTTCGGTTTGAAATTTAAAAAAATCATATTACAAAGCAATTTAATAATGGTTATTGCCACTTATGTCTTTCATGTGTGCCATTCTGCAAATTCACCAAGCACAGTTCTGACTATATTTCCTTTACTTGGTTGAAATCACTGTTAGAGGAATTAATTTACATGTTGGCATCTGTTGCTCCTGTTATAATTTGTATTTTTAAAATCAAAGGTAACTTGCACACCATTTTTCTGGTCCCGATTTCACATAGTTTGCTGACAATACTAAACTGGGAGGAGCTGTCAGCTTCCTGGGAGGCAGGAAGGTCCTCCAGAGAGATCTTGACAAATTAGAAAGATGGGCAATCACCAACTGTACGAAGGGAAAATGCTAGATTCTGCACCTGGGATGGGGCAACCCTGGATGTACAGACAGATAGGGGAATGAAATGCTAGAGAGAAGTGCCACAGAAAGCGACCTGGGAGTCCTGGTTGAAGGAAAGTTGAGTCAGCACTGCCCTGGCAGCCAGGAGTACCAACCCTGTCCTGGGGGGCATCAGGCACAGCATCGCCAGCCAGGCAAGGGAGGGGATTGTCCTGCTCTGCTCTGCACTGGGGCAGCCTCACCTCAAGTGCTGGGGACAGTTTTGGGTGCCACAATATAAAAAAGACGTTAAGCTGTTAGAGAGTGTCCAAAGGAAGACAATGAAGATGGTGAAGGTTCTGGAGGGGAAGCTGTATGAGGAGTGGCTGAGGTCATTTGGTCTGTTCAGCCCAGAGAAGAGGAGACTGAGGGGAGACCTCATTGCAGTCACAACTTCCTGATGAGTGGAAACAGAGCGGCAGACACTGATCTCACTCTCCTGACCAGTGACAGAATTCAAGAAAATGGCATGAAGCTGAGTGAGGAGAGGTTTACGTTGGCTATCAGGAAAAAGTTTTTCACCCAGATGGTGGTTGAGCACTGACAAAGGCAGCCCAGGGAAGTGGTCACAGCACCGAGCCTGTCTGAGTTCAAGAAGCTTTTGGACAACACTCTCAGGTACATGGTATGACTCTTGGGGCTGTCCTGTGCCAGGCCAGGAGTTGGACTGAATGATCCTGATTGGTCCCTTTCAACTCAACAGATTCTATGACAAGTTTCTACGGTTCAACTTTTTTCTCAATGTTTGGCAAAGGATGCAAATAGAGGACTGAGAATGAGCAAGGAATCAAGAACACAGACTAGGATATTTGCCAGTACTGGTCTCATTTACAAAATACATGATTTTTGAAATAAGTTTTCTACTTTAAACTTTCCTTCTCAGTTTTAAAGGGAAAAAAATCATCTGTTCTTTTGGAGGTTGTTAACCCTTTCTGAATTCTGTGATACATGCTCATTTCTAGAGATACTTAACTTTGTCTCCAAAGTCTGCTGTGAGTAACAAATGAAAATTAGATAAAGATGCTGAAGTTCAGTACTGCAGTTGTTGATGTATTTTTGTGAGCGCTTTTTCTCACCATTTTCACTTAAACTGTTTCTTTCAGTTATTTCAGTTATTTTCTGTTTCTCCCTAAAATGCTTTTTTTTATCCTTAAAAGTATTTTTACATATCTGATATATATTGTGACTTTTTTCCTGGATAAGGAAACACTGACATTTTGTGGGCTTTCTCCTCTTATGAAAAAAAGTTCTTAAGCTATGCAACATTTCAAAAATGGTATTTCTACTTATTGGAACTTACGCTAGTTTTACACTGGAGCAAAGAAATGTTTGCCATTCCCGTTTCTCCATAAAAACAAAACAAATTACTGCACAGACATCCAAGACCTTAAATCCTGTATCCTAACAGAGCCAATGTTCAGAATGATTCAAACCCAACTGCTAATTGTGTCACAACTCTACAGTATGAATCACAGAAATAAGAAAAGTCTCAGTAGGTGATCACTGAATTATTACTAGAACTGGTGATATGTGGGTACATACTGCCTTGGAAAGTACCGAGACAAAATCTCTGTCACTGAGAGCAGAGAATCTAAAGTAGGGAGAGAGTATAATGAGAAAAGCATACAGCCTTTGAATAGCACATTTGCAAATAAATTAATTGAAAATAACAGATATTTCCTATAAATATTTTGTGCTCTTTTTCTGTTAGCTGCTCTACAATGACACATCTTGCCACAATGCAGCATGATTGCTGCATTTGCAAAGATATTAACACCAAGAAATTGTATTGTAGGTGTTTATTTCTACTTTTAGCATACATTTGTGAACTGAGAACAAAAAAAGGCTTGGTTAGATCTGTATTTCTCTGGAGTCCATAAATTTCATGTTTTGCTGTGTCTGTAAGTAGTTTGAAAATCAAGTTTCCTGAAACACCAGGCTGATAACTACATCCCCTCTTGTGTTTTGCTTTTAAGCCATACAACTAAATACTTTTTTGTGTTTCTACTTTAGACACATGCTTGCATGGGTAACCAGGGTAATAACCCCCTGGATATTCCTTATTGGTTTTGTATTTTCTGTAAGTGTTCTAACCCAGTATTTACTGGTTTCTAATGGCAATAGGCACTACCAACACTATGACAGCTGGTGAATAAATCACAGTTACCACATAGAACTCAGGCCAAGGATTTTGTGTTCGTTGCACAAAGTAAATAATGTTTATTGATGAAAAACTCCAACCTCAAGTCAAGCATACTGTGTTATTGCATATTTCATTACAACTTGTAATATTAGACTTGCTCAACATGCTCATCTGATCACTGATTTTCTGAGGGAGGAAACAGGGGAGTTTGAATTTGAATCAAGGTAGTTGCTGGAAAGGAAGTTGAAGCAAGAATTTCAGCTGATAAGGGGCTAAGATGGTGCGTGATGCAACACTTTTCCTCCATGGAGGACAGGTATCTTATCCTACTTCCACAAAGTTTGAACAATCAGAGACAGCAGTTCCCATTGGGACTTTGCCATGGTGGAATTCTTTGGTATCCAGCTATTAGAAGGAGAGAGGGGAAAGTATAACTATTGGAATGGAAGGAGATGCTTAACCATAACGGCTACAGGTAACAACCCACACATGCAGAACACCCAAACAGGGAGTGGTCCCCAGGAAATGTAGTAAATAAGAAAAGGGAATGGGCCTAGCTTTTTTGAGGTTTTATTTGAGACTTCTTTTTACATAAGAGGAGCAGTCCACTTTCCATGTTAACAAGTGAACCTCAAGTGTTTTTTATTTTGTCCTGTGTTTTTCTTCATCATCATGCAGCTACCGTTAGCAACCCTGACCATGATTTCATGCTAGTACAGATATTTGTGCACAACAGACAGCAGTGTTAGCGGGGAAAACAAGCAGGATTCTAAGTGGTCTATTTTTGTTTCTGAGATCTTTTATTTTCTGGAACAGCTACAAATCCTATTAAAATGATTTGGCTGCCTTTCCCTCTCTATAATAATCTGACTGGCTAACAAGTGACTTTGTGGTAGTTGCTACCTGTCTTCCAGACTGTACTAGGAACAGCAATTAACACAGCAGGAAATACAAATATTTCCACAAGGCAAATAATCATTGCAAGACGACTGCACCCTTTGACCAGAATGATTAAGGACTCCCAATACCTGTACAAGTTTCTATTCTTCAGTACTGAAAAACAGAGTATGAGAAACGTCTTTTTAACTCTATTAGTTTCTGTTTAGCATCTGTTAAGAGAACTGGATAATAAGAAACAGCTAAGGAGAACTAAGGAGAGATCAATATTTTCTTCCACAGATATTCTGTATTCATAGGGATGGGTCCTGATTGATTGATTTGTTGGCAAAATGAGATAAAAACAACTTCAGTTGGGAAAAAAAAAAGCCTAATGAGGGCTGAAGTCTATATGAAAGAATGTGAGACTAATACCAAATCAAAAACCAATTCCCTGACAGCTCCTCTGACCTTGTAGTCATAAAGTTTTGTGATAAAAGTTTTGTGTGCATGGAGAATTACAGTGGAAAGAGGATGGCCTCTTCACTAAAGATGACTCCTCGAATTAAAATAATTGCATCAAAACACAAGAATCATAGCAGAGTATAAGGGGAACTGTTTGGCTGAAATAGTATGAGAGTACCATTTGTTCTTCTCCAGTTTAAAAATTAAACAGCTTTATTCTTATTTATTTGTGCTCATAAGAGTGTTGCAGAGCTGATCACAAGAATCCATGCAGCAGTATTGGGACAACACAAGAATATGCAGTAACAGAAAGTCAATTTGGCACCTGACGCCTTCAGAATTTAGTCTCTCCAGAAAAATATATATTTTTCATAAACATTAAAGCACACTCAGAATGCTTCTTTCCTACTCCACATCGAATTCCATATGCTTCTCAGCCACAGATACTCACCTCAACAAATGTTAAACAGAGAACCTACACCTGAAGGAAGCAGAGGGGAACCAGAAGCATTCACACAGGCATAGAAGAATGAAGCTTAACAAGGGTATGAGAGATGAATTAGACTGTAAATAAATTCTGCTCAGTGCCATTCTCCATGCTAAAAGCTAGTTACACATTCACAGTGGGAAATATTTTGATGCATATATTCTAACCAGTCTGTGCTGTGCATCTTTTGTCTATGCCACAGGTATCTGTATTGTCACTGTGTCTAGTAGTTCTAGGGTGTAGAAGGGGCAGGGAATGAGCAACAAAGATTCTCAGAGTAAGACCTTCGGGTCTTAAAAATCTAATCAAGGAAAGTACATTTGACCCGTGCAACTAGATGGAAGATTTTTTTCAAGGTGCATACAGCTCACTGAAATCCAAAGACAGGTCTGGAGTTTTACTTGTTGTCATTGCTTTTTAAAGGAACACTGAATTAACTGTATTTAAAGTCGGATCATGCAAGCTCTGTAGTAGGCTGTCCTGAAAAGTGCTGATGTTGTCCAGTATAGACAGAGTCAGTGTACAGATGCTCCGAGGTGTAAAAATCATGAATCAGAATGAGAGCCTAATGTATAGCTGTGCATGTAGGCTCAAGTGCTCTTGGCGGCAAAGAATCAAGATGTAACGTTTAGGCTTAGAACCATAGCACTTTTTTCCTGTCTTTTGTCTCTTGGTGGTGGTGAAGAGGCAGAATCAGTTATAATCCAAAGTGCTTCCTTTCACCCACACAGGCTTACCCTCTCTCTTCCATGAGTTTTCATTTGTGTGCCCTCTAGCATCACGTATATTTTCCCAACATATGACAGAAATTTCAGGGAAACCAAGCCACTCACAAGGGTTCATCCTTTATCATCAAGCGCATGGTAATATTTCATTCAGATCTCCCTTGCTCGTAACTGCTATAAAACACAGCAAATTCTGAAGAACACCTAAATTAGACCATCATCTGAAACCACTGCCATAATACGGAGTAGAAAGTTTGCTTTAAAGAGTATCTGTTTATGTGGTTCACTTTTCCTTAAAGCTTTGTACTTCGGTGAATGCTCTTTTCTTCATCTAAGTTAGTACATCCCAGTGAAATATCCCAGTCCACAGCTCACTCTCTGTAACTCACCACTCTAATAAAAATGTTACCATTAATGACCCGGTAAGCATTGCAATCACTCATCATTGACACAAAACCACCTCTGTCAGGCCACGTTGGCCTACAGGGTACAAATTTCCTCATGACACTGTATGAAACATTAAGAAAAACAGAGGAAATATATCAATATTCAAATCCTTTGTTGGTCATTCCCATAGCAAAATACATCATTATATACAGACAAGAGACAGCTCTTTTTGCTCACTGATGCCCTCCTTGGCTGATGAATACCCACAAGACTTTATGAAGGATACAAGGCATTGTACATTCTAAAATGTGAACTTCCTGTTCTGCCTGGAGAGTGTGGCATCATTAATCTCCATAATTCAATCAACTCACCTGAGGATACGTCTGGTCATGACTTCTAGGTAAACCCTGGGAGGTCAATTCCCAGCTTTGGCAGTGCAATTTATTTACACATAGATGATGAAAAACCAGCTCAAAAATTTCATAGAAGACAATAAGTCATATAAACAGATACAGCAATCTGCCATGAATAAAAACACCCCAAGAAAAATTAGTGCAATATATTTTAAACAGAAATTATCTGAAAAGCACAGGATCCAAGCACTTAAGCTAAACTCTGTTCTCACATACCAGAATTTATATCCTTGTCTTGAGAGCCAGTCAGTAGAGATGGAGAGGATTACAAATATTTGTTCTGGTCTCAGAATTAAGGCCCAGGTCTAGAAACCTGGAGATCTGAGTTCTGTTTCTGTCTGGCTTTAGGCAAACATTTTGAGAGGTTCACACACTGGGTACCTTGCAACTGTCTTTGCAGTTTAGTGGGAAAAATCTAGGGGTTTCAGTTTCCCCCTGTAAAATCAGTTGATTTTACAGGAGTCTTTTGAAGACCAGACAATTCATCTGAGCGGGATGCTAAGTGCTAAAGCTACTAGGTATCTTATCATCTCACTTTATCATGCTTTGGTTTCTTGATATTTCAGAGGAAAATATCTTGATATTTGGGGAAAAACTGGGATATTTTCCCCCTATACAAGAACTGAAGGAAGTTAAGATTACTGATATTCATAAAATATTACCCTGAATACTGCTAACTAAAAGCAGATTTCTGAATGTATGGAGGAGGACTAACAGAAAAAAGAAGAGAGCATTGCTGCATTTGTCCTTAAACATTTACAACTTCTTCAGTCATGAAACAAGAGAGAGACAAATACAGTCTGTATTTACCATCCTGGAAGACCATCAGCCACAGAATTCTCCCAGGCCCTGTGCCCAGTAATGACCAGTTCTACATACAGCTTCCATCTAGAAGATGATTAGGTTATGTCCCAGGATAGAAGGAACCTCAAAAGATAATTTGGTCCAACCTTTCATGAGAAACAGAGTTTAAATCAGATTATCTGTCCGAATGCACATTGAAAATACCCATTGAGGGAACTCTACTACCTCCCCGGACAGGTTGTTCCAGTGTATGACTGTACTCACTGTTAAAAATTTCTCATGAAAATACCTTATATCAGGATGAAAACCACCCCAATGCAATCTGTACTCATTTCCCTTTGTCTTCTCCATGGGGCTTTTTTTTTACATTGCTCTGTATATTCTAATGCCCATGTTGATGTTTAGAACCATACAATTTAAAGCTCTGAAAACTTAGATATTTATGTTTATGCTTAGGTGAAACCTGAACTTTGAACAAAACATGGCTCCAAATCTTCCCAAAGCAGCAACAACAGGAGCTCAAACCATTAAAATCCACATTCCATTAATTACGAAATACTAACGGAAGAGGAAATCCAGCAAAGTTGTGTAAATTTTCAACTTAAGGCACTTATTGTTTCACAGCACCTTCCTGTATATCATCAATACAATTTCTTTCAAAAGCATCAAGAAGATCTCTAGAGATTTATCAGTGAAGCATGTGTGAATTCCGTTTTACTTTCTTTTCCGACCTTTCACTCTAAACACAGAATCATGTTTAAAGGAAGAAAATGTAGGTAATGGAATCAAGCATAACGTGGCAACATACTGAAATGTAAGAGGGCAAACAGAAGTATTTAAACCTTTCTTCTAGCTCTTGATAGATTACATAAACATCCTTGCATGGAACAATCTTCACGTTATTTTAAATATTGAATATATGTCCCATAATGCTTTTTTGTAAAACCCTTCCCTGCATATACAGAAATTAATCTTATCACATTGCAGCTGGCTATGCACTGTTCCATGAGCACACTATGTTTTCAATTGCACAATCCATTTTTACTTTTTTTTTATTTGTCACCTCACCACTGGAAAGAAGGTTTCCTGGAACTTACTGCATTTCACATCTGGCAATACCAAGCCTTAATTCAATACATTACTATAATAATTAAGTATAAACAATTGGATTTACATGAGGTCAGTGAACAAGTACTGGAGACAGAAAGCCTAAAGGATGCATTGTATCTTCTGCTACAAGGCTGTCAGAGAATTCTTGATAAGAATAAGGAAGCACAAAACAAGCAATAAGGAGGAAATAACTCAATTTTTTGTGTGCAGATATTTTTCATATAATGTCATTAATATTTGGGTAAATAAACTTGAAATTAATGTCTTCTTCATAATCTGTCTTCTCACAAAAGAGCACAGTGTTAGCCTCTTTTTATCCCACTATAAGTCAGCCACTTTGAGACGAACCACTGATGGATTTTATTTTTGAGGAACTTTCCTCTTTAATTCTGAATTACTACATTCCAATCAATATATACGTTCACAACATGCTAATGTAATCAAACGCTAAAAATGGTCACTGCAAACATAGCATAATCTTTATGTCCTGCATGTTTGTTCAAAAAAAAAAAAGAAAAAAAAAAACACTTGTGAAAGAACTTGTAAAGGAGGAAAAAATACGTGTGAAACCAGTATAAAGCAGAAAGGCTGAGTATCCTTTTCAGGCCTAAAAATCTCTTCACAATACTAATAGATAATCTGGAAATATTTAACTTTGCTACAAGCAAAGGAATTAGCAGAATAATGCTCTTTGATCAATACTTGCAGCATTGTGAATAATTTCCAGTGGGCTTGAACAGCAAAATGCTATTTATTGACTAAAATATGCTACACATCATTGAAGCTTAATACAAGGGGTCATGAAAAACTTACTTGACCAGGAGTAAGCCAGTAATCTGATTTTAGCCTGATCAATCACTTCTTGCATTGCAGTAGCACTTGATAGTTCCCATTGTCATTATTTTCTGGAAGCTTTCCAAACTGTAGACAAATTTAGCCCCTGAAATTAAGAGGTTAAAGTATTAAATAAATCAAGATGACATTAAATAAACAGAACAAATGGAAGTATGAGCAGCGAGAAGGTAAAAAGCCTGAAAAGGTTTGGGTTCATAGATTAATAAGGTGTTCAGTTCATCATTCTGAATAGGAACCATTTTGCTTTCATCTTTCTAGTTTATAAAACTAATAAGAAAGAGTTGTAACTTTTATCTCAGTTTCATTTTATACTTTGCCATGGAAGCCCAAAAGGGACGGCGAATGGCAACACAGCAGCCTAGAGAAGTTAGAATGTGTTGTGACATCCAGGAACCATCCAAGCACACCATTGCTCTGTGAACCTCAGGAAACTACCAAGCACTACTTGGGAAACATCAGACTGTGTACTTAATTCTGGTCTTTTAAATTTCATATTCTTTCAGTAGCTGAAATGCCTTGAAACAAATATTGTTCCCATCTTTCATGCAAAACCCTTCTGCATATTTGGCTCCAAGAGAAAATCACAAACAAGGAATTTCACATCATATAGATTTCTAGTGCTAAAACCTTTCAGAGATAAATTGTTGCAGTCAACCTGGTCCTTCACTATCCACCCTTTCTGTTGCAACATGTTACAAAGTCCGGAAATTTGGACCTGCACAGGAGAAATATGGACTCTGGATTCAGAGTCTGTGTATCTTTTTTCTCAATGTTGAACACAGATAAAATCATCCCATGACCAAATGCACCTGAAAACTGTTCTCACTCGCAGTGGAAGAGACAGGGCAGGGACTTCCAGCGCAGGCAAACCCACCTCCCTCTAGACCCACAGTCTTCCAGGGCAGAGTTTATTTCCCAGCGTACATCCTCTATGGCAGATGCTGGATCATATCCTAGCAAAGAAGAGTTTTACATGTAACTTCTGAATAAACTTTTGCAAAAAGTGTATTTCAACTCTCATTTCTAACAAGTAAAACATTCCATCAAGTAACACTGTATTTCACATTTAAGTTCACATATCCTACAACTCCCATGAGGTTTTTAAGTGATACATGTCAAAAACTGACTGTAAACATCCAAGGAAACCAGGTAGACAAAACTATATACAGTCTTACATAAAATGTCACTTATTCTTCGAGTATGAATCAAGGAAAATAATTCTTTAAATTATCATAATTTATTTTCAAATGTAGACATCCTTTTTCTCTCTTAGTATTCTGAATTATCTTGGATTACTAAACCTTTCTTATGATTGATCAAGAGTTATAAAAACACTTCACGATTATTTTTAACAATCTGATCCCCCATTGCTACTAACTTTAATCACGAATCACATATAATCCTAATTTTCGATGAGGGATTTTAGAGATTAAATTTCAACAGAGCCACTGAAATAAGAATTCTGACAGATCTCAGATGCACTGAGATCATATTGATGCAGCCAGATCTCAGATCTGAAATGCCATGCACAATTACCCCAGAGACCCTGGCTCTGAATCTCCAAATAACTCCACCATTATACAAGCTCTCATCTTCCTGCTGACAACTTTCAGGACTTAATTTCAAGGGAGTATAAAATTCATCCTTCAGAAGTATTGGGTAAGATGAGAGTAGTAACTTAAGATGGAGGGAAAAAAAAGCAGCCCCACCCTCTACTTTCACAAATTAAGCACCAGCATGCAAACTATTAGGAAACAAATAGAAACAGAATGCTTCACTATGCAGACGAACACACTATTTTTTATTCAGTACTTTGTCTGAGACCTCAGGATAAAACATTCCTCTTGCTGACAATGGAGCTGCCTGAGAGACAGATTTGTGTCTTTTCCATTTTTTATATAAAGGACTTTATGAACCATGTTCCTATTCTCAGTTGCTATTCATCTTCTAATATGTAATTATTTACAATTGCACACAAGTAAGGTTCTTTTGTATTTCTGATCATTCTTTTCAAAGATATTGTGTTAAGTACTATAACCTCAGTGGTCCCTTGCACCCATCTACCACTGGCTACCCTTTATTGTTAAGCAAGGTTTTGTGTGATTAAACTGGAGCTTGACTTCCGTTCCCCTGAAGTGAAACATGGAAAAGTCCCTTATATATACTTTTCATAAAGACATAATTGTTTGTACTCTGAATTCCATGCCTACACATCCAATGGGTATACAAAGACAGATAACATTAATGATTCAATTCTTAATGGATTATGATGGATATTAAATAAAAACGTATTCTTGGTTATCCAATTCTATTGAACTGGCATCAGAATTCTACGTGAGTTTCCACAGCATGAAAAAACACATAAAAAGTAGAAGCAGAGGTAGAGACAGGAAGAGGTTGCTGGTTTCTGCTCAGTAAAGCATCAACTCTGAGTCTTTTATATTCATCAAGTGCTGTCGTAGCCCTAAGGAACAGAGAAAAGATAGAAAGAAAAGTCAAAAATAGTATCTCTTTGGCATCATTTTCCTGGGAGCCAGAAACTGTATTCATTAGAAAAAGTTTACAATTTTGTTTGTCAAGATGGATATTCGTAACATGAACTCATTAACTGCTTTTTGGTAGAATGACTTAAATAAGTTAAATACTTTTTATCATTTCTCCTCTCCAAAAAACTTTGTCCCAGATCATCCTGCATGAGGACAAAACAATATTTTTCAGGAAGATTTAATAACTTCCAATTATTAAACAAAAATTAGTTTATTGGAAAATATAGATGAGGATGGCAGGTGAGAATGCATGTAAGCACACACATATATCACCATTGATTTGATCTGGTATAAATTTTCTCATAGGAGAAAACATAATACAGGCTTACCAATAAAGACAAGCTTATCCACCGTGTAGAGTGATTGTACTCCGCGGGACTTACACTTCTACATGGGCATGCCTGTTTTGCTCGCTATTGACCTATCACATTTTTGGTAGTTGTCTGGTTTAATTCTGACCAGATGGTTTCAGGGAAAGACAATTTGCATAGGTTACAAATTACAGCTGCGTAAGTTTCTAATTTTTAAGTTGTGTTATACTGCTTATTTGCTTCGTATTTCCTTTACAAAAAGCATAAAATCAACACAGCATTACTGTGGCTCAGATTGAAATCCCTCCCTCCTAAAAAATTATTTGTGCATCTGAAAACTATTCCATCTGCTGATATTTGCTTCTGGTACACAATTATCATCAGCAAGAAGCCACAAATGCCATTTGATTATTGAATCGGATTTAGGTAAGTCTTTCAGACTATAGGACAGCTGGCATATGCACTTAGTCTGAACACCTGTCATGGGCAAAAGAGTCCTAACTAGAGGATTTTTTGCTTAATTTATTCATCACCAGTTACACCAACTTCTGATTAATAATTCATGTACTGGGAAAAAAAACTCAACATAGAATTATAGAATATGATACTTGGAGTTGGAAGGAACCTATTAAGGTCACCTAGCCTCACCCCCCAGCAGTGAGAAGGGTCATCTCATCAGGTTGCTCAGAGCCCTGTCCAATCTGACCTTGAATGTTTCCAGGGATTAAGCACCTACCACCCTTTTGGACAACCTGTTCCAGTGTGTCATCACCCTCAGCATAAAAAAAACTCCTCCTTATATACAGCCTAAATCTGCTTTCATTAGCTTTAAACCATTACCCCTTGTCCTACCACAGTAGGGTGTGCTAAAAAGTTTGTTCAAATCCTTGTTACAGGATTCATTTAAGTACTGAAAGGCTGCAATACGGTCACTCCAGAACCTTCTGTTCCTCAGGCTGAACAACCCCAACTCTCTCAGCCTTTCTTCATAGGAGACATGTTCCAGCCCTCTGATAATTACTGTGGCTCTCAGCTGGACCCATTCCAACAGGTCCATGTCTTTCCTGTGCTGCAGACCCCAGAGCTGGAACACTACTCCTAGTGAAGGCTCATCAAAGCTGAGTAGAGGGGAAGAATCACCTCCTTTGACCTGCTGGCCACGCTGCTTTTGATACAGCCGAGGATAGCCTTGGTCTTCTGGGCTGACATATCTGTAAAAGACCTTGCTATTATTCTTTGTACCCCTTGCCAAGCTCAGTTCCATGTGTGCTTTGGCTTTCCTGACCCCTTCTACACAGCCAGGCAGTGTCCGTATACTCTTCACAGGATACCTGTCTCTGATTACACTGCCTGTGCATTTCCTTCTTGCCCTTTAGTTTGTCCAGCAGGTCTTGACTGAGCCATATCAGTCTCTTGCCCTCCATTCCTGATTTCTTATTCCTGGGGATCGAGACCTCTTGCACTCTGTGGAAAGCATCCTTAAAGATCTACAAGCTCTGGTGTGCTCCCTTATCCCTGAGGACAGTTTCTCAGGGTGTTCTATTGACTAATTCCTTGAACAGCCAGGAGTTCGCTTTCTGTCTGCAGGACCTCAACAACTTCCCCTGGGGATAGTGGTCCTGCAAGGGCACTGCTTTTCACAGTGACAGGCATTAAGGCAGCCTGGGGGAGCAAATTCATCAAAAACTTACTTAATCTGATTGAGCCTGGAAAAACAGTTTGAATATTGATTTCTGGCCCCTTGACCTTTTTGAAATAACATAATTGGACCTTAGGAAGGAAAAGCTGCACATTGATGATGTAAATAAAGATATTTATTAGGTCTTGACAGAATATTTTCAATCTTCTCCTAGTTCTATAAATTAATTTTCATGGCAAGGAGTATACAGATTATCCTCAGAGTTACTAAGCTAACTTATAAAATGTATATTCTACTGAGACAAGCAAAGTATAAATATCCAAAAAATAAAAATTTTAACCTATGTTCAAGCTTACACATCTAAAATCTTCTCAGATACTTTTACTAGAGAATATAAAATTTTAAAGACACTCTTAAAAGGTAATTCTAGACCTATTATGTAGATTAAGGCAAAAGAAAAATCAGGCTCTTGATATTACTGAACATAACTTACCATTAGCAAAAGACTAACAAGGAGTATATCTGATTACTTATTTAGTCGTGTTTGCACTATTAGATAATGCAAACAGCAGCAGCGGTTAGAAGAATTTATTCCATAACAATAAAAATATATTATTTTCCTTACAAACAAAAAGGTTCTGATCTGTTATTCATATTTGATAACTTCTGATAGAGTTTCAGTCAGTGGATTTCATGCCTCCAGGTCAGGTATTTGTGACATCACCATGTTATATCTCCTCAGAAGACAGAGCCACGAATGATATGGACTTGTACCTTCCTTCAAGTGAATGTAATACTGCTCATTCATTCTGGTTTCAAAATCTCATCGAATAAAAATCTAGTCATAAACTTGCCATATAACAAGATTTCCCCAGAAACACTGCTTTAAACCAGCAGCTCTTTGATACATCACGTGATAGTCATATCATATTTCCTTTTTCCCATTCAGTCATTGAGATATTACTCTGAGAAAAGAAAGTGTGATAAAGATTTATTTATTTTAAGCTTTGTCATATCTGAATAAAAATCACTCATCCTCCAAAAAAAACCATCTTGCTACAGCTAGAACATAAATAGCTGTATTCATTTTGAAAAAAATTTCACTTTACCTTACAATCATTCACACCAATAACATAAGAGTTGCTGTACGTTTCTCTTCAGTAGAGAACCATCTAGAAGCAGACTCGGACCTCAGAACCCAGAAAACAAGAGTTCAAAATCAATCACCTGAAGACGTGATTTATACGTGGCAGGGAGAAATGCTCACCATGGCAGCACCAAGCTTTTGGCCTTTTGCCCTGTTAAGTGCCATAAATAATTAGGAAAATTTGCCCTGAGGAGGCAACAAAAGTATTTGATATAACCATTAAAGATTAGAGGACTGAAAATTATTCTTAGTAGCACAGCTACACAGCTCTTACACCCTTGTGAAGTACATGGATACTACCATGGCTTTCCTAGATAACAACACTGAAAATAAAGTTACAGTTCAGGGTATAAGCAGCAATAATTGCAGTCACAAAAAATCAACCTTCTTGTGGCAAGGAGTTTTGTTACAAGGAAGTATTTGACTATTAATTGTATTGATCACTCAAGGTATTTTGCTGGTTACAAAATTAAAACAATAGGTAAATCGTTATTCAAGGCCATATGTTTTTCTCAAGGGGAAAAAAAAGATACAAAGCATTACTAGAGACTTTATTTACATTATTAGGCTCAAGACATGTTTTCACTTCCTTTTTGTATTTTCAGATGTTGCTACTATAATTCAAATGGTAACTCAATTACGTCTTAGTAAAACCCTCGGAGTTTGTCTTCCCTAAAGAAGACTGGACTTGTTTGTGGCAAAATAGTGTCACCCAGCTAAACAAGACTTTGAGGTTTTCAGAGCCTGTTCCTTATCAAAATAGTTTATTTGATAAGTGAGAGCAGTACTATTGATTAGACCTCTCAATCAGCTGCCAGACAAAGGGTAATCTACATAAACCCCACCTGAGGGGATACAAACACCAGAACAGCCAGTGTCAGTGCAGTGTAGCAAACAATCTGGCTACTGACAGTCTTACAGACATCTGCTTTTCCCCTGGCACACGACAGATCAGCAGCTCTCAGATCTAAGAAAATGTACGATTCCTATCCACTTCTTCCAATGGAAAAAGAACTAGAGTAATGAAGATTTGTAGTCACTATTCCAGGTGTGTTCAGAGGTTAAAGAGACCATGGCCCAAATTCTGTGATTTATATGTATATCCATCTCAGCATGAACGCTGTACCTGGTTTTGACAGCAAAAATAGTTTATTTACACGAATTTTAGGAAATTACTTATTATCAGACAAATTTTGCTGTGACTGTACAGTGCTAACAGATAGATAATTGTTTACAAATGGTTTATAAATAGTCAGAAAGTAAGCTTGGAATATTTCACTGCTTTGCAAGGAACTTCCTATAGGTACACCATAATATTGTGAAGAGATTAATCTAAATTATATGGTAGATGACTCATTTCAGATTCAGAATGGAGCAGAGGGGGAGCAAAGGCCTCGTTGACTGGCCACAAATGGAAATGCTACATAAGGGAAATGAATGCAGGGAACAGCTCTGCTCCATTTCTAAAATAGAGGTTGCAGGCTCAGAGCAAAGAATGGAATCAGAGTCTCGGTAATCTCAGTATCTGAAAATGTACGGAGGGATTTGGAGTTGAAAGAAGCTGCACATAGAGCTGAAAGAGCTTTGGTAGCTGCTATTACTGTACGTTCAGCAATGAGGGGCTGGGGCAGAATTCACTGCAATTTATTATTAGAAGGAAATTAAATTTTGAGAATCATTGGGATCTATTCAATGTAAAGTGCGATCCAAAGTATTTTGGGATATTTATACCATAAGAAGTTTTTCAAAATATTTCTCATTTCCTAGTTACTAGAACTAATATTAGCTGCCTGTGAATATCAAATGTAATTCCAATTCAAGTATTTTTTTCTTAAAACAATATCGCAAATTCAATCTGCCCTAAAAATGGTTCTGTTAAAGGCAGTTGTTTCAAATACCAGCATACCAAACCAAACTGCAGAGGAGACATAAAAAGAGTATGAGGAGAGAATTTATAAACTCCAAATATAGATTGGATATCCCCTCCTCATTCTTCCATTGTATGTCATTCATCTAAATATCTCCTTTTTAATTCAGTCCTCAGTATCCTCGCCATAAGTATTTTTATACAAATTGAAAATAAAAGTGCTTAGGATTACATTTGTCTATCCAAATTCAGAATTTAAAAGCTAGAACTACTTAGTTCACATTATGTGAGTCAGATTTTACTGCAGTTTTAAAATGCTACAGAAGGAATATAATTGGACTACAGGGAGAAACTGAAAATTATCTGTCAGAGGTACAAATAGTGCCACATTTTACGGCTGTATCACCTGTGTCTCTCCACTACTAGTCAGTCTGTCAGGTGTGTTGGAGAAGAATGCTGTGTATTAGAGCAAGAAAGGAGTCTTCCCTAATCTGGCTTTTCTAGGAATATCACATGAGCACTGCAATTTAGAGCAGCACAGGAACTGATCTAGGTCAGTGAATCCACCACATTTGAAAACTGTATATCCATAAGGAGACCTATAACAGGATCCTGTGGAGTCCCTTGTTTCTTTGACTTAATGGAATAGCAGTGCAGGAACTAAAAGAGAAACTTCTCAGAGAACCTGTTAAATCTTGTCTATAGGGATATTACAGGGTAGAAGAACTTTTCTAATAAAGGAAGAGGTAAAACTAAAAGGAATGAAAGCTTGCCTGTGGGAAAGTGAGACTAAGAAAACTCAGTGATTTTTTTATTTCCTTTTTTAATTATCCTGTATGTTGCAGTAATGAGACAAAGTCAGTCCATTACAGATCCTTGACACTGAGAGGCACTAAAAATGCTTCATCTGGCCTTCTTTTCAGTAAACCTTTGGCTTTCACGTTGTTGCCTTACATCTGCGATTTCCAAATCATTATACTATTGCCAAGCTATTGTACACATTTCAGGATGCCAGCCAAACTCCTATAATGGCATCATTAAGAGAGTGATATTGCAATGGTAAGTGCTGTATTACTTTGCTCATTTTGGCAATCAGTGATGTCAGTAATATCCTGTTCCTTAGGAGGCCTAATTAAATTCTTTCATTGAAATAATCAACATTCGTGTTCCCAACCACTTTGCAACTACAGTAATTCTTTGTCTACCAGCTGTGAGAATTTCCTATCCTACCCTCTCACATCAGCAAACCAAAGAGAAAAAGTTCATTTCACACTTATAAAATATATTCATGATTGAGGTAGGTAACAGACATATTTTGCTTGTGATACTAAAGCTTAAGCCACAAACTAAGCTTGGAATAGACTCAAGTCAAAAAAATAATTTATCAAATTCAGTCTTAACAAAGTGTTTTCAGAAAGCACTATATTTTAATTAGTAGATCAAACAGCTAATCCACTCATTGATGCAGGGAGAACGTGATCAGTCTTCATTTGGATCTAAAGTAACCAAAACAAGCAAACAGTAGAATTTAATTGTATCAAAAGTCACTTGCAGAAGGTTTACATGTGAGTAGGACTCTGGATCATGAATTCTAAAATACGAAACTAGCCCTAAACCATGCCAGAAAAATAGATCAAAAACAAAGACACAGACTATCTGAAAAATAAACTAGAGAAAAATGTTCTGCTGTGCACTTTTGACCCTCTTTCTACCAGTGCTACACTGCATAATGGCTTGAATCTAGAGCTAATAATTATTTCCTCCATCATGCAGAGTCTCACGTCTGAACTTTAGTCTGAATCCACTGCCAAGAAGAGCTCACTGTAGATACCCAGAGAAATTTTCTGTCTAAGCTGAATGTAAGATGCCAAAAAAATGCTATGTAGGAAATGTGAAAGAGGAACATGAGCATCCTTATCTGCCTGGGATCCACAGCCTAGAATTCTTTTCTGAAATAAAAGGACCTGTTCAAAAGATCCCTTTAAAGAAAGACTTCTGCTTTTCTTTGTAGACAGCTGGGAGAGGATAGATATAAGCCTCCTTCTTCAAAGCCCCACATAGGAAAGTTTCGAACCCCCACCTCCTCCATTTCACAGGAGGATAATTGAAGCCACCTTGCATCCCATCAGCTAATGTTTCGGTACTGTGGAGAAAAGAATGCAGAAAACCCCCAGAATCATAAAAAATTTTAAATTGTAAAGGACCTCTGGAGGTAGTGTAGTGCAACCTCCTGTTCAAAGTAACCTAATACAATTTCTGAGAAACTTGATCTAACTTCACAGTCACTCAGAGCTTTGCCCAAACAAGTTTTGAAGATGTCCAGGGCTGGAGATTCCACAGCCTATTGTGGCATTTAGGTAAAAGCTTATAAAATGAAGGCCTTGTTGCCTTTGTAAAATCATGGCTCAGGCCTGTTACTTCTGCTAGAGGAAGACTGTGGGAAAGGTGTTGTCCCATCTCTCTGCATTACCCACCATGTGCAACCAGGTCCCTGAGCAAAGACAACCCCACGGATGGGTTTGTCTGTACTCGAGGCAGAATTAACCCAAACACTCTTCCCTAACAGTCCCCTGACATGCACTACTGGAACCTTATCTCCATCTACTGTATGCAGGGATTCAGATTGGGCTGGACCAGCTCTATTGGTGGAACCCCGAGTGTTGACTAACCAGGTCGCCTCTGCTAGATGCTGTTCCCAATTTTTGAAGGCTCCCCCACCTAGTGCCTTCAAAGTGGTTTTCAACAATCCATTGCACCGTTCCACTTTCCCAGCTGCTGGTGCGTGATAAGGGATGTGGTACACCCATTCAATGCCATGTTCCCTAGCCCAGGTGTTGATAAGGCTGTTCTTGAAATGAGTCCCATTGTCAGATTCAA
>VZTD01003232.1:2338476-2438493 GCA_013397725.1 Rhagologus leucostigma
AGGTAGCAAATGGTACTCTTTGTTCCTCCTCTTTCAGAAGGCCTACTGCAGATGGGTTCTCTGATAGTCCAGGCAAGGTGTTCAATTGCCTGATGCCCTCTGTCTCTACAGCAGCTATTCCAAAAGCCCACTTGAGTCCCTTCGGGTCTCTGAAATGCCCTCCTTGAAGGAAGTCTATGCCCAAAATGCACGGGGCCTCTGGGCCAGTCACAATGAAATGTTTCTTCCACTCATTTCCAGTCAGGCTCAAGACAGAGGAATAGCTGAATTAGAAGTAGGAAAACATGCTGCGGGATTATCGTGTGTTCACCTAGTGGTGTGTGGCAATTGGTTGGATAAAGCTTGTTGTGCTTTAAACATATGTAAACAGCTAAGACACTATAAAAGACGCTGTGTGGTATTAAAGAGGAGCTCTTTGCCTGAAGTTGTCAGCGTGTATATGTGTTGTGACCCGTCTCAACAGCGACAGCCTATTACACGGCTTGATCATCCACAGTGAACACACTTTTCTTTCTTTAAGTACAGTTTTGTAGCAGTGTTTCTTGTCCTTTCACGGACCTCTGAGAAGAGTCTAATTTTATCCTGTCTATAACTGTCCATTAGGTACTGGAAGACTTAATTTGAAGAGCTTTAGACTATGTGTCCCATTTAGAAGAGTATCCAAATGCTCAGCTCAACATTATTTTGGATGCTCAGGGGAAGGAGAAACACACAGCTCAATGCAGGAATGGTCAAAATTTTTCCATACACCATAAAGGATAATTTTTTTTATGATTCACAAAGTGGTAATAACTTCTTTCTTGATTTTTATAGGGTTACTTATCAATTGGAAGGCATTTCATAAAGAGCTAATTGGAGAATGTCATATTTGTAATTGGAGCAGTCTGTACTGAATTTGCTGACAACACGATAAATCGATGTGCCAAAGCTGGGAAACTTCGAATAATACTGCTGGCATGCAGAACAAGTAATAAAATTTTTAAATTTGGTTTTCACATTTTAGAGCATCTAAAATTACTACTCCTTGGGATCCACTAGGAAAAAAATGCAGGAAGGAAGTAAAACCATCCAACATTTTGCATATTTGTGGAAAGGCTATGTAGCATTCAGCTACTGTTAGCAGTTCTAAATCCTGCAGATTGCATGCTTTAGAGTAGGCTAGAAAATTGAAAGATGGAAACAACTTCAGCAATTTCTTCAAATTTAGAAAGATGATTCAGTATGAAGAACCATTTTTTTCCTGATTATTCCCTATTACCTGAGAAATTATCTATGTATAAACATTTGACTGAAAACCAGTTTAGCAATTAAGCCTCAAATAAAATCTTAATGCCTATATGTCATGTTTTCATAAGCTGATAATGAAATTTCTACAAATTCTTCTTGGAGCCATTGTGTTCAACACATTAGCTCTTTGTGACAGATTGCGTGATGGTACATACTACATCTGAAGTTAAAGGCTTCCTCTCTAGTTAAACCTGTCCTAGTTTAATTAAAGGTGTGATTTCAACTCCACAAGACCAGAAATGTGATAACTTTGTCTTCTCTAATTTAAATCACACTTCATTGGCATTTTTTAGGTAATTTTCATCTCAGGTTAAATCAATATACATCAAGATTGCACTGAGTGCACCTCCTGGATAGACTAGCTCAAATTCTTTTTAACCAATATGAAACTACACTGGTAAAAGTTCAGTGTGTTACACACTAACAGGGCTGGTAGCTGGAGCAAAAAAAAAGCACTATCTGGCTCTTAAGTTACACAGTCAACTGTGAAAGTCTGTATGTCTGAAAAAGAGGCTGTGGAGAAGGTAGCAAAAAAACAGATCAGCATTGCCTAAATAGCATAACAAAGATTCCAGTTTGTACCATCTGAACCTTATTTTCACAATTCCTTGAACATACTTTCACTGTTCTATTTTTCATTCCACAGGCTGTGTCAAATATTAAACATATTAATCCACCTACTCTTTGGTATTGCACAGTTTTCATAGATGAAGTGCTTAATTAGGCTTTGATTTGCAGTTTCTAATTAGTAGCAGAAGCAAGAAGCTGTAGAAACAAGCTGTAGTACAGAACTACCAGATTTAAGGAGGCGAGAGTTATAATAATTTAAATTACTCATACATATTGTTGGATCCTAGAAATGTAATCACTTACGAAAAAGATATGAACATATTCTAGGCAAATCACCAAAAAAAAAGATTATAATGCAACTGAAATTTTATTAACGAAGCTTAAAAATTCTTGTTTAAAAATCCAGATTTGGAAATAATTTTTAAAATCTGTATTACAAAAAACTGAGAAAACAAGCATAATTTCTTCAAGTGTGTTGTTGTATCTCATAACAGATATAGCAGATGCAAAAGGAGGGTTGGGACGAGCAGATAAATTATTACACTAGATATTGAGAGTTTCTGGTATTAACTAAATAGAAGATCTTTTGAGACATTACAACTGTGTGCACATTGTCATTATAAAATTTCTTCAACTTCCATACCAGAGGATCAAGGAGTTCTGGATCTGGCCTGAGATCATCACTGAGGAATGGGGATAGGGATAATTTTGCGTTGTTCTAGTCTTCAGTTACTGGAGCAGGATCAAATCCTCACTTACAAAGATTTTTGTTCATTGTAATATATTTTTGTTACTACCACTTATTCCAATAGCCTTGTTCAGTTCCTCCTTGAACTGCTAAATCCATTGATTTAAAGAGTCAAGACTGCCAATGCAACAGTTCCTTTTGCTCTGTGTCATAAGAAAAGATAAAAGAGAATCTGAACTACAAAACTCTTCAACTGTTGAGTTCACTTTTATTTGCAGCTTTTCTTAAGTAAATATATCCAGATTATAAACTGCCTTTGGGTTAAAGTGTTTCTCCCTGTACCACTTCTTGTTACCTCTCTCTGACCTCTCCATAGGCCTTCAATATCTTTTCTGAGACTGAGTAAGAATCACAATTTCATTGCTGAGATCAGATTCTTGATTTATTGGTATAGCAGCATTATAATGTATTCCTTACTATTCCCCATTCAATACTTTATTACCAGAACATCTTTTTTTGATTTTGTACAACTGTTGCTCATTAAACCAGACTCTTCATCCAGCTATACTCCAAAAGAGACAGGCCTACTTCCTGAGTTATTGCAGGTAATTTGGAATCCTGTATGGCAACTCAAAAGTTTATATAACAGTTCTGGAGACATTTAAAGACATTTTTTCTCTGCTCTAGAACTACAGGAAATAAATATTGCTTTCAGATGTTCTATATGCCATAAATATCAAGCCAAACATGTTATCTAGAAAACAATACAAAGCATAAATAAAATATAAGAGATGGATTTACTGGAAAGAAGAGCTCTGACCTATCCACTAGGACAAAAAAGTATATTAACTTTTCCTTTCAAAGAATTTAGTTCATGCAGAGATGAAGCCATACTGGGAAAAAACCAAACATCAGTTTAATTTCAGGTCTTGATGAGTAGAAGAATGTTTACCTAGGTTGCAGAAGCTGGAAAGGTAGACAGCTGGAACTTGATGCACCACAGACACCGAACTGTCATGTCCTTTCAGCCAATGTTACCGATGGAGTTAAGATCTCCTGGTAGTGTATCTAATATTCTGACATGACCCATGGCTCTGTGAGCTGAGGACTTTCTAGAGTTTTGAGTCTCCAAGTCAGAAGTGATGTAGAAAAACTTGAAGAGATCAAAAAGCTGCCAAAATCATCTGTGTTTGAGAGTTTGTGGAGGTGAGCGAGGAGGCAGCTGATGGCAGTCCGACTGCAATGTAGGTGGGAAGTAGATGAGTACTTCCAATAACCTGAAGGCAAAGTGTTCCTGGTGGTGCCAAACAGCGTAACAAGAAATAGTGGTTGCAAACCAGAGTGTGGGAAATTCAGATTGGACACAAGGAAAGATTTTCACCGGAAGGATGAAACCCTGGGGGGAATAGTGGCTGTACACCTTGTAAAACTTCTGTTCTTGGATGCTTGGAAGATTCTGCTCAACAAAGCTGATCTGGTTGAGAGATGTCCCTGTGCACAGCAGGGGGCTTGAACGGTATCTTTAAAAGTCCCTTCCAACCCAAATCATCCTGTGTTCCTATGGATCCAAATATGTTTTTTCTTCATTCAGAAAGAAGTCCTAAATTTACTCTTTCCTGTCCTTTCTCATTTAGAAACACCTCTTTCCTACAGAGTCCAAATTGAAGCCAATAATCTTTGTAATGCAACAAATGGGATTGAAATTTCTTCCCACTGTCCTCTAAAGTACTGCACAATTCCTGCAGTCACAACCCATACAAGCTAACCTTACCTTATTGGCTCAGACACCAGCAATGGCATTAATGTAGAAGAGCTCAGACACACTTTGCAGCCACGTCTGGGAAGATGTAACGACATTCTTAACAGTTCCTAACACAACTAGGTTAAAGTAGACAGAATTTGCCTACAGTAAGCTGAAAATAATTCCTTTCAGTAATTTTGAAATAGATGCACTCACGATTAAATGAGGTAAAGCAACAGCAAAAATCAGTTCTTGCTTCAGACATGAATGCAGCTGCCTGGGCAGTACATTTCTCATAACATTCTCTGGTTAGAATTAACTGCCTTTAGATTCTGTCAAAAGTGGCTTGATTACAGTCACCAAAGTTTTTCCATCCTTCACCTACTTTCATGCATTTAACATCAAATTATATTAATGCCTCTTACAACCAAGCTGATTTCTGAGCTATTTGCAAGCAGAAGGACTGGTCCAACTGCCCCCAAGAACACCACATTCATCAGAGGAAGAAGCACATCATATGGATGTCGCAGTGCTCTCATGCAGCTTACTGCCTGAATGCAGTCAGAAGGCTGGTGTCAATTTGTGATACACTGAGAAATCCTTGAAAAAACACTGGCTTTCTCACTACTGTGAACCCATTTCTGTCATTATTTTTAGATTTTATCACTCTTGGTAATTCCAGTAAGGACATTTGGGACTCACAGAGGGGGCCAAGATGACATGCTATTAGAAAAACGAGTGGTGCTGTGCTATATTAGTGTACCTGAAAGAAGCAATACTAATATGCAGAGCAATCAGAGACAGACTGTGCTAGTGATGAGCTTCAACTGAAGGCTTTGCAGTAACTCAGCAACTGAATTACTGAGAGTTCTCTGCCCAGAATAATGACCCAATTCCTTATAATATCATTATATGAATGTTCAGCTCTCCCTTTGCTGTCTCAGGCAAGATGCTACAAAAAGAAATAAATAAAAGATTATGTAACCAGGTAACCATGTAATACTGTATGGCCATTGCTAACAGACCACATGCTTCATGCAGAATTACAAGGCTTCAGGACTCAGGCTTGTCAGGCTTGCTCTGTCTGAACTTTTCTTGACCTGCCTCTGGTTTTGTTTTACTCAGTTTAGATGTGACATCAATTTCTTGTATTGACTGCAAGTCTACGGCTAATTTATTTTACTTTTGTTGATCTTTGTAGAGTGCAACTTTATATCCTTTCATTTACAAATCAATAACAAGCAGTTGTCCTATGGAAAATGGGATATCTACTACTCTAACATGATAATGTAGTGCAGAGAAAAACAAACCTGTTACAACAAAAGTCCTTGAGCGGTGAAGACAGGATGCAGTGAAGAGGGCCACAAGCACAAGATGCTGAAGGTGAGGGCACAGGCTGGCACTGGACATCCCTTGACTATAAAAAACTTACCCACAGTCAAAGACAAGTAGGCCTGGATCTGGACAGAACTCATTTTAGGGGGGTAACAAAAAACAGTGTCTAACATAAGGAAAATCACCATATATAGTAAATTTAGGTGCAATGGAGAACTGCAGACCAATGAAGACAAATGAGAGGCATAAAAGCATGTTAGAAAATGTATAAAAATCAATCCTGATCAATCCTAGAACAAGTGAGCAGAAACTATCTACACAAATATATATTCCTCATGGCAAAATACTCAAGATGCTGACAGTTCACTGTAATGCCCCACCAACAGCATCAGCATGAAATCATCAAGCTCAGCAGCCAGAGCATCAGTAGAGACATGAGGCTAACACATGAAATGGGGTAGGAACTAGGAATTGTACATGTAACAAGTTTACCTGCGTTATTTGTGTTACTTTCTTTTTCTATTAGAACTACGCATAGAATTTATTGAATTAGACTATTAAATTTTCAATCATGATAACAATAAATTCTTAACTATATATGAAGAAGATGTTTCTACTGTGCCTGTAAACAAGAATTTGAGTGTAGCAATGAGTGGAAAAGAACACTTCTCTATGTGCTAAGAATGAAAAAAAACCACCTTTCTGGAGTAGGAGTACTCTAATTTCCATCAATAGTTGAATATACACAGATTACCTCAGCCAGCTAATTTAATCACAAACAAAGACAATATTAATACTCTCAATTAAGATGAGCTATGATAGCAGCACTTAAAATGGAGTATGATACAGACAGAAAGTTCTGTTTACATTTTGATAGAACACAAGAACCTGGAAGGATTCAGTGATATCAAAGCATATTACATTTAAGTCTGACTACTAAAATAATTGCATTTTGTACATAATTGACCTCTAATATTCATTGCCATGACAGATTGTAGGATCACTTAACAGGATTCTAAGAAAGTGATGGAGGTTTAAAGCAATAAGCACACCTCAGGAAGGATAAAATGGACTGACAACAGAGATTGTATTCCTTCTGCCAAATTGCAGACTCCCATCTGAAACAAAATGGCACAGAGCCACTGACTTCCATCAGGGGGTGATCTGTTACAGGCATAGCAACTCACATATTGCAGGGCACAAACAGTCTCTAGTGGAGGTTAAGGAGAATCCCCATTTTTGTCATTCTCTCCTATTACTTGTTTGCTTACCTGTTCCTCACTGTTCAAGACACTACTCTAAACTGTAGAGACAACTCATCTGATTCCATAGAGCAATGAATAAACATCCAAACACTCTCCTGAAGACCTGGAAAAAATCCTGTGGTTTTGATTGTTAAAACAACTGTTGATCAGTGACACCTGGTGCATATGTTCTTGCACTACAAAAGCTCCATCATGTAAGAGCAGTCATTCCTCTTCTCGAATTTGAGTTACCACATAACTTATTATTCTTTTCCTAATGAAAAATTGCCTCACTAAAAATAACAATTTAGCACATAACCATTGACAGAAAAAGGCATTTAAAGAAGGTGCTGAAAAGAGAGAAATTTATAAAATGTTTACTTGAGCCATAAATAATAAAGCCTACATTTTCTGTAGTTTTATGTAACTGTTTGATGAATTTAGCATTACCTTAATAAGAAAATTAATTCTTTCATGTAATTATTACTACACAGTTACCTAGATGTCCTAAATTCTTTTAGAGTTCATTCAAACTACACCTGAAAAGAGAGGAACACACAGAGGTAAGTAGCCTTTCTGATATCAGTTAGAAGAATCAATATGTATGTAAGCAAGGTATACACGACAGAAATAAGATTTTTATATAAATCTGCTAAGGCATAGAGCTCAGGCTGTCAGAGTCAGTGAGAAAAAATTATCCATATCCTATAATTAAACCAGAGGTACTATATATAAATTGTGGTCAAAAGTACAGTATGATATCTGTTCTTAACTATATAATAGTGTTTTCTGGTAAAATGTTGGATATTAACCTAGCAGAAGGTGCCCTTTAGCATAGGGAGACAAGAATTTCTTTTTCGTAACATTTCTCTGGGCCAAATATGCTTCAACTTTCAGAAGTCAGCTACCTGTTTTTCCAGATACAGATTTTCCACTTGTGATATTTCTGTGCCAGAAATTTGGGTCCAGAGATAATCCAATGCTACTTCTGGAATAAAGGGAATAGAGATGTCAAGTTTCTGAAGACGGACTTGATAGTTCTGAGAAACAGAAAGCATGCTTCCGCTAATTGGTAGTCAATTTCATAACAACAAAAGTTAATAGACCACATGCAGAGCCCTAGAAAAACACAGCACTTTGTCATAATGCTCTTTCAATAGTGGTTGAACATTTTTGCCTTCAAGTTGCCAACTCCTCTTTGCTGACTGTAAAGCAAAGCTTTCTGTAGCCTCTTGGTCCAATTTGATCACAGCTCAAAGACAGACACTTAACCAAGCACTTGGTAATCTAAAATCCTATTTGCGTACTCAGGAGAGCAGCTCAGGAAAACTTTCTGAACTTGTTTAGACATTGAAAACTCCTTGGGAATCTAGTTTCAGGCTTTTACAGAGCATCAATAGGAGAAAATAATGGTCTTTCTGATGCTGCTGAGGGCTGCCCAAGGCCGCACAGCATCCAGCTGCAGACGTCCTTGGTGTCAGCTGCAGCGGGTAGGAAAAAGCTGGCTCTTTTGCAAGGAGCAAGCCCCAAACAGGAATGATGAAAAAGTGTCAGCAGAAGCAAAGGACGAGAGAGGGGTCTTTTTATAGGTTTCAGCTGCTTTATTGCAGCGGGAGAATCCAAAGACAAAGACAGGGAATCAGGGAGAACACAGGGTTTCACATGGGTGGTGCAAGGGGGTGGAGTAAAGGAAAACAACCAATGGGAATCGACTGAAGGAGAGGAGACAACAGGAATAACTAATGAGAATAACTTAGAGGAGGGAATTCCATGAACCAACCAATGAAGCATTGAAGAAAAGTGAACTTTCTAGAACTGATACATAAGCAATTAGGGGTAATGCATAAACATGACTCATGCATAATAAAACTAAACATGTGAGCTAAAAACCACTGGGAATGTATGAATACAATGTAACTGAGGGGTGAGAATTAAGCCTCTGTGTTCTGGAGGCCTGTCCATCAGTCCTCGGACTGCTCGGCCACAGTGGCCACCGCCACATGCACCACAACATCTTTCAACGAGGTAAGAGTAAGATTGCTTGTCTGTCATTTTGCAAGAGTCTACTTGTTCAAGCACTTCGGCAGCAAGGTGGGGATGGCATTATTGGCATTCCCCTGAAGCTCATGTTGGTCCTCTCTCAGCCACCTCAGCTGCTGCCTCTGCTGCCTCCCTGCATTTTCCACTGCTCACTCAAATCTTCTATTTATAATGGAACAAGGCATATGATTTGTATTGAGTATTAAGATAAGCCAGTTTTGTGCCCAAATAACATTAATAATCACACAATCTTGAGTTAAAGCCATCATCTTCTATTTATTCACAACCTTAAATTTGCACAGGGGTACTGAATTCATCTCCAGCTGTTGACAGAACTGGCAACAAAGTCACTTAAGGTTCTCTGCACAGAAAACAAGGCAGAATCTGATGCTTAGTTTTCCAAGCTTCATTTCTAAAACTCTGCCTTCCCTCCACAAGGAGCAATTTGAGTAAGTGGTTTCTCTGTAGGCAGTCTTCAATAGCCTTGTCAGGAAGCAAAAACAAAACAAACAAATGAAACAAACAATACAATGAGAAATAATGGCTAATAAACAGGGAAGTGCAGCAATCTAATCGTATTATATTTTTCTGGTTTTATGCGCTTGGGACAAAATCCAGAAGTGATGTGAATCATTCAAAGTTGAAATTGGATCTAATTCTTGCTGTCTAAATCTCTCAGTGAATCAGAGAGTCAACTGGGAGGGGTGAGGGAATCTATCTAGTTGAATATTCACCTCCCAGTTCTTATTTTTATATAAGTGGCTGTTCAACACGCAAATTCCAAAACATTTTTTAAAAAGTTCTATATGTGCACATAGATAGATATATATATATGTATATACGTATGTTCATATCAACGTATATACACACATACACAGACAATACGTTTGTTTTAAAAGACAGATTATTGTTTTACCGTCCCTAATCACTGAAATACCTAATATATACAATCTGCATACAGTCAAGGAAGAAATAAGTGATGTTGAGCAGTTAGCACAGCAGCAGTGGCATTGTTTTCTGCAATGCGCATAGGTTTCACTGAGAAAAACAGCAGAATTAAGATGTTCCCCACACTTTGTCTGGCCTGCACTTAAATTATTTGCCCATTGTCAGGTCAGCTGTTGTAATATAACCAGATTTAGGCTTTGTTCATAGGATTGTCTAGAAGTAAACAATGTGACATTCTCTGCATTTGTCCTAACCAACAAGATGAACAGCTTTATATCTTCTGTTTCCGTAATTGCGAACAATCAACTTACTTCAGCAGATACATGGAGAAATACCACAGAGACCTACAGATGTGTACCACCACCAGCTTTTTGGGTGTGCATGTCAGCATCAGTCCTGGGGTCCTATTCTTGCCAGTGCAGTTCTGCTTGTATGCCCTTACTGCTTTGCCTTCCTTTTGTTATTTCATTCTTGTCACATACTGGGCAATATTTGGTATAGGGTTTTTTGTTATTATTTTGATTTATTTTATAGTGCTCTTTTCTACCTCCTTAATAAAAACAAAATATTTAAGCAATAAGAATATTGTATTCTTCTTCATTGTACCTCTAATGGCTGTTGGCAGTTCTTTGTTTGATGAAGGCCTGGCAAGCATTAGGTAAATTTGGCCCCAATAGTGAATAAAATGTTTCACTTTTTCTTCCTGAGTGGGCTCTGTCCTGGAGAGAAAAATAGAGCTGGGTCTAGGTACTGCTGAAAGAAGAACAAAGATTCCTTTTGTACTTTTTGATTTCTGCTTTGTTCTGAATCTTTCCCATTTCATGGGGCTAGTAGGTGGGTTTGGTGCTCTGAACAGTAACTACAATCCTCTCCAAACCGGACAACCTCTTAAACTTCTGTCATGACACAATATCCTGTCATTGGCTTACTTTTGACTTTGGAGGAAAATAGGCCATGATTAGATTATGCTTCTGCAAATGCAGCTAGACTTAACAAAAGTTAGATGATGAATAATAGGGGCAAACCATGAGGATTTCTTCCTGTAGGAACAACAAATATGAGAGTATCTTGTCTAGAAATCAATCTGTATAAAAGTATCACTCTTACTTTACCCTTACTTACTGTACAATGACAGTTCCTATACTCTGATAATGTTCTCAGATTACTGTAACAGTATTGGGAATATTCCCACTGGTCAAAAAATGGTTAGATGTTAATATCTCTGTAATGGCCTTTGGCACAAAACATGTTGTCTGTTAGCAGAATATAGCACGTTCTTAATGAAACTACCTGTTCAAGAGGGAGGTGATATATGGGTCCAGATTTCTCATATTCTGGGGGGGCCTTTAAGGGGCAAGGAGTCCTGTTTTTGGTAATTCTGGTAACCAGTTATAAGTCTATCCTTACATATATTTCAATAGTCAGAATCAGTGTCATTGAATTATTAGTGAATTCTTTTGCTGAATTGACTTGGGAATGGAAGAAGTTGTTTTAACTCTCTCTTTAAATACTTCCAACATTTATGCATCATTTCCTTGACTGTTGTGTGGATGTTCTTTTACTCTGTCATACTTACAATCAGGGAAAAGAGATATTGATCACTGCTAATGAGACCAGTGTGACAGGCAAATAGGTCTTACTCTTTAGTGCTCTTTTCTAATCTCAGACTACAAATTGCATAGCCAGGTCAGCATTGAATAGCATGCATTCATTCAATGACTTCTAATTGCTTTTCTAAGTATCATTTAAAGCATTCAGTCATAAAAATTTCATAAAATTCTCATTAGTTATACCACAGTCACTCTTGCTTTAAAATTAACCTAAAATATGTCGGAGGGAAACAGGTCAAATTATTTTCTCATAATTTTGCTGTTTAAGAGTTTTGCTTCAAATTTCAGCCAGCAAAGAAGCCTGAACCCAAAGGTTCCTACTCACAGTTTTATTGAACTCAAGGAACCCAAGTTATCACTTCAATAACTGCTTCCTCTCATGAACACAATAACTTAATTGGCTTTGTCTCAAATTTGTAATCTGATATAGGATTCTCCTGTTAGCTTCACTTCAGTCTTTCTATATATGGGTGTTTCTCATAAGCCTTTTGCTTGTTTAATTAGTAGTGAGGAACACTTCTTAGATGTGAAGAGTGAGAGGTATAAATTGGCCATTAAGGCAAATTTTTCAGACCAATGTAAAATCATACATTGGTAGAAAAATGGCTTTAAATTGAAAGGAGAGATTAGATATGAGGAAGAAATTCTTTACTGGAGGGGTGATAAAACAGTAGAACAGGTTGTCCAGAGAAGCTGTGGATGTCCCATCCTTGGAAGTGTTCAAGGCCAGGTTGAATGCAGCTTTGAGAAACACGGTATAGTGGAAGGTGTCCCTGCACATGGCAGGGGGTTTGCAGCTAGGTAACCTTTATGTCCTTTTCAAACAAACTATTCTATGAATCCATATTCAGGATTTTACATTGAATTGTCTTAAATTTTGATACTGTTTAACATCATGACTCCTACTTATATTAGAAAGATTTTCAGAAAAAATATGCTACTTTTATTGAGGCACCATATGTCATGGGATTTATTCAAGGTCTGTACACAATAGTGATACAGGACTTGTTACACTTCAACATGAAACATTAAAATAATACTACACTTTTTAGGGACTGTTATACAAATGAAGGGATTTCAATGACAGAAGATCAAAGAAAACCAAAGCTGTAAACACTCCTGCAGAACTTCACCCACAAGCCAGGTACAAGAGTAGTCTCTAACTATCTGTTAATTAGAGTTTACCAAAATCAGGCCATATATATATATATATATATATGTGCTGGTATTTCCTTTTTCCTACCTGTCTCTTTCTAAAAAATAGCTTCTTTGTATGCTTAAGATAAGCTATTTACCCAGCTTCAGCATGGCTTACATTTCTTGTGTTCGAGAAATACTAATTCCCTCTCCAAAGAAATGAAAAGTCAGACAGAAAGTGGTACCGTGTCCTACAAGCCTCATATGAGGCCTCCATGATTTGAACTTAAACCAAGGTCCTCTCTAGAATGGAAAACTAAACCCTTCCTGTACAATCCAACTCATTAATTAAAAGACCCTTCTGATTTTATGGTCCTAATTAAGAAACCTGTAACTGCAAAACTCTTTCTTTTTTCCTAATAGTGTTTCTGCTGCCTATCATTGGTTGTTTTTTGGATAAAGGTTGAATTATGTGTTCCTTTGAAGGAGCTGCCACTTCCACTCACTCATCAACATCCTTAAATAAAGTTATTTCTCATTTGAATTAGGAGAACTGGAATCATTTGGTGACAAGTATAAACAAACATGGGGTGGGGGTGTCCCTGTTAAATCACCCACAAATATCACTGACTTTCTATTTAACCTCTCACCCTTTCAGCTTCCTGGGGTGATATGAGCTAAGGAAAACAGGAACCGTTACCTCTTCACCTTATACTTACTATTGTTAATAATAATAATACCTTATTATTGCATATAAAACTGCCAGTCGGAATGTACACTGGAATAACACTTATTCCATTAAAATAATACATGCGTGTCCTGGTTTTGGCTGGGACATATAATTAGAACCTTGAGAATACATAATTGAATTTTTTTTAAATCACTGGGATGTCAGTTATTGTTATCTCTGTCAATGGAGTTGAATTTTATGGTCATTTTCCACTTGTTTTCAATCCAAACATATCTTATTAATATGTGGGAATGCTAAGCCTTTTGCCAGATTTTGACGCTTTCATGTTACACAGGCATACACCTATTATGAACTTTTATAACCAGCCAGCCTGTAAAAGTAACTTTTTTTGTCAAAAAAGCTTGATTCTTAATAAACCTGCCTTAACATTTCAAGAATTCAAAGCCAGAGTATAGAGAGATCAACTTGGTGTAAGGATTTTGTCTTTAATTCAGTGGGAGAAGCAGCCTGCTGTTTTAATGAATAACCACAAATGACTGCTATACTAGCAGGTATTGATTTCAGCGGGGTCTACTTGTCTCCTAGGCTACATTTAATATCTGCTGAAGAGATTTGCCTGCTGACTGACTTCAGTAAAAGCATTACATTAGGACTTCAGCCAAACTTGTTGATATTAGTAATTCTCCTTGAAAATGTCTTTCAATCAGCATTGCAAAAAGCCAAAAGCAAGGCGAAGTTTGATTTGGCAAAATTAGAATGAATAGCAGTAAAATACAGAAGAGGGAAAAAAGCCCCAACAGTTAATTCCAATATTTTTCTACACTGCACATAATGAGCTGAGTTAATAGATTTCCTAATAGAAAGCATGCTGCCCCGATAGTGTTGCAAATACACTCTGCACTCCCATGTCACTTGTTATCACTGTGTCAGTGTAGCTGCATAGTCTCCTGTTCAGATAACAGGATAACAGATAACAGGGATAACAGAGAGGTTGTCCTGTAAGAAGAAGAGGACATGGATTCACAGCACAGTTCAACACATGCCCTTGCTTTCCTCTGTTTAAATCAAATGAGCAACTCTAGTTTACACCAGGTTTTGTTCATCCTTCTATTACATTTGAAGTATGAATCCAATCTTAACCTGCATTTTTTTTCCTGACTTTGGTAGTTCTCCTTCAGCCTTACTTTAAATGTTTCCTCTGCTCTGGCTACTAAGAAGATGCATTACATGTTCACATGTCTAAATCTAAAACTGAAAGTTTTGTAAGAATTCAAACAGAGGATATTTTATTTTCGTGATGCACTTAATTTCTTTTCTGCTTTTTGATGCAGTCAAAACCTATAATGTAGAAGCTGGCATCAACTTTTCAACTTTTCCTGCACCTAGAACTGGATTTCTTCAGAGTCTGATTCCCAGAATTTCTTACCACCTGCCACAAAAAGACTATCACAGTAAATTTCCCTGTTTCCACCTTAGAACAAGGACAGTAAAAAAGAAAAAATTGCTATAGTCTGCATGAGATAGCCCAGTACCTTACAATGAAAGGATAAAAGAGTTATCCGAAAGATGAGAAACCATGTTGCATACCACTTTTCCTAGTTCGGTAGAAGATGAAGGATATAGGGCTTCCAAAGTTGAGGCAACTAACTCAACCATAATTTTTATGTTTTAGGAGAGAAAGACATCACAACTCTCCCTTTCAATTTCTTTTGCAAGAAAGATTCGATGACTAACCAGGGCTGTGAACTTTAGTGATGACTATAGTAGGATTTGCTGATTTTGAGGTTTTTGTTTGCTTTACATTTTGTCCACTCATTATGTCTCTCTTCCCTAAAGGAGCATCAGGGTGAGATGAATTTCTGTGGACCAGGGTTCAGGCACTTCTTCAGTTCTTATATGCTCAAGGCTACCAGGCAGGCCAGATAGGAGAGTCACAGCAAGGACTGTGTGCAACTGAGTGCAGACAGCCTCAGAGAAGATGCAGAAAGCAAAGGCTACAGTGTGTAGTTTGCTGCCACTCAGAAAGCTACAGAGCTGGCTGGAAATGAGGACCTTTCACAACGGTGGGTAAAAAACTGCTTATATGATCCCTATCACTGTCCCTTCCCTGAGTTACTCTGAGTTTTCCACTTTAAACAGCTCTGTTGCTACTTTTCTTTGAATTGTGTTTCCAGTAAGTCTGTCTAAGCATCAACATAACACTTTTTCCCTGAAGTGTGTTTTTTTCATCTCTGTGCCCTTGTGTAAAACTCATATTTTGATTTTGTTCGTGCTACCACAAAGCTAATAGCATTTTAACCCACTTTGCACTGTCATGAATGATGACAAAATAGCAAGTAGTGGTAAAACATCTCAATAGATAGGTTTCCTAGGAAACTGAAATTGTCTGAACTTTTTCAGAATCAAATTCAAAAGATATAAATAAAAAGTAAATGGTTGCAAGACTTTTTCCTTCCCATGGTGGTTCTAATGGGATCTCCTCTGAGAATTCGCTCGTATCGTTGGCCAGAAATCTGGATGAATGTCCTCTTCACGTTACTGTGTACTGTAATATTCTCCTGCTGTTCTGTTCCAAATTAACAGGCAAATGAGAAACAAAATAATACCTTTTATACAGAAATGTATATAACAAGATTTCTTTTCTATCAAATTTTAAGAGGTGAATTTCTTGGAATTTTGTCATGAAATTTTGCCAGTGAGTCTGCTTTTTATTTAGAACAAATAAAACTATATATAAAAAACCCAGAGGAATACTACAGGTGAAAGGGTAAATTCCATTTCTAGGACTTGCTGTTTCTGATTTTAACTTCATTTCCCTAACAAAAGTTGAAGAAGTTCTTAATGAGCTTGACATAAATACATTTTACAGAGTTAGAGCAGCAAATCAGACATAAATGTTTTTTAAACTATGACAAAAGACCATTTTCTAAATTGGATTGAACTGATGATGGCCATGATATCTTTTAGTATAACTATAGTTGCTTCAGTATAACTAAAACAAACATACAGAATGGTGGGGTTCTGGTTTATTGTTTCAAGTATTTTAGGGCCAGAAGCTCTCATGTCTGAACTCTTCTCTAAGACAAGCACACAGAGCCTTATTGCAGCACCAAGTTCAGCTTGAAGTTCATTGCATCCTTTGGAAAAACAACCAGCCTTGATGCTAAGTGGGCAATAGCAAAAAATTGTTCTCAATGATATAAGGGTTTCTTACCCATACTTTTAAAAATATGAGCCCTTTCCTGTATTTGACTGATTAGCTCTAAACCAGATCTTGCTGTACTGCTGTATTCATACACTGCTAGACTAAAAGCCGACAGTTATCTATTTCCAGAAACTTGATCCTGTGCTAACTCTCCTCAAGTCATCACTAAAAGACGTCTTGGAAAAAATTAATAACATTCATTTTCCTGGGCCTCTCAAGGCAAGTGAGACTCACCAGGTAGTGACCCTGGACCACCTCTACTGTTCCTTCTAGGACACCTTCTAGTTTGGACAAAGGTCTGTTCTCACGCAGGAATGAACGACAGAACTGGATATATTCTGTGTATGAGGCCAGACTCCATCTCGTGCAAGGAGTAGTTCAGTGTTATGTTTCCCTGCTAAAAAAAAAAAAAGAGGTGGTGTGAGTTATTATTCAGTGTGCTGTGATCACAAATGTGACACATTTGACTCATTTTCATATGCTCTCTTCAGACTTTTTATTTTTTCTTCTTGTTCTTTTGGTTCTTGTAAATGATAAGAATGTGTTTTTTGCAACAGATGAGGAAGACAGCTATTTTTTCATTCATACATCACGAGTAGGAGGTAAATGGAAAAAGGCAGATCATTTCTCAGGCACTTTAGCAGATCATTAAATAGCAAAATAAAATATTTATCTAAGTTTCAAGAGCTGATAAGAGAGCAGGAACAAATAATGAATCCATACTTTCTGCAGAATTTAAATGTCTGTTATTGTACAGTTTCCCTAAATTTTACTGAATTTTCCAGATTAATTTTTTTTCTGTTTTAAAATACAATCTAAAACAGAGTTAAAGCAAGTACTACCTAACTAACAAGTCTGCACAAATACAAGAGAGAAAGAAACTCAGTATGAGAATGAATGACAACAGGAGAAGCACTTTGATATTTACCAGAAAAAAATTAAATGCTCTTTAACAGATTTTTCTACAGCCTTCTCTGCTGAGGTACACTATATTACAAGGTTTCTCCTGTGCATTTCTTCCTGGTACTGGGATTTTAATCCAAAACCTGCTAAATCCAGTCCTAATATATATATTCACTGAAGATCAGGTTTTATACGAGCAGAAAGCAGAAAAAGGCTTCTGAATTTCTTTTAACACTTGCATTATAAAGGCATTTCGATCTGTAGGACAAAGACACCCAAAAGAGCCAGTTATGATTTGCAGTTTCTAATTACTTGCTCTAGGACAGCAGGAGAACTCTGCATCTCGTTTTTTTATATTTGTGTAATCTTCTCTTGAGAGCAGTTCCCAACATGAGCAACACTCCCCTATTTTCATAACATTTCAGAAATGTGCTGGCCTATTGCCCCTTCCACCTCTCTGTCCTCAGGGCACTGTTCAGCTCAAATTGTACTACTGAGAGTGAATTTGGCCCTGAGCACTTTGCCAACAATATATTAGCTACGATCCACATGTTATATAACTCAAGCATGGCGAGTCCCTATCCTGCAATGCTGCTGTGCCCCTGGGCTTGCAGCTAAGCACTTTGCCATCTCAAGCACTCCTTCCATTAACTACGGAGCTCGGGGTGCTTTAGTGATTTTTTTTTCTCCCTTTTCTGATGGTATGTGCCTTTGTCTTGTTGTTGTTTTCTTCTTCAGCTTCTGGCATCCTTCAGCTATGGAAAGATACAGATTTGTTTATGTACAGTAAGTCTGCTGCTTCCAATGAATAGCTTGCAGTGCAGAAAATATGACACTCTCAAAATGCTCCATTAGTGAAACTTTCTCCTGTCAGCTGCCATGTGGGTCTGATATCACCAGTGTCGCTTTTCATGTTTTTCCTCAGAGTTTGTGCACTTTGAAAAGTGCTATAACTTTCTCTTATATGGGATCTCTGTTGGTTAAAAAGCTGGAATCTAGGAAGAATGCACACAAACATGAACAACATGTTGGTTGCAAATTCAAAGTATATTTTAACCAGGGGCTCTCTGCATGTTTTGCAAACATTAATTAATTACTCATTCTGTGAGGCACACACACGTTATGGTCTAAATTATATAGCTGAGGAAACTGAGGTTCACCAAGTATCAAGGCCTTGCATTTGCAGGGGTTGGTTACCCACTGGTCCCAACAAATGAGAATTAAAAGCATTGAGTACTTGCAAATACCTTCCTGCAAGGCTACCCATAAAAAGCACTGCAGATCTGGAAACAAACTAAGAGCCCTAATTCCCAGCCCTACGTTCATTGTTTCTCCCATAATTAAATGAAAATGACACTGTTCATGATGTTTGCCTCCATCCATTTAAGAGATCCTCAGTTACTGACCACGGCCAAATCAACTACTGTAAAAGTTGTTTTAGTGTAGATTAGCCAATGCTTATCATGGACTGTAAAGTTTCTCTGTTTTCAAGAAGATGCATCAAGCGACTGATCTCCATGATTCAAGAAAATAGAAAAGTTAAATCCTGTCTAGTGAGAAAAAAAAACAAACAAAATTTTTTCTAATCTCTCTGACAATATTCTATGTTGATGGCAAAATACTCTGCTTGAAGTTCTGCATCTAACAATATTTCAGGATAGGGGAATTTCAAGGGTAGTTTCTTCTTTTTAAGGTTAGACAATTCTACTTTGATCTTAAGTGCTTTATGAAATAGGTAAAACTCGGAGGAAAGTCCTCTCCTGCTGCCCAAGCATTAGGGTGTGGTCTGCTTTAGCCTATTCTGTAATAAGAGGTATTTGCTTGTGTACTAGTTTGAAAGCAAACCAGTGAGAGATTGCAAGTCAGAATTACAATTTAAGAGGAAAATTAAAATAAATGCAATAGTACAAAAACACTGACGGAGTCAGGATACAACCTGACACCCTGCCAGGCAGGGTGGTGGTAGCAGTCTGATTAAATGGTGGCTGCAATCCTGTTGACATGATAGACATAGTTCTCTTGAAGCAATGGTCTTGTAGAAGGGTCTGGTCTTCCTCTGAAGGTCCAGTGGTGGTTATGTAGCTCTTGTCCTCTGGGAATCCAGAAGATAAGGACTGACTGTGGTGTTCCAAACCTCAGATTATATCCAGGTAGGAAGGTTTGGTTCCTCCCCCTAGGCGGGGCATCTCACAATGGGATGATGTAATTTTATGAGTCATGCAGTGAGGCTTGGTGGGCCATTAACAGAAGATACCACCCGAGAGGGAGTTATCAGGGATGTGTCATGGAAGAGATAAAGAACACTGCCGCACCTGGTTTTAACAGGTGGTGATAGAATACATACTTTTGGTTACATCTTACATTGTAACCTAAGACAGCTTGGAGCAAAGGCTGGAGATTATTTGCTATTCACATGATCGAAGCATCCTTTTTATTTGTAACCATAGATATTGGGGCTACCAGGATCCTTTTACACCACTTTCTTACACTATGTGTGGTGTTTTTTCCCAGATTTTACACTCTGATTTTCAAGCAGAACACATTAAAGATACCAAGTAAGACCAGGGAGAAAAAAGGAAAGATATTTATTCTTCATGCATTCTTTTGAGATCTGATGATGAAGGATTTTTGTTGTGATTCTTCTGTGATCTGGTGGTTCCACCTTTTGGATAAAAATTCCATTCCCTTTTTATCCAGCAGCAATACATTACGAATGAAAACACCCATCACAGAAGCACTGACATATGTAATTTTTGCAAGTCCTGGTTCTATTCCCTGCAACTGTGTTAGAGATGGAAAAAACCATTAAGTTTATCTGAATATAGTTGCTGATATGATTGTAGGGATGTATGTTGTTTGAAATCTGAAGCCTTTAGTGTATGTAAGGTTTCGTTGAATATATGAATTAAATACAATTTCCAACTTTCACTGTTCACTGTTTAAAACTTCCATAACAAATTAAGAAAATAATTCATAGTTTCTGTTGCATCTTTTTTTCCCCTTCAGCAGGAAGATATGTTGTTTTAACAAGGGATGTGATGTAGTAAGTTTTCTTGACTGTTTTTCTTTTCTTTTTTTTATTTTTGGAGGGGTGAGAAGACTGTGATGTGGAACCAAGAAAGAAGGGATAAGGTTATGCAGAATGGAGGATTTTATTAAAAGCCAAATACTATTCATCCATTCATTTCTCCAATCTGACATTTGTAACTAAATGGAGTTAGAATGTTGACACCACCTCTTTGCATATGTGAATTCAAATGAATTCTTTTGCCATGGAGAACATTAGTTTAATTTTGTTCCTTAATTTAAAGCCCAGAAATCCCTGGAGATGTTTATGTTACGAACTCCTCAGGCTAGATAGCATGATATCTACATCTTGCACAGCACTGAACACACTATCAGATTTAAGAAAATAATAAATAATAATAACAATAAATTGTACACACAATAAACCATCATTTTCCTGGCCTTAAAGTGTGCCTGGCAAAATTTCAAAGGTCTGGAATTTTTGTCTGAATACATGTGTTGAGTCAAAACAAAGTCTTCCTTTTAAACAAACCCATTTCCCCAGAATGTTTCAAACCCAACTTTGAAATCCAGACTTCAGGATTTAGTATCTGGAGCTATGTGAGTTATTTCCATGTTTTCCATGTCTCAGTCCACTCAGTTGCTAGGAGAATACTAGAGCTGATGTCAGTGTTACAAAAATATTTCCTACCATATTTTTAATATGAAACAGTGTTGAATCTTGTGAATATATATTTTGTTCTTAGCTGCTTTTATTGTGAGGGCCCATAGGAAAAAAAATTCAAAAAAAGCAACAAGAAAAACCACAAACCAAAATAAACCTCAACAACAAGGCTTTGGGTTTTTTTCCCCTCATCGTCTGATTCAGAGACAAGAGGATCTTGCTCTCTGGAAACTAAACATGACTAGAAGAAGAGGGGGAAAAAAAGACCGGAAAAGGCAGAACTTAAGAATAATGCTGAACTTTCAAACCAAACTTTTTTTTCATACACTTTTAAGTCATGGTTTTCATGACCACCTCCTACTGCCCTTTCTAAGCCCATAAGGCCTGACTTAACACGGCCTATAGGCACTGAAAAATCTTTTTTATGACTAGCTCTCTTATGGTTGACATACCCTTGTTTCATAAAGTTTCCTGCTCCCTTCTGACAGACACCAACCTATCCTCTAACTATGCATTCCTTCTGATGTCTCCATCAAACCAATCCCATCATCTCCCACTTCATTCTATTCCAATGGAACTCCAACGTAACACATACATCCTTGAAGTATCCTAAATTCTACATTGTCTGTCAGTGGTTAACAGACCTCCTGGAAGTTCATTTGTTAAAAGGCATTAACAGAAGACCTAGCCTTTCCCCTATGAGTTAGTTATCATCCTTAATCTTATTTCTTAGTCAGATTATTGTATGAATGAAAAATTATAAAGTACGTTTTCCTCTGCTGATTCAGTTTGTTGTTCATGTGGAGTGTTCTGGATAAGACACTATTTTTAGTTTTTGAAATATAGCAAGAAAATACATTTAATCAGAGCTGACAGATGTCTTAATGAAAAACATATAAAGGGAACTATAGAAAATAATTAGAGCCTCTTACTGCCCAAACTCATTGTCCAAATCATTTTAAATAGTCAGCATGAGCTGTAACTAAAATAAAATTGCAAAATTGCATTTAACTTAACAGTGATTTCAAACAACTGCACAATAACTAAATATTGTTCAGAATTAGTTTTTATGGGATTTGGATAACTAATTCACCAAAGCTCCTTTGAAAATCCCAGCCTGAGCTGTGTTAATTCACTCTTGAAGAAGTGAAAGGAATGTGTATGCTAGTGCAAAAGTTAAGAAGGTGATTTTACATTCCAGATAAACACTACAATGTTCTGGACCGGACTGGGTGGATGCCAGGAATATATGACACATTTTCTCCTGTATTGGGGATCAAAGCAAAAGCAAAACATGGCTCTGATCAGGCATTCAGCCATCAGAACTTATTTCCACAGGACACACTTTATACCTCAAGATTATATATATCAGTGATAATCCCTCCAAACCTATTTTAAAATCTGTTTTGGTAAGTCTTTTCAGTTGCTTTTTAAAATAAGACATTTCTATTTACTCTTTGCTCTTAGAGTAATACATTTTTCTTGACTTCTCTGCCACCCATGTCATCAGTTCACAATTTTCCACCACTCTAATCTACAGTAGCGCCTCTGCTAAATTCTTCTAAATAAAATTCCTGGCATTTCACCCAAAGAAACTTTTCTTTTACAAAACAGCACTGGTATTTTTAGAACATATGCAAATCTTTAAAAACACATGCATACCAAATACACTAAGTACCACTTCTTTCTAGTTGCTTGGGTTGCAGCATTTTAGAACTCCCAACAAAGCATCTCACTACCATATACTCTTTACAAGAGTGAAATCATCAATAAACCCAAGACAGACAAAAGACTTTAGCAAAGCCAACATTTGATCACTATTCTAAAATAAAAACGCATGTTCCCCTTCAGAGATCCCTGGTAGGAGAGCAGGTATTGAGTAAACTATTAATAACTTTCTGCTAGTGCTACATATACGATGATTCCTTCCCATCTTTCTGCTTTCTACACAGCAAAGAGCAGAAGACCCTTGGCAAGGCAGAGGCTGCTTAACAGATGCTCAACTGACCAAATGATTTCAGGATCACAAGACAATTCTGGCAGCTGTAGTGGAAAAAATCCCTGAACCCAAATCATGTAAGCAGTGAGAAAATCACCTCCAGGAATCCTTAAGGCAATCACACTGTGTACTCCAATAATTTTAGTGAGCACAAAACATGAGACAAGTTATACAAAAACAAATTCTAATTCCTTGCTGACTCATTAATATGTGGAATTATGTCAGGCATGGACAAGTTGTTCATAAATCTGTGAGAAATTGATGTGAGGAGTTGGGGAAATGGGGAGAGAGAAAAATTATACCTGTTCCAAGAGAAAAGACAAGAGAAATTACCAAAAAAGCTGCATATGGCTGAGGCCAGGCTATTGTTTTAATCAGTTCTGTGTAGTAGGACCATATTGTTCCTCACTAACCCAAGTGATACAAATCAGAATGAATAGTGAAAATCACAGCTCCTTCTTCATATGTTCTCAGCAGTTGCTGATGGCCACTGGGGCCTGCCTTTCCTTGGGAAGTGCTGATACCAGGAAGGAGAAGCTGGAAGGACTGCAGCCTGCACAAAGGAAAAATCTCTCTCCTCCTTTTTCCTCTCACATAGCTGTGCAGAACCAAATGGCGTAAAACAGCACTTGAATAAATGATTTTATTATGCAGGATACAAGAATAGGAAAGGGCTGAGTAAACACATGCAAAGAATAAAATTCCAAAGCTTGGTGTCATTAAGAGGCCCAGACTCCCCACTTCACATGTCTGTATATCATTTCCTTTCCTACAGAGGTTAAAGTCAGTACCGTGACTGTCAGTATAGGAAGCTGGAACAGTCACATTACTGGGCAATTGTTTGCAGCAGCAGAGCTGTGTCACAGAGGCAGTGGACTTCATGGAAGAAATCTCCCAGCACTTTTAAGAGTTTGCCAGCTGGCTAACACTGCAACATCAGGTTCATAGATTTCTGACTCTTTTTTAATAGGAACTGTATTTACGTGCAGAAAGGAAGGCTTTGAGAATGCAGGATTAAGGTGTGTTTATTTCGTGCCTGATTTCTACCATACAAAGGACTTTGTGTTACTTGTGCAGTCATACAATAGTCTGGAGGGTAATAGAAAACTCCTGAATAGAAGGAAAGAGAATGGTATTGGAACAGGAAGACAATCACCAATTCAAGTGAAATACAAAGGAAGCACTGTGAAGGCCTGGTCCGTAACCTTGACAAAGTTTTACATCATCTATATTTGATTCAATTTCATGATTTATCTGTCCTCTGAAATTAAATAGTTTCAGTAATGTTACTTTGAAAAAGGAAGCATATAAGAAAGGGGAAAGGGAGCTCCAAAGTGGTGGTACAATACGCCTCTTCTTTTGTCTTTCAGTAATATACAGTGTGCAGTCTACAAAGACACTGAAAGTGCCTCCGGGTTTCCCGTTTTGCAGAGGGAAATGTGATCGTACAAGAATTGTCCATTGAGCATCTTAAACCTGGTTCAAAACCACGCAGACATTAACACACAAGTTCGCTTTCAAAATTGCAGAATACAACAATTCAACAGAATCAATTCAACAGAAAACTTTGGCTGCATCTAATAAAGTTCTTTCGTATATGTACAGTACTATAATAATAGAGGCAGCTTTATACTGTTGCACCACTTCCTCTGAACATGCATTTTCTGAAGCCACAGTTAGTAAGCCAGAGAGGAAGGTGAGCTGTGTGGTGGAAAGCAAAACCAAGTTCAGTTAAATGTCTCTTTTATAATGTTTCTGTCACACAGAGATTGTTAGAGTTCCCACTTTTGCAATTTCTAAAATAATTTATTGTCTTCTAATTATTCATTTGTTGGGCTCTGAATACTAATGATAAAAAACAATTTTTAACAAGTTAGCTCTTGCTCTCTCCATGAGCTTCTAGAGAAAGTGTAAGTGCAAGTGCTGCAGGGTTCCCAGCAGAAAGGTTGTCACTCTGTGTGCAGAGGATCTATGATTTCCCGACTGTTGAAGTCTGACCTTAAGTCTGCTAGACTTATGGGTTTCTGAATAGGAATATGGCGGTCAATTTGGCAGTGAGTCAGAGATGGAAAAGTTGGTTCTGGGCTAAAATGAACTTCTAGATCAATTAAACATGCTGTGTAACAGTGTGAGGGTTTTGTTCCATCCATTGTAAATATGAACACCTCCAGAGCTCCTCTCAAAGCTAGGAATTCAAAAGTAATTGGCCAAGTCCATTTAAAGAGATTAGACACAAGCCCTATTTTCTCAGTTCAACAAGAGCAATTGCTCAGTGATGCTGCAAACAGGACTCACATCTTGCTGCCTGTTCTGTGACTCCTGAGCCTCACTCTTTGCTGCCCTGCCCTGGAACATTTTCCAGAATGAGTACAAGCCTTTGTCTTGTAGCTCTTTTGGATTTAAAGTCACTGCAGGAGCAATAAGGAGATCTTCTCTCTTATTTGTCTTGTCCGTGGAAAAATACCATTCCCTTTGGTTTACACCTATGGGTGACTGTGAGTTTTGCTTTTGTGCTTCAGTGAATATCTAGCCTGAATTTGTCTCATCTGCTGAGTACTTCAAGCTTAAAGTAAACCCCTGGCAGGCCATGTTGTGTAGGATTTCTATGTTCCGTCCGCAGAATCAAATCTCTCTTGTTAAGACAAGATTTGCTGAAAAATCAGAGCTTGCAATGCTTGTACTTTTCCACTATCAAGAGATAACGACATGCAGATGCTAGCATGTTCCTACCTGGAAGCTCTGACAACTAGGACAATTGATCTAAAACTTATGCCAAGTTTTGCACTGCAAAATCTTGTAAAGAAAGGAAGAACAAGAAGATGGATACAAATGGCTTGTTTATCTCAAAGGCATGTCCTGCAACTCTTATTCCCTGATTTTATATTATAGAGTGGGGAAAATCTAGGGCATGACAAAAATGTGTTTTGCCATTGTCTGAATTTTCTTTGTGGAAAGCAGGGCACAAAAGGAGAAATGACAGTCTTGTTCCAGCATGAAGCTGATCCACATCCAGACTCAAGAGCTACAGTCTTGAAATATTTGGGTGCACAATCCTTCCTTATCAAGGAAAATCCAGTGATGACGTCTCTTCTGAATCCAGTACTAGATGCTTTTGGAAGCAAGAATCATTTGAGGAAAAGGCAACTTAAGCCTGATATGGTTTCGTTCACATTTCATAATATGTTAATATAATTATTTGCAGAAAACCTTGTGATTTACACTTACTTGTGGAAATGCACAGATGCAAACACCATGTTTTATTTCTTACTATAGATAGGATTAATCAAGTTTATAGTGCAGAAAGCAATAGCTATAGTTATCACACAGTGCAATCTGTTTTCTAGAGTGTTGTCTTACAGATAAGAAGTTACAAATTAAAATTTTGTATTTAGATCAGAAATCAAAATTCCAAAAAATTTACAGTAGTGCAGGCTTTTTTTTTTCTCTGGTTTCATCCCAAGAGTCTGGGACATGTCCACTGAAGCACATAGCTGTGGTGAAGATATTACTGTACCCACTGCTGTCTCATCTCTCATCTTGAGACTGCTAAAGGCAAAATTATCTGCCCACAGTTCAGGCACTCTGTTTCATAGTTTTCACACAAACTGACCTCTGTGGGTAGTTTAAGCTCATGTGTGAAGAGCAGCAGCACAGAGCTGAGCGTTATCCTGCTTTTGCTTCTCAAGGGCAGAGGTGCAAGGAAATGAGCCATGACAGCTGTAGCTGAAAGCTCTGCAGCAGGGCAGAAGGTGGGAGACCACTGGGAAAAAAGCAGCCCACCCCAGCTGTGCACTGTCACTGCTCTGCAGAGCTGCTGCAGGAATTGCCTGTGTGAGGCCCAGGACCTGGCTTCAGCTTCAGAGAACAAAGGTTACCCACTACCTAACATTTAAACAGTTTAAGCTTACACATAAGTTGTTACCTTAAGTGGCTTGAGGTGAGCTTGTAGAGGAGCCTCTGTAAAGAGATCTGAGAGAGAGAAAACAGGAGTCCTGAGAAGGAGGGCAGTTCTACAAAAGGGTGTCTATTGGCACAGCACTAGACCTCACAGGGAACAAATGCTGGTAGAATGAAAGTAATGTGGCTACCAGCAGCTTTTGCTGATGGGAAGAACTGCAGATCTGCAGTGTCTCTGGTTAGCTAGCAGACATTATATTAACTAAGAACTATGGGAAAGGAAAGCCCTCTGACAAACAGACTATTAAAAATGCAGGACAACAGTTCAGCAAAGGAAGAAAGGAGCTTTCAAATATTTATATTTTTTTACACTTGATCAAAAAATTGAGTAAGCTTGATTGTTCATAAACTCCTGGAATAGCTTAGTCTGGAAGGAAGCTCTGCACCAGGCCCACACTCAGAGCACAGCCAAAGCCAAATTTAAAGTTGCACCCAACTTGCAAATTAGATCAGGTTGCTCAGCTATTATCAGTGGCTAAACAACCTGAAAAATTTTTAAATAGCTGTTTGCTAAGGGGTAGCTTTCTCATCCTTTAAAAAAGTGTTCACCGTGCATCTTATTTTATGCCACAGCAGAATGAAGAGACCAGTCTTCGTTCAGCAGGTTACCATGAGTTTGACATCACAAGAGAAGAGTCCTGTAAGAGCTACGTTGAGACAGCAATGTACACACCCAATCCTACTTTAAAACATAGTGACTATAAAGACATGCTGAGGTAAACTGCAGTGTGCAGCTCTGCCTGGGACAGACCTCAGCAAGCATCTCCCACAGCACAGCTAAAGCACCACGCCATGGGATGACTCACAGCATTAGGCAAACTGAAGTAAAAATAAGGCTTCTTTAGCATTTAATTAAAGGTCTTAAAAAGAAAACTATGTTATAGAAAAATATTTTAAGTAAAAAAAAATACAGTCCCATACCATACAGAGAAGCAAGAAGAGACCTGCCTCAACAACTGTGGCTGCATCTGCACTGTTTTCTCTGAAATCACTATGCAGATAGAAACTCATTCTATGCAGTTTATGCTCTCAGCTACCAGGTCAAAAAGTCAATAGAAAAAAAGCCTGTTATGAAAATCTTATGTTTGACTGTAAACTCCATTGAGAATTCCCTGAGGTTCTTAGGAGAATAACACTACTCCGTGTAATTCAGATGATGGGCACACCTGCTCCAGTGTAGAGAAAAATAAAGCTTGAGAAGACATGCTTCCGTGGCTGACTGAAGACAAACAAAAGAGTGTACAGTGAGATTTCCAGCCTCAATGCATCAAAGTAGATTTGGCACTGTTTGTGAGTTCTTACTTTTGGACCAATGTTTCAATCTCAGGTATAAAACCTCTTATTTTTAGTAGACCAGTGTTTGAAAAAAATAATTCAAATATAAAATATGTTTAAAAACACACCTGCATAAAATTAATTGTATTGCTCGATTAAACACTTCTAATTTATTTATTTATTATTCAACCAGAATTATTTAGCAACAAGCTCTAGCTCTTTTAATCTCTCTACCTCTCTGAGAGTTGCTCATAATGGACAATATTTCTGGTTCTCCAGCTGCAGTTAAGAGTGTTATTCTTCCCAAAAGAAAGGGAAACATCTGTGTTTGTATCATGTTATGTTAACCACCTAGCAGCTGGATCACAGCACTAGGAACATAGCCTGGCAACTCTGAAGGACTCTAGAGAATTAGAGCCCAGAGAACATAGAATAGTGACAAGACTTTGGTACAGAGCCATATCAACCTGTTTTGAAAAAATACCATATTTTTAGGGGTGCTTGTTATAGTATCAAAGTACATAAGGTATGTTATCATAAATCAGCTTTACAAGCAAAGCTTGTAAAGAGATATTAGATACACCTAAACTATATTGCAGAGATTGAAACCACAATGTCAAAACTTTTTTTTTTTTTAATGTAGGTAAATTTAAGTTTGCTTACAGAGCAAATTATTATTTAACTCCTTTCTCCCACAAGCCTTAGTTGTCTGGACAGACAAGTTCTGACAAATCTTCCTGGGAGGGTTTAAGGAGAATTCAGTTAACCCTCTGCTACCCATCCCACCCCTTGGAAGGAAATATTGCCTGGCCATGGAAAGAAGTATTTAAGCCAGTAGTAACATTCAGCCCAGGGGAGATAACAGCTTAAACTGGTAGCTCTTTTCTTCACTGTACATGGTTTGGAAACTAAAAGCTTACAAAGACCTCACCTACTCCAGCCAATTCAACCTTGCAGATTATCTCTACCAGAAACTTCATGCATTGGTAGTCCTGAATGAGTCTGGTTTGATGGCTCATAAGGCAGAGTGTGAGCACTGATGCTTTGATGCTTTCTGCCTTACGTCAGCAAGGTTCACTAGGCCCTTGAAAAATAGCTTGATATTTAAACTGCTCATGCTTATGCTTTCTGATGTTTCATTTCCTGTAACTGTGACCTGAATGGCTACTTTTAACTTACTCTAATAATTTTCACTCATGAAAAGCTACAGTCCCATCTCAGTTTTGACAGAATCCTTGGAAAGCTATTTCTGAAGAAATATACACATTTTAATGGCCTTAAATGAAACTGTTGGTTCAGAATAATACATAGAAGTGTGCTGGCACAAGTACTGTGCCAAATTAAATAAGAAAAATTTGATGGTTTTTTATTTAGTCATTGACTGAGAGATTCCTGAAAATTTCTTACAGAAGATCTGCAGAATAACCTCTCTAATGTAGTTTTGTATTTAAGTAGCTTCCAAGGTAAATAAGAAGTCCCTCTGCCCACTCCCTGGAAGCACATTCAGAACACAAATCTCCTCCCTATAGCTGCAAAGCAACATGTTGCACAGCCCTCGTCCTAAAAGCAGTTTATTCCTTCCTGAGCAAGCAACTACCAGGCACACAGATCTGCCTGTCCTGCAGAAAAATTTAAAGTGTAAATAGATGTAACTGGCTCTATCAGATGCACAGCTGGAGAGATCCTGCCTGCTGTGTGCATGCCAGAGAGCATGAGGGTGTCCAGGCTCAGTGTAGGACTCTGTGAATACCCAAATGAGTGGGATATGTCAAAGTAGTGACTGCATATGAAATTAAATCCTTACTTTTGGTAAAGCTGCAAGGAAAAAATAGCTTCATTGCCAGTTAAAAAGCGAATGCATTTCAAGTCAATACCTTTGAGATTATTTTTATCTTTCTTTTTCACCATAATTAATGATTAGACTGAACCAAAGCACCACAAATCTGTTTCCTCTCTCTTCCCCATCTTGTTAACTAAAAAAAGAAAAATGTTTATAGGTCTGCCAACTACAGAAAACTGTATATTTATTTTGTTCACTGGGAATTTTACACACTACAACAATACAGAATTGTGCAAGGGTTAGTAGGAAACACTGCTATTATTTCTAAAACATACATCGAGATTTTATTAGAAAGGTTTAGAGGCTGTGCTTTTGCTTTAATGCTGAAAATAAATTAGACTAAAAATAATTTCTGCTGCTAATAATTTCTCTGATTATCTTTACATTCAAGCACTTACTAATTTTGTTTCCATTATTAAAAAATTTATATTATCCAGCATCATATAGGCTTGAATAAAGATATTCAATATATGTTGCTCTTTCCCCAGCACAATTAACTTGCAGGCAGTATGTGAGCTAGGTCAGCTCAGGAATATCCATTTACTTCTCCTTTGGAATGTCCCACAGGGTCAGGCAGTGCACAAGGGATAGTAGTTTGTGGGTGTGAATTAACACTTGTAAACCCAGTGCACTCATCTGTCTGCATTGCTCTCATGTTTTAAATGCTTTTATGTGTATTGCAGCAACACCCAGCAGCCCTAGACACACACCAGGACTAAGTGTGTCTTACACTACACCTGCACATACCAATCAGCCACCCTGGTTTCAAAGACTAAGCCTAGAGCTTGTCTTCTGGGTAAACACTTGATCGCTTTCCTTCATCCCCACACACACTGATGTTGAGTCTCACTAGTTACAGCAAACAGTTCCAGGGAGGTCTATTTTCAGGATACCTCCTCAGCCTGGAGGTAGGATTTGGACTTTATTGTTCCCAAGGCCTGTCTAACATCAGATCAAATCAACACGCAACTCTGTGACGATTGATCTAGTTTCATAAAACTAGCCAGTACGCTACTAAAGAAATACTATTTCTAGCAGCGATTTCTCACAGTGTGATTGCACAGCCAGTGGATGCACACAAAATACCCCAAAGACTCAACGAGTTAGCTGCCATGAATGTTCAGATAGAGTTAGCCATGTGCTCCAGGGAAGGTAGTCTTTACCAAAGAGCACAAGCAAAAGACGGGCTTATTTGACATAAAGTTGCTTTCAAGCACTTCAGAAAATCACAAGGACACTATTATGACAAAGATAATGATGAATATTTTCCAACACCTTGGCCGTTTTTACAATTGTAACATTTCCAAATGTGGAAATGTTACAGTGCTGCCATCCAAAGTCCATTTTACAGTCTGCCTGACTGCTCTGTTGGGCTTTTTCATAGAGCAAAAACAAAGCATAGATAATCTAAAGTAGCTTTCCCACCATGCCTAGAAGGTATCACTGTCTAGGCTCCAGGCCAGATGGCATCATATGCTGCAAATGCTCTTGGTTGCATGGACAATTGCCTGCTGACATTCAAATCCACTCTTCTAGCCTTTCACATCTGTGTTATTCTCCTGGGTCTGTGCCTACACAGATATCATTTAAGATCAGATCACATAGTCATGACAATCAGGGATCTCCTGTCCAGTCTGGTAACTGAACCTTTGACACCATTTCTGAACTTAAATACACAGAAGAAAAAGACAACAAAGGAGATGAAGGCATGGCTGGAACTCACTAGGTATTCTTTGAGATAAAGGGACAGTAGAAAGAGTAGTCAGTATTTAAAGCCATGTGCAGAAATGTCTGAGACTTGTTTTCCAGATTGGTATTTTGACTACCTTTTAAAAGTTCTACTTCCCAGGTGCAAAATCTCCATTGCCTTCCAAAGTCAAAACCACCTACCGCATCTGTATGCAAGACTGACCTTAAACTGTCCAGCTCCTGACAATACAGGTCTTCCATACTTCCAGGTTCTCTTGAAATAGGGCTCCTCTTTCCATGATCAAGTAGGAGCTACAGATCGAGAGAGGCTTGGTTTTGTTGGGGTTTTGGGGAGGGGGTGGGAAAGGGGGGATTGTTTGTTTGGGGATTTTTTCAGATTTGTTCATGGCATTGACACTGAAAATACCCATTTTATAAATATGATTCTGACCCTTCCCTAACCACTCAATTAAATAAATGTTTGAAGGATAAACTACAATTTGCTTGGAACAACTATATATAGACACATCTCATATAATTCAAACACAATCATCTGTTTAAAAGGTAGCGTTTAATAGACAGATATAGTACGTTAAGTATAATGTAAACTACTAAGAGCTTAATCAAGTGCTGATAAGAATGAGACTTCCAGTGTGGATACCTAGTCCATGAAATGTCTTTTTCTTAGCATACAGACAAGTGAAATAATAGGAACACGTGAAACACATTGACATATCTCATCTCTTTCTGTGTGTGCTTTAAAATGAGAAAAATACTGCATTTTTCATGTCAGTGAAGATTTGATTAGGATTTTGCTTGGGTCTCTGGTTACTTTCCAATATCTTTTACAAACAATTCTGTCATTCTGGACTCAGGACAAGAATATAATGTACATCCTATACTATATATAAACAGAAGAACCTGTACCTAAAATACATACTTACAGGCCCGAAGATGGCATATTTTCCACCAAAACTGCAGAACATCTTCTAATTCCTTTTTTGTAAATGGAAAACTTGACTAGTTTAAAAGAAGTGCCACTGTCCTGTGATAGGGCATGCATTTCTTACATGGTCTGGCAGAATACCCATAAACTCCTCCTTACTATCTAGTCTTTTTCCACTTTAAAATAATGGAAATAAAATGCATATACAGAATATCAATTTTGGAAGTCTCTTGGTATGCGTATAAAGATATATGTATTTTCCCTTATTTATGGATGCACAAGCTCTACAGAATATCATAATCAACAGCAGATTCAAGAAACTTTTCAAATTAGTAAACACCAGATGATTTATAGTTCACTAATATTTAATTAAAAACTGTATTATTGTTGCTGCATTAAGTGCTGTGAAATTTTCACAGTAAGCTATACAGAGCTGATTGGAAACATACTGTATAAATATGTGGCAATAATCTGCATGAATTATTCTTTTACTCTGTTTTAATTTTGATGCCACAACAAAGGCTACTTTGAGAAAAAGGATATATAACACTGCAAGTTTCGTTTACTATAATTGATTCAGGAAAACTAGGGCCATAGAGAACTTGTAGATCTAAGAATATTTTTCAGAATACAGAACTGCCAAGTCAGACGATAGCTATTAATTAAATATAATGGAACTCACACTGTAATTTTAATAGTTGCACACTAATAACTAAAATATAACTACTAAGATAGCAATCCAAAACCAAATACTTTCCATTTTTCATAATTACTGAAATAGTTTCAACCTCAATAGGAGTTTTCCATGCACTTCCAACAGGTTAAGTACTACTTATTATCCTAACAAACTTAAAAGTTTAAAATTACTCAGGTTAAGCCTTGCAAACATTTGTGGAAGCAAAAATAAATAAGTTTTAAACTCTTTTTATTAAACAAGATTGCTGAAAATCAAAGGAAAAAAAGTGCCAAACAAACAGCATAGCTCAAAGCACAGGCAGACTAAGCAGGCACTTAAAGCATGTGCACAACACTTCAATTAAGCGTCTCTTGCAGCTGAGTTACAAGATTTGTCTATTTTCCTAGAAACATGCTTTTCCAAAACTTCCAATGACCTAAATTATATCTGAGAACTCAACAACCTCATTTTAAAACCAGATGAAATCAACAACGCTTAAAACTGACTTGAGTTCACCCACACACAGCGTGAATTTTTAACTTATCTTTCTTTGACCTTACAAACTTAGTAAGGCTGGAGTTTTTCTGGCTTCAGAAAAATACTAAAAATGTGTAGGATAAGGTGAGATTTTGCAAGAGGATTAAAAAAGAACCTTTCCTTTTCTGATTTCTCGCAATTGCTGGAGACCAGTTTTTTTCACACTGGCCATAAACAGTGTTGCAGTCATATCACTCTCTTCCTTCTATCTTATCATTTTCAAATTTCCACCCTCTGTAGCATTATCTATTTCAGGCAGGTACTTTCTTTCCCTTTCTTTGCCTGTACAGTGTTCAGCTCACTAGGAGTTAGTACATGAATGAGTTTTCCAATGTTTCAACATATAAAATTATTATAATAGTTCTATGCACTTTCTAATTTTGTCCACTCTGAACACAGACAAGTAGCAATTAACCCAAATAAATTGACCAGGAGTAGTTCTTCCCTTATTGAACTGTACACAGTCATTTGCTGCAAAACATGTGTGTTATCCAACCCTTCACTTCATTTGTTTCTGACTTTGTAGCTTGCTGTGGCAGCTGATGACTTTGGTACAGTTATTAACTATAAAGTAATATGATAAATATGCAAGACCTGTCATCTTTGCCATCCAAGCTATTCTGCAGCCATACAAGCAACCCAAAATATAAACAAACATATAGGCAACAGCTGGCTAATTTAGGAAATACCCAGTCTTTCTCAAACTGCAGGGAGTCAAGTAACATCCCCCTTTTGCTCTGGAAAGAATGCTCCTCTGGTCAGCAGACTTCAAACCATAGCACATGGTCCCACAGTGGCTGCTGCTGCTGCTGCAAGGGTCTCATAGGCAAAATCCCCCAAATCTCTTCCCACCAGGTTTGAACCCTGCTCGCTGCGCCAGTAAGTATTTGTGCCGGTTTGGCCAAAATCTAGTAATATAGACCCTGAGAGAAAACCAGGTTGCAACCACCCTTCCCCCTCACAGGGTTTGGGAAAAAAAGGAAATTTTTCCTCGAAGGAAAGTGAAAGAGATAAAAACGATTTATTTTAACAAACACACAGGAAAAGGATAATGATGCTAAATAATGAATTAAAACCCTCGCTATAGAGAGAAACCTGGGAAGATTTCAGAGTCCTTCTGTAGGTGTGGTCTCTCTCCTCCTCGGAGCTGGTCGGTGAGGGCGTGGGCCCACCCCCGGGCCTCGGGGAGAAAATTCTCCTGACGTGTTCTGATGTTGTTGAAACAGTTCAGAAGAGGAGAACGGAAAAAAAACCCAAAGTCCCAGGAAACAAAATTCAGCTCTCTGTCTCACGCCAAGAGGAAAAAAGAAAAAAAAACCAGCTGGTTGAAGAAAAAGCAAGCAGGGTGCTCCCTTCGTGCCTTTCCGCCGTCAGACAACAACTGAGCAGTATATCTTTGTGTCCTTGAGAATCTGCTTTGGAAAGTTCGGCTGGTTTTTTTCAAGCTCAGTTTAAAGGCACAGAAAAGGCACAATATTGCTTTTGGGGCATAGAGCATGATAGAGGATACACATGATAGAGTCACCCCAAGACAGGCCATGTTTCCGGATGTGCCAAGAAGTTCAGTGCCACAGTCTTGATTAGCATGGATCAAAAATCCCCAAACCTGTTTTTCTTATTTTCTAATACATATTTCTTATCTTCAGTGACTGCAGAATTAAAAGAAGAAAACCAATCTTCTTCAAACAGAAACTTTTTAGAATGAGTTACTGGTAAATTTCTGCTTTCTTTTTTTTTCCTAAAATGTTCCAAACCTTAAAAAACAATCAAACTATTCTCAAGGATCTACACAGATCAGAAATTTCTTACACTTGAGCCAAGACTGAACCTGAATTTTAACAGTGGAAAGGATTGTTAAATGTAAGGAGTACAATGGGAGGAAAACACTTAGAACTTTGTCAACTTCATAAGGAAATCAAAGACAAGCTGGAAAAATTACCTGCCTTCTGCAAAGAAATATACTGAGTATATTTTCCCTGAAGTTTTTGAATGTATAAATTCCATATTTTCTGAATTAAAAGGTTTCTGTGAGGGGAAAAAAGAATAATTTCACTCATCTAGGCTATTGCTTCTCCACAGACACACCCCCAAAGCCCAACAAATGAACAACAAGAACACTATAATGGATGACCTAAATTGCTAAACCTAAAAAAATTTACTAAATGTGTGGTAGACAATTTGAGATCCTTTATAGAAGAATAGTAACCCATTATCCAGTCTAAGAGAGATATAGGCTGAACCAGAAGCAGTCTTTTTACAGAACCCATAGGAAGTCAGAGTCCGGTTTAACTGGAAGATAATTAGCTTTCTGATTTTTTTTTAAGCAGCATTCAGTGCTTGTGATGTTTTGAGATGTGCTTTTCTCTAACATACTTTAACTCATATAAATAATGATTTAGTGTATAAATTCGATTCGGTCATGAAGTAGCAGTTGCTTCATCTCTAGAAACACAGCCTTGCTGGGCATAGTTTTTGTTTGCCATGATATCGATGGCTGGTGCGGAGTCTGGCATAATACTGATCTCAGGTGATTTCACATCAGGAAAAATGCATTGATTAGAGGCCTCAAATACAAAGCACTAAAGGCATAGCAGTAAGAAGGCATTACAGCCATTGATACAGGGTTTCTGGGCAAAAACCCAATGAACAGGGTATTAAACAATAATGTTTGCATGCCTTTCGTCTCTTTATTCTCCTTGTGAGTGCTGAGAAAAACGGCAGCCCTTATATGGAAAAAACCCACAGGAACCGCTCAAAGCAAGAGTATAGTAATTACTGGTCTCTCTGACAGCAGTAATATGTGTGAGATAAACCTAAAACTCTTCCCCTGCTCTAGCCAGTAGAAGAGAACATTTCTACTCTTGGCATTTCACCTATTTCATGATGTTGCTTGTTCCTGCTATGTCCTGGACAAAGACATTGACTTTTGTAAGTCATTCTTGCTTCTCTATTCTTTAGAAAGAAAAAAACATTAGTAACTGTGAAATCAAGCAAGTTCTAGTTGGCAGCCATATTTCAAGTATTAATCCTGTTATCTAAAAGGCAGGTCTCTGACATATAAACAAGTTAAGAGCACAGATGATTAAATGCCTGCGATAACCTAATAGCTGTTATGACTGACAGAGGGAAGCCTTCAGTCTTTTGTACTTGTAGTTAATAGTGGTCATCCATAGCATTACTTTAAAATGGGTTTTCCAGAGCAGTCTGTAATTCATAATCGATTTGTTTCTAAATGCATGATTTTCAATATACAGAAACCATACTTTGAAGATGTGTAAGTGACACTGTGACTTAAAAACTGAGTGACCTAACATCAGCAGAGAGGTACCTGAGGATAGATGCCACTTTCAACAAGGGCAGCCTGGAAATAGGATATCAGATTTCGGCTCCCTGCCATTCAGCACCACCAAACCCTATGATCATTTACTTGAATCAGGTGTAGAGAGTGGTCTTTATCTATCATGAACTCTTGGAGAGTAACATCCCAGCATTTCCTAGGATGCCCTAATAAGTAGGTTTCTAACCCTATCCCAGAAAAGTCAGCTACTGACAGAGGCAGAATCTACATGCCAGAAACCACATTCTACAAGGGCAGTCTCAACCAAGGGCAAGTTTATTTGGAAGCTAAATAGAAGGTTTTAGTAAGCACAGATGACACCTTGATGCCTAAAAAAGCCTACATAATTCAATGACTATCTTATTGAATGATACATTCAAAGGTGGCTGTACCATAAACACTGTGATTTGTTCCCTCCTCTCTTTAAACAGCCATAGAGCTGGGCACTTACAAATGCACGCATATAGATGCAAAAAGACTGTTTTCTGGTTGTCTTGGGGTGACTTTATGATGTTGTATCCCCTATCATCTCTCTATGCCCAGATATGATCCTGAGCCTTTCTGTGTCTTTAAAACTGGGTGCAAGAGAGACAGAAAAAAACGGAGCGAACTTTTCAAAACAGTTTGTGCTTCAAGGACACAGAGATTAGTTGCTGTTGCAGCAGCGAGAGGGGAGGAAGCACCTTCTTGCTTTTCAGCCAGCTTTTCAGCTCCTTTTCTCTGGAGAGAGAGACATGGAGAGTTGAACCTTGTTTTCTTGGACCTTTGTTTTTTTTTTTTTCCTTCTTCTCTTCTGGACTGTTTCAACATCAGAACACATCGGGAGAGTTTTCCCCCTAGGCCCAGAGGTGGGCCCACCTCGACCCAGCTCCGAAGAGGAGAGAGACCACACCCACAGAAGGACTCTAAAATCTTCCCAGGTTTCTCTCCAGAGTGAGAGGTTTTATTATTTAGCATTATTATCCTTTTCCTGTGTGTTTGTTAAATAAATAGTTTTTTTCCCTTCACTTTCCTCCGAGGAAAATCTTTTTTTTCCCCGAACCTGGTGGTGGGAGGGGTGGCTGTAATCTACTTCCCTTTGAGGAGACGTTCCTTTTGGACCTTTCCCTGAATTTGGCCCAAACTGGCACACTGGTCTCATGTAAAGAGACAGTAAGAACAGTATTGCAGTATGTCCCCTGGGACACGAGTACCTAAACCAGTAGGTACTTCTGATCAGCACAAGGAATCACAGAATCACAGAATGGGGTTAGGTTGGAAGGAACCACAGTGGGTCACCTGGTCCAACTTCCCTGCTTGAGCAGGGTAATCCTAGAGCACATAACACAAGATTGCATCCAGATGGTTCTAGAAGTCCCTTCTGAGCAATTGCACACTTTGTGACAGCATAAAGCTATCACAGCCCTAGTTTTTATGCAAATTAGAACCTAACCTCCAGATGATCCTTCATGGAAACATTTCTGTAGGGGTTACTTCTGGATTTTCTGCAGTAGCAAACAGCATGACTCTCCGACACTGTCCAGGTAATAAATTTAGTAGGCAAATTGCACTAGCAGCACAGATGCAACTTGCAAAGTTCACTGCTCCTCAGTTTGAAAGGAGATATGATTGCCTTTAAAAAGAAAAAAAAAATGTTCCTAGGACTGCTACTGTGTAAGCAAGAATATCAAACACTGTTAAAGCCAATCTTTGGTATGTGCTGTAATCTTGAAAAATTGTGTATATATAACCATATATGTGATTATGCTTTGCACCTAAGCTCTGTTGAGAGCATGGGCCTCTTTTGGACTGTTATTTATTAACTGGAATCTCTGCCCAATACAGATAAACACAACCTAAGTACTTTTAAACACGTAGGTCCTTACAACACTCAACATGCAAAGAGCATTCTGCTCTATACAGGCACAGCAAGTTCCCAAGTGCTTTTGCTGAGGGCACAAAGAACTGCACTGATCAGAGCTCGATGCAGAACCTGCCCTGCACAAACAGTTCATTACTCGCATTGTACTGTCCTGTGCTTGCACCAGCAGACAAGATGAGACAGCGATTTACATGAGCAATCAGACAAGTACTCTGTGCTCAGAACACATTACATCTGTGTAAAGACTAAAAGTGCTGCTGTACAGTTGTCACTATTCCACCCTGCGCCAACAGGCTAAGATTCTTATAGGCTCTTTGCTTTTTCCACAAGGCAGATAACAAAACAAGTTGTGCTATTCATATATTTAGATCCTAGGCATGTGCTTCTTTTCATGTTTTATCTTTGGGAACCAACAAGCAGCTGTAGTAGCCTTTAGTAAGAAGTTTGCTGAATTCCAGCCATACTTATTTCACAGCTGTGCTTCTGAACCCTGTGTTACTCTCACAGCTTTACTTACACTGCTGCAAATGACAGCCCTTCCAATGGACAGCTCTCACTGCTGGGGCACAGCTTTTCTCTTCGGACCACTTTCCTATCTTGTAGCTCTAAGAGTGTGTAAAAGACTATGTAAGAGAAAATCAGCAGAACAATACAGACTTTATTTCACTCCCTTTTAGGTCATTAGGAAACGGTGTAATTTCTTCAACAGAAGCATGAATTTTATACATTTAACACCACAGTTTCCTCACAGAATGGATTCATTACTAGATTGAGGACAGCTATTCATGCTATTTATAAAAGTACATAGAATTAATAAGAAACAGTAGTGCTAACATCCCATTTACTATTTAAAATACTGAAAGTCTAAGCTCAATGCATGCTCAGAATCCTATATCCTGTAACATATTGGAAACTGCAGACATATTTAAAGAAACTCATGACTTTGCCATTTCCCCTATCTCAAAGAACTGCATTGAAAGTTGAACAAACTGTTATCCATAATTAAATTCTTTCATTAAAGATACATTGAATTTAAGTCAGTCTGTTCCACAAAATGTATAAAATAATCTGCATAGAGTAACTCTGATGTTATTTCTATCCGTGATTACAATTATTTGACTTAAAATAACAACACTATAATTTGTTATATGAGAAAACACAAGCCTGTGCACAGTACAACAGCATCCTGGTCAACGCCTGGAGAAACACTACCACCATCATATACTGTGGGAAGAAAACCCCCTTGCAGTAAAAAAATTCCGTTCTCACAACCCTGAGAGGGAAAAATGGTTGTTTGGTTTTTCAGAAACTACTGAAAATCCTAAGCTAATTACTATCCATTAACAAGAAAAACAAAAGTTGAATTGGGATAAGTGTTGGGTATGTACTGTATTTTAAAAACTACTGGCTAAAAAAACCCTGGTGAAAAATCTAATGATGCTGAAAGTTCTTAAGTATATTTTATTACTTCTTTACTTGAGTGGTATTTTCTGGTCCCCATGCATAGGTATGGATGTTAAAAATTTATACATGGCTTTGATTTGCAAATACAGTCATTACCCTGTAGTCATCAAAAACCAGACTTGTAAATATGCAAGTAATATAAATAATGATACATTGATAAAAGTAGTGAATGTTTACTTCTCCAGAGAGGTATGCTGAGCTTCCTGGAAAAGCCTGCTTGAGATGTCCTAAGAAAAGAACCTAGACTAGTTAAAGTTAAGTGGTTCTACAACTCCAGAGAATATTTAAATTATGGATGGGTTTGGATTGGTTGCCTTGATCATTTTGATCTTTATATCATTAATTTATTTGGATCTAAAATGTAGCTGTTAATGACATCAACAAATTTCAGGACAGTATAAGATTAAATTCTCGACACAAAACCTTCTTTGCAAAGAAAAACTAGTAAAAATATTACTCATTTCCTAGAAAAATCCTAAACACTAAACTACTGTGAAAGGAATATTTTTTTTCAATACTCAAATATCTTTGCACCGATTCTGACAGATGTCACTTCAGCTTGTACATATTGGTGCAGTTCTCAAGCCCATGGAGCTGGAACTGAGGGCCTGGCAACCATTATCTTAGATGTGAAACATGGCTGTCAGGAAAAATGATGGCCAGTCTGCCTAGCGGTCACAGCTGTACTTCAGCCAGATGGTCAATCTAAGACTAATATTTGTCAGAGATAGAAGGGAGGAGAGAGGAGTCCAGTAGTAGGAAAGGGAAGTCCAGACAGAAACACAAGGCTTCATCTCCTGAGGAGGAAAGGTCTTAAGGGGGCAGTAGAAGAAAAAACTAAATATAGAGAGAGATTCTTCTCTCACATGGAGTAAAATCCTGCAAGCACATAACACAGTTCTCACTGACTTTACTAGAGCTGTTTAAGACTGAAAAAAGAGAGCAAGCAAAGCCTTGCTGAGACATTCTGGTATAGCAGGGTTCTACAGCACACTACAGCTTTTCAAGCACTCATCAATACCTCAATCCAAACTCTTTTACAACAGACTCAAACAAATCTCAAGGGTTTTTCTGGTACTCCAGTCTAGGGAGCAGCTCAGTCAGGGTGAGTTCTGCCCTACTCTGAGGGCAGGTACTGCCCTCCCTCCATGCCCAGACATGGGCTGCCACCACCCCAACATACCCTGAGCTGTACTGAGGACAAGAACCAACACTTCTAGGAAAGTATGTTGGAGTATTTCAGGTTTAGTTCCCCAGTATGGTTCACTGCAGAGCCACTGCAGATTCACTGGAGATTGCTGTACTGGCATGGGGAAGGACAAAATAAGCACCCAGGAAGAGGGAAGAGTAGAACCATTTCTTTTAGCAAATTCTTGTCTGAATTTTGTTAGACATTTGTTTATTTCCTCAGAATTTTAGTTGAAAAATAATGGCATAATACTGTGACATTATAGCATTATATGTCATGTTTAAACCAGGTTCAGCCCACGAGATTAATGAAGGGCATATTACAAAAAACACTATGAAGTTCAATTCTAAATATGAGGAAAAATTGGATGACTCATCTATGATCATACACACAATGAAAGCACGTTAAAACAGCGTCACTTTAAAGCTTCAGAAAAAGATTATTACTGCAGCTTGGTTCCAAAAAAATGTCAAAATAACAAAGAATATACTGCATAACCAGAGGATTTTTTCCTCAATTTTCACACCATTATAATAGCACTTTCACAAAAGTTCAAATTAGATTTGGTTCAAGATGTTTTAATACTGTTTCTGATTAGATGGAAAAAACAGAGAAGTTCATACATTTTGCAAACACCTACCACATTACCAGTAAGCAGGAGCACGCTGACTTGGTTGCCTTGGGAACATTTACTGGCTGCAACACTTTTGAGGAATTTTTGTTTGTTTTCTTTGTGTTTATCTGCTGCCTAACCACCCCTTTGAAAGTTTTGTGCAATTCGGGAATGGTCAGGCATGTTTTCAAAAACGTGTTCCTGAGGTAGTCACACGCGTGGGCTGGTGAGGAGGAAAGGCAGCTTAGCCAAGGTGCAGTTTCTGCCAGCAACACAGCACTGAGGCTGAAGTTATTTCCTTATAAACTTTACATTTCAAACAACATGATACGTTCCTTCTTTGGATAAATTGCCTAGAAATAGCACCTTCCCAACTGTGAGCTGTACATTTTGTACATCTCAGTACTACTACTCGTGTGATGACTCTTTAAAATGTACATTTTGTGTTTTTCCCAAATATTGATTCTTGGGAGAATTCACAGTAGATTCAACTTTTATGAGATATATGGGGAAACAATGTGTTCTGTCCATAGTTTCCTTAAGGGTCCAAAACTACAGAAAGCAATGATCCTATTAAACTGTTGCATGAATATGGTCAAAAGCCAAATAAGTGCCTATGTAAATTCTTGGTTCCTCTGAAGCCAAAAAACTTACAACTGTTTCTGAAATATGAGAATCTGAAACATAAGTTTCAAGTATTATTTTCAATTAGCAGTGAGACAGAGCGTCAAAGTTTTGAGTTCAGAGGATATGGTACAAAGGCCATGGGACTCAATTTATTTTAGCTGGGCATATGCATGTTTATGCAAATAATTTATGGATTATTAGGCTTCTAAAGCAATATGAAATAGGAATTTGCTTCAAACTTGCAAATTGCACTTCTCACCATTGTTCCTCAGTTTCCTTGGAATGCATCTAGAACAAATTTAATCACTGTGACTTTGCCCCATTGAGTTAACCTTTTCTTTTTTCTCCACCAATGAAACCCTAGGCTCATTCAACCAAAGCAAACAGAATTATCAAGGTGTACACCTGTGTAAACATAATTCAGCTCTGCCTGCTCCTATGCCAAGGTTTTCCTGCTGTGATGATTGACTGATAATTTTTGTTTCTTTATAGCTACTCTGAAGTCTGTTGTAAAATGTATTTCTGAAGTGAGCAGCAGCACTAGCTGTGTCTGGGGATTGACCACCAGCATGGTAGACTTAATTACTTCTAGTGAATCGAAAGGAAACAGTAGTATATAATTTAAATTTAAGAACAAAGGATGCTAATACTCCAATTCTCTATTATGCGTTTGCCTTTATAAATCTAGATTTCACAACATGATGAAAGACAACCTAAAATATGAGGGAGTACAGCTTATTATACAAGTGTATTTTGTCTGTACTTGAACTAAATGGCAGCCTTTGATTCTGCTTAATGACAAATCACTTTTAACTGAGAACAAAGAAGTCTAGCCATAATTACCACTTGGACATTGGTGATTTGTTTTAGTAGCTCGTGTCAAAAACAAAAAAATAAATGGAGCAGCTACAGCCTCTTGCAAGGTGCTTATGTACTTTTTATTTGTCACCTTTTTAAAAGTCACTTCAGGTACTGCTTATAAATGTCCCTTTTCTGAATCTTAACAAATAGCAGCAAAGTCTGTATAACATTTATTTATGAAACAGCAGATTTAATAAATGCTGAACGTACAGCTATTCTTTACAAATCACTTAAACCAAACAAATCAAGATTTTTACTGAATAAAAACTGTGTTTATTTCCCCTTATACATTTTAGAGTTTGGGGATACATGATCTAAAATATAGTACCTGAATTGGGCGCTATGAGAGAAGCTGACTTTATAATAGACTTCTTTTGGACAATTGAAGAGTGACAAGGATGGATATCAAAGTGACTCTAAACTTCCCTAACTTTGCTGATAAAATCCTATAGGATGTTGTAAAGTTAGGTAAAGTAAATGTACCTTTTCCTAACTGCTAAAAGTAATCGCTGCTAACTGCTAATAAATTGCTGATGAAGGGATTGTAACATTAGCTCAGATGGAATATTTTATTAGGACTGCTTGACATGGAGTTAATTTTCTTCAACAAAAGAAAATGTTTTAGATTGGTCCATGTTTTAGATTGGTCACCAAAACAGTGCTAACACACCAATGTTTTAGGTATGTCTGAGCAGAGCTTACACAGCAACAAGACCTACTCTGGTTTTTATTGTGCCCCCCAGCAAAGGGCTGGGAGGGGAGGCAGCCAGAACAGCCATCCCAGGTGGTCAAAGGGACTTGCTGCCAGCCAGGGTCAACCCACCACATGTATTCGTGAACTACAAACACACAGTACAAAGAAGCTAGGAAAGAATATTAAATGTGATCCTTAGATCCTGACCATTAAAGGGGTCAACATTAAGCATCAGTAATATAGCAAGAGAGCTGCTTTTTAGCTTTCTTCTCCAGAAGAAAAACCATGAACTTTTAAGCAAACTAGCCTTGCTGTCTTGAAGGATTACTATAATTTGGGGTACTTTGAAGTGTTTCCAAACATGTACACGGAACTGCAAGGGAGAAAAATTAACACACAGTGTTTGATAGAATAAGTATCGCATAATATATGAAGACGAATACAAAAGTCTAAGAAAACATCTCAGCCATTTGTAGACTTTCTGCCATGCAGTCGTACTAAGGTGCTATATGAAGCACTTTTATTATATCAGCCTTTAATATCTTACTTCTATGTCAGACAGCCAGTCATGCAGATTTTTCTCTTCCTTGTAAGTCTTTGAAGCTTGACTGCTGAGTGAAGTAAATCCAAGCTTCTTGTTTTCCCATTTTCCTGTGCCAAAATGCATTTCTCTTAGAAAACTAAAAAAGCCTTCTGATTTTATTCTACTCAAATCTGTTACTTTCGTTTTAGTCTTTCCCATGACCAATATACGGCAGAGAAACAGAGACAGTTCTAATGAAGTCTTTTAAAAGAAATACCCCAAACACAAAATTCTTTCCATGGAATACTTCAAAGAAGTAGCACCACTGCTATCTTGTGGAGAACATGAAGTTTATGAAAGATCAGGAAGTCACATTCCCTGAACACATTTGAGTAAATTCTTTTAAGAGCAGAATTTATTTCTGGTCAACAGTGTCAGCAGCACCATTAGAGAAATGGAAGAAGAGAACTGATGGATCAAAGGGCTATGTTCCTCTTGCCTCATGTTTAGGGTGTAAAAGTTTGTTATCTAATCTATTCACATCATCTCCTTCTATTGTCAGCGGAAGCCAACATAATTTTCTGAAGAGGATTTCAATGTCTCTAATTAAGAATATTGTAGAATGAAGTCCAACACTCTTTTCAATGCTAGAGAAGGCTGTCACTCTCCACTGACAAGATGAAACATCTGGCTGCTTAAAACCAGGATGTGTTTCTTGGGGGGGATGTTTGGGTTTTTTCGAATGAATCCTACTCAAAATCCACAAAGCTCCTGAGGGTCTGTACATGTCCCTGAAATTGCAGGACTGGGATCATAATGTAATTTGCCAGTCCTTTTTCTTCATTTGCCCTACTCACTTGTTTGCCAAAACATTCACCTTGCATGAAAATAAAAACCTCTAGGCACAACATCCAGATATATTTTGGCCAGCAGGTTGTTCAGCAAGATGATGCATTGGGATTTCCTCACATAGAGCTCTGGGCCCAGAACATGTCCTCCAGCTGAGCAGAATCCAGTATTCATTTTATTGTCACTATCGTAATTTCTTATCTTTTTAACAAGGGACCTTGCAGTTGCTGTAGGCAATTTCAGGAGCAATGCAATTCCCTGACATCACTTCCCACTCTTTCAAGCAGCTTTTGCTCATTGTTTCTTAAGGACTGAGTTTCTGCTGCACTCTCAGATCACTGATTCCCATGGACATCCAACAGTGGTAGCAAAAATGTTCACGTTTGATAAAAGTGCTGGGAATTTCCCCATCCTTTAACTAACTCCATAAATGCCAGCACCCAAGAGAAAAGTGCCAACACACTTTTCCTGGTCTCCTTATTCTTGAGAGCTCTCAGTGGCCATGTCAGAACCAGACAGTTCCTCCAGGATCTCCCATTATATCCACTTACTTTCATATATATCCACATATATATCCACTCCCATTATAACCACACTACATCCACTTCAGCTTTCTGTCTAAAACAGTGAATTTCTTTCTCTGTCTCCCACTTGACAAGCTGAAAGCTGCTCCTTTCCTTTTGGACACTGCTAACTGATCTTGTTGACCATGTAAGTCAATACTACGTAGCAATGAATCTGTTAAAGCATTTCCAGTGTATCCTTCCATCTTCTGTATATGAAGAAGACAAATAACTGGAAATAGAAATACTGGCCTGTGTACATAAAACATTGTAAAAGACAACAGTATAATTTTGTTCAAAGTTTCAACAAACAGTAGCATATGGCAGTGTGCATTGTTCATCTTGGGTATTAATCCTTGGAAATTGGATTGTACGGATCTGGAAAGAAAAATGAGAAAAAACACTGGAAAAGAGATAGATGCAAAAAAAGTTAAATCCAACAAATGTCTGTCCATAGAAGAAGACTTGGAATCACATGCTTTCAAAGGACCCCCTCTGGAATCAAACATAATATATCCCTTTCTCTTTTTTCTTTCTCTACAGAATCAGTGGCAGCACTTCCATTTCTCAAGCTTGTCTGTGGTTACGTAAACTTCCCTGAATGCTACTGAAGGTCTCCAGTTTGTTTCCAAAACACAGAGGATCTCTGACTACGGTCACTGCTTGCCCTCCCATTCCATACAGAAAGCCTGACAGTTTGAAAGCATGATTTGAGCGCCAGGTTACAGAAAAATAGAGCAATGTTTTCTAAATTAAATGCCAGAATTAGCAGAAGGCTCTTCTATATGCAAAAGGCACAGCATGAGCTGAGCTACTTTCAGAGGTCTGCCCCTCTTTCAGCTGTACAGCATTACGTGTGCAATGTCTGTTCCACTTGGGGAAGCCTCTGTGCTGCTGCCATATGCAAGCTAACAATGAAGCAGAGGATTCATTCAAGACTCCAGGTAATCATTTACATGTGCATTTACCTCCACCCTCCCACAGAATACCTCTGTTACACATTTCATATGGGAATAGTGAGGTGACGGACATGCTCTCCTAGTATTTCAGCTGTTTTCTGTACATTAGGTCAAGCAAGGCATCCCATCATTTGAACATTTACTCAGTCTGCTCCCACTCCCGTACATTCAAGCAGCTTCAGGACCTAATGCCTGTTCCAGTCCTGCTCGTTGTTATGCCACCAGTTTGAAAGAGGCAAGAAAGAGAGGTTTCTTGAGCAGTTCTTCCAAAGCATCTCAAAAAGTGACCCACTTGAGTTTTAAAGAACAATTCCAAAACAGGCTCCCAAAAGCATAAAAGAATCATTACAGAAGTTCATCACCCAAACCCTTCTGTCCTGTGGAAGCACATGGCAAAAAGCTTGGCTCTCCAGCACTACCCATCTGTCACAACAGCTCATTCTATGCAGTTGAGCCAATAAAATTCGGGTGTATCAGTCTCCAGAACACTACTTATCATCTGTTCCCAAGAGAGAGACAAGTAGCAGACTATGTCAAAATGTTGGCTTTGTTCTGGGAATGTGACCTAATTCCATAATATTCACTTGCCTAAAGTTCAATTGAGGTTTAAGAAAATGGTGAAGAACTGTGTTTTGGTTTTTTTCTCAACTATCCTCCTGCTTAAGTAGATGAGATTATAAAAAATTTGTAATCTCTTTAATCTGACTGTGCTTTTAAGAAAAAGTGTGGTTAAGCCCTAGAACAAGCCTTCAAAAGTAAGTGGAGATGGACTGAAGTTAGGATGGCAGCAAATCAACAGGTATTACAGCCATCTACTACTTCATTTGCTTTATAGTGCTAGGCACAGGTGTTTCTCCTATCCACTACTTTCTACAAGAAATACATTTCATAATGACTTTGATTTCATATTAAAACATCTTAATACATGAGGAGAATCTACTTGCCTGAAGGTACAAGCAAAAGTGAGTCAGAGAGACTCAATTCTGTCAAAATTTGCACAGTCCTGCTAACACACAGGGAAAATCCAGCTGTCTCTTTCCCAGTGACAAAGTTATGGATAGCCTCAAACTGCCTCCAGCAATAAATTTGCTACACACTGCACCACCACTTGACAGAAAACTCAGTTTGAGCTAAGAGGATGAAAATAAATTAGTTTTGAAGCTTGATATAGCAAAACATTATTCTTTCAAAATATAGTTCAACAGTGCAAGTTGAAAACCAATGCAACACCAAATTCTAGATTAAAAAAAAACAGATCACATTATAAATGCAGCCTGCTAAAATGATACTGATCATTACCAGGGCAATTTGGGAGCTTCTCACAGTCCAGACTATAGCTTCAGCATAGCACTGATTTTCAAACTAGAATAGCCATAGTAAGAGAGGTTTTTTTAAATAATCCATATAAAAACAGAGAAGTACACATACAGGTGTCAACCCCTGCAAGTCAGTGCAGATACTGCCATTGCCTTTACTGAAGCATTTCATTTTCCTTCAGATCAATGAAATGTCTTCTAAATGCTTTTTACTCCATTAAACCAAATGTAGACAAATGCAACTCTTGTCAAATGCACCTTTTGTTTCATCATTATGAATGTTAATGATGCACATCCATACTGGGTCCATTGCACTCAATAAAGCACAGCACTTCATTCTTCTGATGAATGCCCAAAACCTGTAGATGTTTGGAAGCACAGTCACCCAGAAGCTGCACTCAGAGTGATCATGAACAGCCTGTGGTTGGTGGCCCCTCTATTTCACAGAGTTCATAGTGCAGATACATGCATGCAATGTAACTTTCCTCAGAATGAATTTCTTCATCTACTTCATACTAAAATGCACATTTTTAGAGAAAGATATCGTGCTTATGTTTGATGGATAAAGTTTAATAACACAACATAAATTAGCAGTGCAGACTGTCATGGAGCACACACATTTTTACAATCTGAAATTATAAACTTTATTTAGACTTCCACAATCTTTTAAAAGCACCTGCTTATCAGCACACACTCTGCAGCATACTATAAGGGCTCTGATACAGCACAATAAAGATAATTTTGTTACAGGAACTATTAATTACGAATTCGCAGTACCAGATTAAATCTGCAGGGACAATTTGGAAATGAGATGCTTACTAAATGTGGTTAAATTTTTTTAGTTTTCCCTAAAGACTTACTACAGCTGAATGTATCTCTGTCACTTACTTGTTTCTAAGAGATCAAAAGACGAGCAGAAAATCCTGCTTTCCAGAGTGACTCTCATATGCATGTATTGCACTTCCTCCATCTGAAAAACATCTTTTCAATGCGGACATTTCTCATGCGAAATAATTAATTTGGGCAACATTCAGTTCTATGGACCAGAAAGGGGAGTGCATCTGCACACAATGGAATAATTCAAACATTGAGTCATAGCTACAAAGAATGTGATGTTTTGCTCCCTTTTCATTTGCCACCATCTAATAACTTATATCTAAAATTTAACAGAAACATGGAAAACCCCAAAAGTGTACTCTTGGTGTTAAACATGTATATCTGCACTAAACATCTTACAATAAATATTTTAACACACCGCAAACATTCCTGTTGCCTTATTTTGAACATTGTTCTGAATTTTATGGGCAAAAATCAATGCTACGCTTTTTGAAGGTCTGCCAATATTAGCTCTCAACTCATCTGCACCTTAGAAGGTTCTCTACTTCAAGCTTTGGTCACTATCATGCAAAGTTAAAATGGCTTGTTTCTGGGATTCAGTGCTTTAACACAAGCACACGTGCACCAACAATCGTACACAGCCATGCCAGCAAGTCTGTACAAGTTTACTCTAGTACAAAGAATTACAAAGCAATCAACTCAAGAAGTTTGAGAAGTGTACACAAAGCAAAAACAAAAGGTTACCCCATTAAAAATACATTGTTGCTCATTCACCTGGTTGTATTTTTCAGTAAATAGCCCCCATTCCCCAAAATACAAGTTCAAGAGGACTAAAAACTTGCTGCCAATTGCTTCAAAGGAATTTTTTTCACTAAGACCCAGATTGTTCCAAATCACTAAACTGAAGTTAATGCATAAAACCCACAACAACATTGTACAATTTAATCCTGCATGCAGTATTTCTCTCTCAGAGTAGAAACCAAAATGTTGCCTTTTTATTGCTACATCTTTAACCATGTGAGAATGAATTCTACATCATGAGAGTGAATAAGGGCTGAATAATATTACCCAAAATCCAGATGCTATGTGAATAAAACAAAATAGTCATTACTGAAACATCACAGCATTTAGTTATTTATAGACACTATTCAGGCTCCACCACTAACAAGACAGCGCATGCTACAACGTTCTTTTTGAATAGCCTTTCAGAGCACTTGAAAGATCTATTTTACAAGCCTGTACCACCATCCAGAGAAGAGTCATGTATATAAGGGTAGAAGTAAAACACAGGAGGCAAACACATACACTTGAAGGAATAAAGAACATCTAATCACTTTTCATGTAAAAAGAGCGTTGAAATGTTTTCATGTAATACTGACATTCACTCTGAGAGCCCTTCTCATAAAAGATCTATTACCCTCAGAGATGCAGCATTTTGGAAACATGTGCTGATATTTTCTAAGAGACCACTTGAAGAAAAAAAAGAAAACTGCCTATCTCCAGCTGGCACAGCCAATCCGTTGTATGTCTTTTTCTGACAGTAAAGACTCCAAGACAAACTTCATCAAGAAGTATTACTTCTTGTTATAAGAAGTTGCTTTTGCTGTTCTTGGCCTAAAACCTTCTGATCTCATTGCTTTATTCAAGGTGGAAGGAAAGACAGAGACTCACAGGCAAGCACAGACCTACTGAACTCCTCAGAGGATTCACGCCCAGTACAGAATTACCCCCCTGGAAACACATCTGCCTGCACAGCTGGAGCAGCCCACGCCACGTTGCACCATCAGTCCTCCTTTGCTCCTTGTGTTTTACACTGCTATTTTTTCCTTTCTCATCCTGGTGCACACACAAACTTGCCTACACAAGCCAGTAGCCAGGGGCCACTATCCAAAAGGTAATTTGTACTCTAAAACTCACACCTGTGCTTTATCTTCAGCGCTGCTACCATGATACTCTTTGGTTCCCAGGTAGTGAGCCACACTCCTGACCAGTCAATGCACAAGCCTCTTGCTCCAACAGGTCCATGGGCAAGAGAGGCCCAGGGGCAAAGGGCCCGCAAAGATCTTCTTTCTGATAGCAGTGGAAAGGTTATTTTCTAACATTTGTCCTGGGAGGCACAATGCTTACCCAAAAGTAGAGAAGGAAGCAGTGGTACAGCAATTCTGGCCACAAGCATGGAGCTGTGATGGCACTGTTAAAAAAAGTGATGGGTCAATGTGAATAATGCCTTTGTCTGCCAGGCAACTCTGCCATCCCTGTGCCATTAAGACAACATGGCCACATGCCAGACCTAAGTGTACTCTGTCTCATAAACATGCCAGGCTCATATGAAAGCAGTATTTGATTCAACGGTTCTTTCCAAATGGATTTTTACGTGCGAACGAAGTCATGACTTCCCCTTGACTGTGTCACTTCTGTTGACCACAATGAGATAAATACAGAAACATCTGAAGGCAGGAGCTGACACAGCAGCAATAGTTGTAGATCTCTGTTCAGAAAAGAAGTGGGACAGATAATAACCACGCTGTTTGACTCCTCTCTATTTTCCTGGTTTTGGAACAAAGCTCCATATTGTATGAGCAGACTCCTAAAAAATACAATATGTACAAAACAGCAGTGGTGTAATACTGCTATGAGAACCATGAGGTCATTCCATAAGAATGATGCTATGCTCTTCAGCTACATAATTAATGAGCCAGAGGTGAAGAAGTTTTTTAGGGTTCCCCCACTTCATTCTCTTTCCCGTTGCATTTTTATACACATTGTTCTGCCACATTCACAGTCCTCCAATAGCCATTACAGGATGCATCTTAGCCAGTGAGTGAAAACACTGGTAAAGGAGAGAGGGAAAAATTTTATTTGGCTTGGTTTTGTTGTTTTTTCATCTTGTCAATACACTTTTAAGAAGTTTTATTCAGTATCTGATCAGGCTTTGACCTTTCACTTCCTTGGCTAATACTCAGATTAGTAATGGTGTCTCATATATAATATGCGCCATCAGATTGAGTCTAGGGAGTTTCAGGACAGAACCACTGATGAGATACTATTTACTCCCAAATTTCTCTCACTATTGCTGGCCAGGCCGCCTTGTTTGCACTGTTCATTTTTGTCCTCAAATTCAAATATTTGTTTGATATTTGAATTTCATATCTGCACTTCATATATATTACTCACGTGATTCCCTTATGCCCCCATAAATATTGGTGACTCGGGTTATCAGCTATGGGGACGATTTAATGTTTCAATGTTGCACAGGTCAAGCATATACAGAACACCTAGAACAGTGCTAGTAACATTGCTGTCAAAATGTAAGCTGAATGTATCAACTGTGTATTCTTCCAATTCCTCTGCCCTCCTACAATTAAAAAATTCTAAACTGGATATACTGCAGAGTGTTTAAAGGCCAAGTCTTTGTCTTTCCAGTCATTAGATGTATTTCTGAAATGACTGTAAAATTAGGTGTTCTATAAAAAACAAATTATTTTTCTATGCTGTCATTTCCAAAGGAAATATGCAGCAATATAAATTAAACATTAAATGCAAAGCTTTTCTGTGAGGCTACAGAGTCAGAAACAGAAATGTAGATAATTAATAGAATATCTGTCCTTGCACATTCACGTCCCTCTCCAGTAGGTGCCATTAATCTTTAAATGTGTATGAAAAGGACACACAAGTCAGCACACAAAGAGCATGTATTAACGACACTAAATAAATTAATGACACCTCACATGTCAGGAAAAAAAAAAATTGTACTTCTAATCTCTCCAAGCCACTTCTGCACAGTAACCTTTCTGCTCCCGTTACAGGGACAACCAGGAATTCCCAGAAACCAGGGACAGAGGAGCAGGGAGAATCCCAGCCTACTCCAAATTGTTTCAACTTTTTCTAAGTGATTATTAAGACATCTTCAATTTTGATTAACCTATAAACCATTTTGTCTTTTAGATAGATGCACTTAAACATCGCAAATGGAGAAAATCATAATTATGAATTGAGTCTTGTTGAGGCAACTTTTCTTGCTTCTGGCAGAAAAGTTCTTACAGTCTGTTCATTCCCACAGTCAAAATGTTTATAGTGAGGAGGAGACATACCTATACTTTGAAGCTAAACAAAGCTTTTTAACAAGACTAATTCTGATTGTAAAAATAAACAGTGAGATGAAGGAACGACAACACCTAAGTGTTCTTACTCCTTATCTGCCACAAGATCTTCAAACACTTCAAAACCTGATACAGTCTGTTACACCTCAAAACATGCTCTGTGAGGACAGTTTCCAAGCAACTTACTGGGATGGCTCATGGGTAGCTGGATATTTGAAATTCCTTAGCTCTCTCCTGCACCAAACAATCATTTTGCCAGGTAAAACAGTTTCAGAATCGAAAAAAAACCAAAAAACACCAAAGGGAAAAAAAACCCCACAAATACAACAACAAAACCACCCCAGCACCCAAGGAAACCCACTACCAAAGAAATACCTCAAGACTAAACATTTTCTGAGCTTCAAGTCTTGATGCTTGCTTACAATGCGCTCTGTCTCTTCACCAAAGGCTACGCTGCACTTCACATTCTTGGGGTGAAACACCTCATTCTAATCTTTTAGTTCCCTCCAGGACATTCATGTGGGTTTGGAGGAACCCCACCTACATTTTTATTCTACATTTTTACATTTTATTTTTATTTTAGGCTGCACCCAAGAGGTTCTGCAATGCAAAAACAGTGCCTCCTCAAGCTGCCAAAATTTTGCATCTTAAAGGCCACATGCACGGTCATTCCATCTTCTGGTCTTTCTCAACTCTCTTATGGACTTCCATGTGACCGTTTTCAGACTCTGGTGCCACTTGTTCTTCACAAAAAATTCTAGACAGGTTCATACTTTACTTGATTTTTTACCAAATTTCTCCAGTCTGAAAAGAAGAACTCTATCTCCTGCCTCTGGCCTCAGGTCACACAACTCCAGCAGCCACATCTCACACAGGAAGACCTTTGAGACAGTGTTACTCTGACTTGTAGGTTAGAAGTTAAAGTCACAAAGAATGGGATTAACTAAAGATGTCTCAACTGCTTTTCAGTAAAACTTTTCAGTGTAGAAAGAGGATTTTTTTAAAAAAAATCTGATATTTGTGATATTTTGTCTGAAATACTCTAAGTTTAGAAGTTTTTCATTAAATTGAAGGTTTGCATTAAAATGTCATGAAAACCAGACAGTGGGTAGGGTTTTCTGGTTGAAAATTTCCATGTGAGAATAATAATAATAATAATAATAATAATAATAATAATAATAATAATATCACCTTAGCCTCATGGACAGATTAGCTAGTAAAAAAGAAAAAATAGGGCAGAGCTGCAGAACAGTCACTTTCAGACTTTACCTTAATCATATGATCATCCCTTTGTAACCCTTCAGACATCTCAATAAAAAAATACGTAAATTATCTGGCTAAAAATGCAGCAATATTTGTTACCCTGAAAACAGAAAGGCATTTCACCCAAAACAGTAAAGTCGTGGGGATTTTCTGTACTCTAAATTATACTAAGAGTCTGTTTACTCAGACGTACGTGAAAACAGTATCCATTTTCCAGAGATACCTTGTCTCCTTTGCAAAGAAAAAGTAAATATGGCTTCGGAATGTTCCTCCTTAGATCTGTATTTCATGATAATGTGAAAATAAGAAAGTAGTGCTACACCTGGCTGGGAATTATCTGAACAAAAATGGTGAAAATGAGAATAAAAATAACATCTTAAAGATCTTTTTTTTTGTGGAGGTGCATATCTCTTTATATTAGATCTCTAGGCCCTAGGTACGTTTATAGTCACATTGGAGAATTATTTGGCCAAAAAGCACATCATCAGACATCTTCTAACATGGAATTAAACACTATTCCACTCACTTATGGCTGCTCCATGAAATACAGGGAAATAAGTTCTTCTGCCTAATGCAGGCAAGGACTTAAACATTATAACAAGCAAAAATTATTGGGTTCTGGGATCCAAGCATGCTACAGGAGTTCTTTAACTACAGGATGATTCTATTTCTGATAGCACTGGAGAGAATCTGCCTCTTATTTTTTTGTTCTCCCTACACAAAAGGCTTCAAAAGAGCGCAACTTTCCTTTAGTTAATATTAAAAAGAGAAAAAAAAATCTCTACAAATGCCATGGGTATGAAAGCTGATATCAAGAGCTACAAGCTCTCTAGGAAAGAACTGCTGCCCAACAGCAAACACAGATGTAAAGTTTCATCTCACAGGACTGCAGACAGCAGCTTTTTCAGTCACCAGCCAGACCAACTGCCCAGAAAGGAGCTCTGGCCCTGTGAGAACTGCGCTGAGATCTGCATGGTACAAGCCTGTCCCTGAGCTGCCCCCTTCAGTCACCATCTCCTGACACCCAAGATACATTTCAGTAAAAATCACTCCCAAATTTATAGCTCTAAAGGATTTTCCCCGATCAGGGAATAGTGGCTGGGCAAAGTGTTAGCCAAGGGGTGAGATTTCACTTTCCAGCTCAGGTAATTCCAGTCTGCAACCTTAAGAGGAAAGATTCCCACCTCCAAAGCTTTCACCACTCCTGCCTGCACGCTTCCTCTTCTTCCTTCACATCTGCTCTGCTGTTTCATTGATCCCTTTTTTGTGAATTAAATCAATTCGCTAACCTGGCAGAAAAGTAACCCAGCAAAAACAACTGGATGGTCTCCCATGGAGCTGCTGAGTTAAACGGCTTCACAAAGTGAGGTCCAGAGCCACCAGGGAGTTGGGCATAGGGGTCAGCCTGCAGGAAACGGCAGGAGAAGAGGTGGAGCAACACATCCCCTTCACAACGGAAATGCAACACTGACCCAGCTCAGTTTGCTCCTGAAACAGCAAAGTGTACCCAACTCAACTCTGCAAAAAATTCAGGGAAGTGATCATAATTCACATTAAGTTGGTTAAGGCAAACTTTTCTTATATGCTGTGAGATCACTAAGTTTGGGAAATAAAGGTCGTTTTTTATGAGACATGAAATTTAGCAGTTTCTAATTACCCAAATCTGATGGGCTTAAAGGGTTACAGCCTTTTGTAAGATTTGCATTTGCTTCAGTTAAATTAGGATCAAAGGCTGGAACTTTTACCATTCTACTATAATTACATCATCTTAGATACACGCCTACAAACATAAAAATACTGCCAGCATTTGATATGGAGAAGCATATTTACACAAAGGGCTGTTTTGAGATGCATTGCTAGCATATTCCTATTTCTGCTATTATTCTTGATTCAATCATTACTCCTGGCGGGTTTGACTGAATGAAAGCGTAAGACCACTTGCACTAGAATACTTATCAAGTCATCTTTGCACTCCACAGAATAATGAGTTAGAACATCCTGGGTTTGATGCCAGGTTCACATATTACAGAAAAGGGAAAAACTAATTTAAACTTTGATTTTAAGTGTATTTGTATTATCAGTAAGTAAAATACAGTCATGAAACATTTAAAAGCAATGAGCTAGGACAAGAATGAAATGGGAATACTGCAGTACGACATTTACAAATAATTTACGTTACATTTACAATACTGAATAAAGAAAAGAGTACAGGTCTTGCAAAACAGCCACAATTTTTTTCTTAGCTCACTGAGACGCATGTTCACAAGACTGTTATAAAAATATTTGCAGAATTAGAGTTTTGATGTGCTCTCTAAGGCCAAGAAGATTAATGGGATTCTTTGGTAAAAGCTTCATCAAAATTAGGGAGGTTTTAGCAAACTTAAACTATTTCTTCTTTATACAGTAGCAAGAATCACAGCTGTAGATCAAATTACATTGACAAAAAGAACAGAAAAATTCTGTACTTTAAAAAGCAGGTCATTCTTATTTCTTTTTTCCTTGGATTATCTCACTGAACAGCACTACTGTGCCTATTGTCCGAAAATACAATCTGTGCTTGTTTCTGGGCTTTGTTATTCTGAGTGGCTTTCATTAGCACACTTGTCATTGACATATCCCAGGTTTAAATACAGGCAAACCAGAAAAGTTGTGCTTCAGAAGTCCCCATGAGCAAGCTAAGGTAGAAAGTACTGTTTCATATTTCAGATACTCTCAAAAAATACATCAAATCAAATGAACAATGACTAACAGCCCACCTAAACTTCATGTAAATTGGAATTCTCCAAACAAGATTGCTCACAAAGGGAGTATTGGAGCATGCTAAATGGGAGCAATTTTTGCCTTTTAGCACCGCAATTGTTCATCATAGGTTTGCCATAAGTTTTCCTGATTAATGAGAAAATTCCTGAAATTCATCTTTATCATTCCTGTTTATTTTCTCAGTGTTTGCCAAATGCACCCACAACAGAGCACATGTGGGAAGGCTGTGGAGCACCCTGGTCACACCCAAGGCACAAGTTCTGACAGAACTCTTTTTCCTGCTCTGATGGGATATGCCCTCCTGCCACTTCCATTAAATTAAGGGACCCTGAATATTCAAAGTAAATTATTTAAGCAATTAACTTTGCTGGGGAAAAAAACCCCACTGTCTTCTCTCTGACAATGCATTGAACTGGTTCAGCCTGCCAAAAACAATCAGCAAGATGTCTGGATCAATACATAACAGGTCATCAGTCACAGCGGAGGATGACCAGGCTAGTCCTTTCTAGTGTCACCTTTCCATTACATCTATTTAAGGTCACATAGCATAAACAGTGTGGTTTCATTCAAGTTCTTTTTGCCTGGGTATGAACCAAGACCAGAGAGCCCTGGAAGCTGAGATGTGTGTGGGACTCTTGACTCGACACTGAAGGCAGGAGGTGTGCTGTGCCTGAGGAAGGAAAGCCGACAAGGGATAGTCTGATGGTTAAGGTGACTAAGTGACCCTCTCTAAACTCAGGTTCTGTCTTATTCATCTTGCTCATGTGTGATGAGAAAGAGGTAATGAGGGCAGCTTCTCAAATACAGTTACTAATTGTGTGCACCCCAGTTTTTGGCAGATAAGTGAAGCTGCCACGTTATTCAATAGAACATCCACCTAAAAATCCTAATCCAGTAAAACGGAGCTGGATTTTCCCTGCCAGTTTATCCAGGTGCACAGCCTGCTACCAGCCCCTGCCTGTACCTCGTCCCACCAGCCAGGGTTCCCAGCTTGCACATCTCTCCCTCACAACAATCTCACAGGTAGCTCTCGTGCCCTCAGCATCTCTTCAAGGTGGGGATGCTCCCATCTCACCCAACACTGACACAAAACTGTGCCCTGCTGGGTCTTTTGCACCAGAGTTGCCCAGAAACTGAAGGTCTGATTCACTGCCAGGCAACTGCAGACTTCTGACAGGATAATTTCTCAGAAAGCCTTTGCACAAAAAGAAGTAACACAATCACGAGTTATTCCTTCAGATTTTCCTAAGTGATATTATATACCACCCAAGACACAAATACTTCAGATACACTGAGTGTACTTGACGAAGAGTGCAAATACATCAGTTCAGCCCTCCTGAGCCCACTCTTGACCATTCTGCTGGAAAGAACATTTCTAAGACCACAGTTCATCCATACTAGGAAAAAGCGTGGCATATTCAGATACTCTATTTAATGCAGTAAGATCTTTAGTGGCCATTAACTGAAAAGTTTATTTGCTAGTTTATTTATGAATATAGTTTTACCTTAAGGGATTATCCATCCAAATATTCTATGTATACTATTGCAAGTGTTTATAAATACATACCAGAAAACAATCCCAGCACAATTAATCAGGAGTACCTTCTAATATAACTGAAGCCAACAAGCCAGAAAAATGAAGTCTATTCCCAGTTTTATTTGGAGCTGCATGAGTGACTCCTTCAATAAAAGATTGTTGTCAGACTGTGATGATTTACAATTCAGCACTGTCTTGCGATAGAGTACCAATTATGCTTTAAAATTTACTGGGTTTTTTCAGTATTTAATACCACTGTTTTCCACTTTGAGCTTCTGTTTTAAATAATAATCCTGATCCGGTAAGTCACGCTGGTTATGTGTATATATTCATTACGAAAAGAAAGAAAAAAGTGACTAAAATTAATAAATTGTGAAAGCCTAGAAACATCTCTCCTCTCCGTTACATTTACCAGAAAATAATTTCAGGAATGTGAAAAGATGCTATTTTAGACCTGGCTAGTTCTGGATTCAGGAGAAATGGATTCTGGTTTAAAGCCAGGGTTGGTTTGCCTTCCTGAGCTCCTAGGATGTTTGTTACGCATGTATATGTGCATATATTTGGGGCAAATAGATTGTAAATGCTGTAATATGAATTACTCTAATAAATTATTGGTGCAATACTTGAAATGAATTATGAAAATAGCTATATTTAGTCTGAACTCTAAATGCTACATGGTTTCCTCACCATAGTAACAAATTCTTTTAAAGGAAGAAAGGAGAGAAAGGAGCTTGAATTCTTGCACTGCAGAAACTCAGAAAGTTGGGGGGGGAGGGAAAATGCCCACTTCACAGGCTTATAAACTTCGGATAGCAACAGAGAGAAAAAGGAAAAGAAAGAAAACCCAAAAAAAAACCAAAACAAAAAACCAAACCAACAAACAAAAAAAAACACCAACAAAACAAAAAGCAAAGCAAAACAAAAAACCCAAACCTATAATTGTATTTATTCTGTTTTGCCAAGATATCATTATAAACTTCTGGAAGCATACCATAGAAAGAGTGAATATTCAAAAAAAAAAAAAATTCCTCATTTTTTCCAGCCAATATTAAGTAGGTGAAACATATTTCACAGTATCCCAACAACAGCAGTTAAGGAAGGTTGCTTTTTCAGTATTTTACCCTTCACAGACAGAAATTTACTTATTCTACAAATGGAAGCAGGAAAGAAAATAAAACAGATCTTCATTATGTCACAGCCACTTGGTGATAGACAGTTTACAGACTATTTGGTGCTACAACAGAAGGATTCTGTTCAGCAGAGTAAAGATATAATAATGAACAATGGATCCTTCACAACTGCCAAAATAAAAGTTGATGCTGGAAAGGCAATGAAGTCAGTGGCCTTTCAGTGCTGTGATCAGGCAGCATAATTTATGATGTCCTGGATTTCATTGACAGATTCCATATTTAGGCAGACAAAACACAGGAAGGGGAATTTTGCAAGCTAGACTCAAAGTTAATATTTATACTGTATATTTAATGGTCAGCACCCAGCATTTTATCAACAATGACTCTGCCTGGACACAAAGGTAAGATATAGGCTGCCTGCAGCACAGTGCACAATGTCCTTGCAGTACAAAGGCAACACAGAACAACCTTCTGCCTTCCTACAAGCATCTGGCAGTGCTGCCAGACAAGGGCATTGCTGCCCCTCCTCCTTTGAAGGACGTGCAGGATAAAACAAGGTGCTCAGGCTGCTGCTAAGATGGAGCTCACAGCTGTGCCTTGCTGTGCACCAGTGCCAGCCCTGAGCCTATATGTGAGCATGGGCCTATTGACATATCACATGGATGCTGGGGGAAATCAGATGGTCAGTTCAACTACAGACACCTCCTGTGTAGTCATCTAAAACTCAAAATCTGTGCAATTTTAATTTTAAATTTGTGTTTGAAATGTAGTCTTGATCTAGCAGACAGCTTTCATTTAGTGGTATCAGTTTAAAAGAAAATTAAAGTCAATTGTCTTATTCTTTAATATATTTCAAAATTTCAATCAGTAACTCCAGACTGGCTGCATACAGTTAGAAACAAACCAACAAACAAAGTAAAAAAAAACTAACCACAAACAAACCTAGGAGAACACACATCGTTAACTACTGCTTTGGAGGAATGTGGTAGAGCAAGCCAACCATGTTTAACACTAGATCCACGCTCTCAACACAAAGCAGCATGACTCTATATGGTCTAAAAAGGGATTAGAGTGTCTTACAGCATTGTATGCTATTATTATAGGATATATCATGAGTACATAAGAATTGGATCACAACCGCATTGACCGCCCACTCCTGATGATTCTTTGTTTTCCTGTAGATTATCTGCAATTACCATTCCAAATTATTTCCAATATATATCCTTCATGCCCTTGTCTGTACAGTCCACATCTCTAATATCTATTGTAGCGGTGAGTAGCATTGACAAGAGTGGTGAACTCAATATATCAGGTACTTCAGCTGTACAGATTACAATTATCTCAACATCTCTTTAATAACAATGCAGGATTAAAAATGACTTGCAGGGACAGAGCTTTTCTTTGGTGCAGCGTTATTCTCAGTAGGCAAAAGAAAATCATTGTGAAGCACCAGACGCTGAGCAGTTGGTTAAAACGATACAATAATGCAATATGGTTTATTTTGTATGGGTTTTGTGGTTGAAAGGAAAATAGGACTAGTAAACAGCTTTAGAAGAGGAGAAAAACTCGATAATGTATTCTTTATCAAATAAACATTGCTAAGGTATTAAGTACAGGTTCCTTATTTTTAAGAACAAGTCCTTTGAAAACAGGCCTACAAATGCTTTTGTTTTCCTTTTAATTTCTCTGCTTAGTAAGCAAATCCAAGCCTGAAGATACCAGGCATCAGGACAGCCTACACAGATGTTTAGACTTCTATAGAACTGGTCTAATTAAAAATAAATACATAAGTAAAATAAGTGCACCTCACAACAGAGCACTTTTTGTAGGACAGAGGTTTCAGTACTCTGCCCCTCTCTCTCTGTTACATACATCTGTGGAGGGGTAAGACTCTTCCATAGATGGTGATTTTCCCTTTCTTCAGAATATGGTGTGAAGTCTGTCCCACTCATCCTATGCCTCTTATTCAGAGAGTGCAAAGGGGTTTTTAAAAACCAAAACAACCCTTTTAGCCAAAGTATGACCATTTGCAAGCTCATTACACAAGAGTATCTCTGCAGGAGTTTCACCGTTCCAGTTTCTACTACAAGCAGCACACCTGCGGTTTGAGAACCTGAGCATGGTCTCATGCCCTATTAGTCACAAAACTGTCACAAGGAGTTGGAACTGGTGTACAATACTTCCTGAGCAGCTGGGGCTCCTCCCTTGCACAAATCTGACTTGATAGTTAACTGATGGTAGTAAACCAAGTGAAAAATTCTTGTTTAGGATTTTCTATTATAGCCGTACATGCTACAAGGTCTCTGGAGAATAAAGCAATCACTGCTTACATATCCATTTACATACTACATGTTGTAAAAAACCTGTTTTTTACAAATAAACTAACTCAATTGTGTATGTACTATACAACACATATGTTCATATTTTATTGTTGCCAGAAAAAGTAAACTACAGAAAGCTATGCTGGCATAAAAACTAATTTCAACAGTGCCTTGAATCATTTAAATGGAAAAGACTGCAGTATCTTTAAAGAATAATCATCTTCAGAGACTGATTGTTTCCATAATAATAATTAAAAATACTGTTTCTTCTCAATCTAAGCACTTCTTCTAGAGACAAATTTCCAGATATTGACTCCAACTGTCCTTCCTTGATAAATTATTCTACCATAGATTTTGAGTTCTGCCATTCTGCTCCACAGATGTTTTACTATTCTTATTTCTGAGCAAGGCTGAACTCTTTGGGAATTCAATTTGATTTTCAAACACTACAAAACTAACATTTGGGAAATCTTCACTCTTGTTCACTAAGCCACTAAATCAGCTCTAGTTCTCAATTTTACTGAGAACAGCTGGCTTGAGAAACGGTTCCTAAATTTAGACTATAAGTAGATTGCTTGAGAAATAATTAGGTATTGTTACACGATTAAAAAAAAAAACAGGCTGTCAAAGACTCATCCCACTCTTAGATTCTTAGTAGGGGCGTGAATAATTATATACTCATTTCACAGTAACTTAGTTCAATCAGTCACTGCAATATACAGCATTCTGGAACAAGATATCTGTTTCAAAGAAGAGCAATGGCAAAATAGCACAAGACCTCAGCATTTCAGATAACACTTCAACCGTTGGAAGACTGGATTCAGTGTTCAGTATATCTTTATCTTATAAGCTGAATTTCCATTTCCCTATAAGTTAAGCAGCTCAGGCTGGTATAGAATTATCATGGTTTTTCTCTTGTATGTCGCAGAGTTAAACACAGATACATGCTCTGCATAGCACTGCCAGTCTGAGTTCTCTGACACACATAGAAACTTTTGCACACGAGCAGATCTGACACAAAACAGAAGTACAAATGCATTATACAAAGCAGAATTACAAGTTCATTAGAAGAACATCATGAAACCTCCCTGTGCACATTCAGTTGGTATACTGGGATTTCTGCATGGCTGTAGCCCTGTCATGTATCTAGAAATTCCAGCCAAATTACAAAATTCCTGACTCTGTGTGAGCAGAAATTCCTAGAAGAGAATGAACAGAGTGCAAGGATAGCTATGGCACATGGTTATTCCTACACTGGCCAGAGTATGAGCACATATTTTTATCATGAGGATCCAAGGTTTGCTTCCTTATAAAGGGTCCACAATTATTTGGTTAAGATGTTTAAAAATATTTAGCTCTGTTATTGCTTATGGCAGTGTGCTCCAAATATTAACAGTATGCTACGTGGGTCAGTCTTGACACTTAAAAGCAATTTTATCCTGAGAGTTAAATCACAACCTTTAGCAAACCTGTGGCAAAATTTTCCCAGTTTTGAGTTAGTGTAGATTTAAGAAGATGACTTAATGTTCTAGAATATTATAACAATCATAAAAGAAGAATAAGACTTAATTTATCCTGGGAGGGGGAAATAAGAAGATCATCTAGAGACTGTCACTTCTGTGAACATATCTACTAGGAAAATCTCACCTTTCACAGGTTGCAGAATCTGTGTCAATGTGAAATATAATATGAAAATCATGGAAGAGAAATCAAAGAAAGTTTTAGTACAAGGTCATAGCAATGTATCAAACACCAATATGTTTTGACACCATAGGTAGAATTTCTCTAAAATCCACAGTTGCCTTTTTAAATAAACCCATCGAATAGTGCTTAAAAAGATACAAAGTCTCAATTCAAACGAAAATAAATCCAGAAAATACAGAGAGAAGCAAATTACCTCCTGTGCAAATACAGACATTCTGCATTGATTTTCATTTAAGCATTTCCACATCCCCTGTCCTTATTGTTACGCATATATTTTTCCTATAAAATTAATATTCATATTAAAAAGCAGCTAGATTATTCAGATGCACATTTCTGAACCTATCATCCAAACTGCATAAGACTCATTTCATACTGGGACCATCAGACGGTGGGGAAATAAAGAGATTTTCCAGAAAAAGAGTACATTTAAATATGCACAGAGAAATAATATGCACTGTTACTGAAGGGCAGGCACAACCTCAGCCTGCCCCCATGGTAGCAATTATACAGCCCTGGATGACACCTCTGGAAAGGGGAGATGTATGAGTTCATATCTGTTATTTCCTGGGTCACAAACTTAGCAAAATTCTCACTGACTTAAACAAAGGAAAATAATTGGATACTTGCAGTTTTGTGAAGCAAGGAAAAGACAGAAGACCACCAACTGGAAAATAGAAATATTATTGTGTACGAATAATGAAGGTAACTACAGTAAACCTAATTTTAACACAGAACTCATTAAGTTTAATGGAAACATTTCTTTTCATTTAAGTTAAGCAAATCAAGTCAATATAGAATTGTCATGGGGTTTTTTTCAGAAAGAAAACGTCACAGAATTAAACATGGATACACATTCTGACTAGCATGGCAAGTCTGAGCTCTGTGGCACATAGAAACCTCTGGAAGAGAGAGTTCTAGGAACTCTCCTTCGGAGAGGAGTGGAGCAGCCTGCTCCCAAAATGTCATCCCCAGATGAGACTACCACCTTCTCCCTCTCCTGCCTGTGCTGAGTTTCACTCATGTGGAAAAAAGAAGGTGGTGACAGCAGGCAAAGCAACTGGCCCAATGGGTTCACCACTTATCCAAAAAAGACTGAAAGAAGAAAAAGATCAAAAGTGAGTGAAAAGGTAATTTATATCTGTTTCATTCAGTTTAAGTTAAATCAGGATTTTTTTTCTGCAGGGGATGTGCTGTACCAGCTTGGGCAGATGGGCCATTTAGTTTACCCCCAACAACATGGGATTGTGATGCTAAATTCAAATTTGTACACAGCACTCTCAAACCTCAGACTCATCAAGTATTCTAGTATTTGATTTAATATAAATTAAGAAAAAATAAAGCAAAGCAACATGGTGGCAGGTGATTTCAATGTCCCCAACCATAAAGCCTCTATAGCAGCTGTCAAAAAGAGTAAAGGAAAAACATGCAGCTAAATTTCATCAGCTGAAATGGGGGTAAGTGCTGTCACTGAGAGAACACGGTGTGAGAACTAGAATACTAATAAGCACAACAACAAGTAGAGGTCAAATGCAGAATGGATTTTTTCCCCGAGACGGGAAAGTGATTTTTTTGCCGGTTTTTAAAACATTTTATGTAATGTGAGAAGCTTGAGAACCTTTAGAAAATCAGAAGTTTGAAGAGTGAGAAAATATTCCTTTTCTTAAAAGAGAGACCTGCAGAGAGGTGAAGGATAGGCCTTTAATCGAAATCTGGGGAGCTGCTCAGCAATGATCTCAGGAGAGCCTAAGGCTGTTCCATTTCAGTAAGCAGGCATGTTAGGTCAGATGTCTTACCTGTTTCTGAAATGTTACCTGCCCTTGTGTAACCTCTAATTATAAGTTTCAGTGAGAGTCTTTATAAACTACATTGCAACTGGCCTTATTTAAGCACGGTAAGACTTAAAATGGTTCAGGACCTCTTATACACTTCCCTTTTTCTTTTGTGTATATTAGCCTTTTATCTTTATCAACTGTCTCTTCCTGCCCCTACCTCCATTTCAATAAGATCAATTCTTACAAAACCATTTCCTTCTGTGGGGTACTAAAACCAGGAAAAAAATAAGTTGGAGAATCTAAGAAGGTAAGTAATAAAAGAAATTAGAACTATACAAGTGATTAGAGCAGGGTAAGCCTGAACTCGTCCCGCACGATAATAAGAAGCAATCCACTTCCTTAAAACTGTACATCCAATTCCTGACCATTTCCCTGAAGCTGGATATTGCTTTGCTCATGTAGCTCCACTTCACCATGCAACAATGTCACCTAGTTACTCAACCACGCAACTCAAGAGCACTGGGATTTGACGCAAGATCTCTGCAACCTAGTTCAAAAGGACAAAGGTTGGTAGGGTTTCTCCACCTGACAGCCTCCCACACACAGCAAACAGAAGCTCTGAAAATGAAGCAGCTCTGTGCTGAGCTAGAAAAACACAGTAAAACACTTACACAACATTTTATTTATTATTCAAGAAAACACAGTTATGGTTTTCACCCCAAAAAAGCAAATTTTCATCAACACAATGTCAACGTAGCACATCATCATTCCAGCTGTTGAATGTAAAATGCTGTTGAAATGTACAGAAAAACAATGTCAGAGTCTGCAAAACCATGACCGTCAGCTCTTTGAGTTATTGAGACTGAAAGATACTTTATTGCAACAAAAGGTGTTTCAAAACAACCTTCTGGAACTGCATATTCAATTCTAATTTGAGGCTTCAAGTAACACTTGCATTTGGCTTGACACTTGTTTCTTACACATGTTCCTCAATGGAAGACTGCCAAAAAATACCTATTTTTCCAATTATAAACAAATGATTCTGCTTGGGGAACAATGGGTCTGACACTGGGAAACTTCATGCACTCCCAGATATTTGTACCATACTCAGGAGTTCTTACATGCTCACTTCTTTCTGTGCTTTCGCCATTAATAGCGTTTAAGCTAAAACAAAGCATGGCACACCCACTCTGCTTCAAGGTACCGCCTCACAGGTGGCAACATGATGACAGTAATTAGAAGGGTTTTGGTAATGTTTTGAAGGCCAGCCAAATTTGTATGTGTCCCTTCTAGTAACTCCAGTGAAAGCAAAACAAGTTCAAAGCATTCAATTTACTCTCCAGAAAAGTAAATACTGCAGACTATTAACTGAGCCAGCTATTAACTGAGAACTACTGGGGGGAGAGATTTAAATTCACAAATACATATGTATTTACGTGTGTGTATCCACCTATTTAGACATACACACCAACACACATAACTTGTCCTTTCAAACAACAAAAAGAAGGCTGAGACAAAAAGTTTGTGACCAAAGACAGTAGTTGGCAAACACACAAAAGGGATAATGAGGAGCATTCATTTCCACAGCCTCCTGTCCTGCAGGCACCTGCGGAATGCAGTGAATTAATCTAGCGTGTTTGCTAAATTCAAAATGAAGGCCCACAGAAAGGGTGTTGGATACAGAAAAATAAATGAGCTGTAGGAAAAAAAATCCAAACAACTGAAACACACATTGGACAAGAGAGAAAAAGAAAGTGATAATGAGAAACAAAGAGAGTTCAATATCTAAGCAGAAGCAAAAACTAGAACAGGCCTAATATAACAAATTACATTTAAACACAATGTACTTGAAAACAGGAGGCTGTCTTTAAAGGAGAAAGAAAACACAGTTTTCCAAACACAGCTACCAATGCCAAAGGTGCTTCAGACCAGCCCAGTGTGTGAAGTAGTTCATGGCTTTCAAACAGAGCACATAAACAGAGCACCTCTAGAGTTAAATTGTGGTGAAGAATACACGCTTAAAAACATAAACCAATGACTCTCCATGTACAACTGATGAAAAAATGGGAGTACTCATTTTTTCTCACACGAGAAAACCCAAATACATCCATCTAAAAAAGAAAAAAGTCAATTCAGATTTGGGAATTCAGTGTGGAATCCGAACTTTTAAAATGTTCTGTGCAAAAGACAAAATGGCACAAAACAAAACCAAGAAAAATGGCCATTCCCAGAAAGAAAACCCCAGCAGTTCAGAAGTTAAACACACTCAGTTTGTGGCAGACGATTTTAAATTCTCAGTCTGCAGGTCAGGTCTTGACATGCTAGCAGGTCACGCTTTCACCATTTGGCTATGGGCAGTACACTCCCTTTTTCTCTTTCCTACCCTAATTCCAAACAATATTTTGCCCGATTTTATCCCTTTCAACAAAAATAAAAGTTTTGACAACTTAACGTGTTTCAAAACCAGTACAATTTTAACCAGAGACTTTCTAACAAGATCTTTCTCCTATGATGAAATAACCACCATGACAAAGATGATGGAGATGTTGAGAAACTGAGCAAACTGCTAATAGTCCAACTTCTATTACTCTGGTTAATTGCACATCTTTCCTTTGAAAATCTCACCTTTGGGGCATACTGCTTTCATGTTTCTCTTACTTCCTTTCTATTTTTCTCTCTTGTCTAGTCGTTTTTATGTCTCAAATTGTTCTAAATTGGTCTTTTCAACTTTCATTAATATTCTCATTTCTCCTTTCCTCCTTTACTCTTCTCACCATCTCACCAAATTTTATCTCCACATTGCACACTGAAGTTTTTTACTGTATTTTCTTCCTTCCCCCAGCTGTACATTTTTCTCCTATTTATTTTCTTCACTAATTTCAATTTGGAGCTTTGGAGCAGATCATCTATCCTACATTATCTCTTAAAGAGATAGAGAAGTGTTATTGAGGAATAAGTAGCTTTCTATCTGGTATATTTTTCAGGAAAAAAAATAGCAGATGTAGGAGTAAATTGAAATACAGATAGTGTAACATCCAGCTAATGTGCACAGTTAAACCATGTCTTTAATCACAGCACTAAATATTTGTGTTCTTTCTTGCTTCATGTCTCTTTTTAAGTGATAGCCATTTAGTTTCTAATTGAGAAATGCCAATTTGGGTTCTTACATTTTTAAGATAAATCTATAAACTAAAACACATTAAAGACATTCCACTTACTTTTTGTGTCAACTTTCCTTCACTTTTAAATATTAGAAGTGACAATCAAACCATGTTATTACATGGATACAATTCAAGACAATCATAATTCCCAAATTTGGGCAGCCAAATCCACACTGAGATACTTGGTGCCTTGTCCAAAGGTATGTTTAGCTCTTACAGCTGAAACAGAAGCCTCAAGCACAACGCGTCTCAGAGTTGGGTACAGTCAACACAGGTCAAATGTGCACCCCTGCTGTGGAAGTGTGAGATGGCACTTCACTTCGACAGGAACACACTGAGAACATCAGCACAGAGATACAGAAAGAATCACACTCAATGATCCTACCAATTCTTTTAGTTTCCCCATAGAGTTAGGATTCCCACAGCACTTTTCTGTAGCAAGGTCTCTTCACATTTTTCTCATATTTGAAAATCTCAGCTTGCCTGTTCCCAGAGGCTTGGGGATGAATTATCTAATTTTTTCAGTTTGGTGCCTGACCAAAGAGGAATGGCCAACCCACTTTTAATGGGTTTCTAAGTGCTACTCACAGTAAGGAACTATGAGTGGGATTCTTGTTGAATCTGACTAATATTTGGCCTTCCATAAGGATTGCTTTGGAAAGAAAAATGAGACATTTTTTATCCTGAGGTCTCTGAGGGTAAAGATCAGCTCAGTTATTACTTACCATCATAAAATAAGCCTGTCTAAAGGCCAGCACAAGATGCATTAGGTTTCTAAATACTTTATAGCCCACTGCTCTGCCACAAATGAAACTAAATCCAGCAGACTGCCCATTTTAATTCCTGGAAGCTCTGCAGTGTCAGTTTCATAGGAGATGCCCTTCATTCCTTCACAGAAATAATGGTCTTTGTTATATTACCTGTAACTTGTTGCTCTATCTTCGCCCCTTGGTTTTTGTTTTGGTATTAAAGAGACACTATTTCTTATAGCAGAGCAAGTGAAAAGCCCAGAATAAATGCTGTTAAAACAGATATTAACAGGTTTCTGACTTCTAGTACGTAGTATTTAATACTAATCAACTATAACAGATTGAATACACTAAGGAAAACACAGTCACTAGTCACCATCTTTTCTCTGGGAAAGCCCTGAGACCTTTTTTCAAGGAGGTGATTTGTATTCCTGGCATTACCTTCTGTAGAAAGCAGTTCCTTTCTATAAATTTTTGATAGATGCATACCTGCTGCTAATTTATAGTCTATTACCGCATTTACTCCTTTTGTGTCTTTAGCATCTTACACACATGAGTTTTTATACTGAACTTTTCTTTTGCCTTCATACTGGATAGATTTAGGGCAGAAAATGTTTTTAGGGGCTATATGTCAGAAAATGCAATAAATTATTACAAAGTCAGTAATTTATTCTCCCACAGAACAAAAGAAATCTGCAGAATAACATCCCAAACCATAGATTTTAAATGGTGTGTTCCAAAGAATCTTCATCCCAACAAATCACAGACCACAGCTAGTACTTAGAATACCTTTGGTTCAAACGAGAGAACCAAGAACAAACATCTTATCCAAACAGATTAAAAAGATTTCCCATATGATGCCGTCCTGACACTTCAAAACAAGAACATTTCAGAATTCGGACTGCACAATCTACCGGCTTCATTTCTAACTGGCAATTTTGCTCCAATAGTCTGTTTGGAATTAATTATGCTGCACAATACAGGTTTTCTTTGGGTTGTTGTTTTGTTACATGGTCTTGCTCTGCGGGAGAAACGCAGGATCAGTAAAGCTTATCCATTGATTCCTTCGACGACAGATTACTAAAAATTATAGATTTTTAATGATATGCCAAATAGTGTATGAAACTGAACGGTTGTGAGATAGCAACTGTCGAAAGAAGCTGCTGTGAATGCTGCAAATAGAAAATACATATTATAGTTCACTTCTGTCACTGACAGCCAATTCTGATGATGTACATTTTACATTAGGAAATTCTTCCTTTTCCTATATGAATGAGGTCAGATGACCATTCAGAGGACTGTTTTGGGTGTTTTTTTTAATTTGTGAGTAACATATTTTAAGGAAGCCAGCAGCAACATCTTCTCTTTTTTTTCCTAAAACTACAGCAATTTTTAAAAATCCAGATTTATAAGGGAATTTGGTATGTATTATGAAGACAGTAAAGCATGGATCACTAGAGCAAGGAAAAAATGGAAATTAAATTTTGTAAACAGATTAATTTGTGTATTTAATACAGTGAAACACCACAAAGGTCTTTGGTTTGTTATAAATAAACCAGTAGAGAGCTACAGACACGCTGCAGCATTTTTTTGTCCTTTAGAGTCAAAAAATAAAATGACAGATGCAATACACGCTGGTCAACAATAAAGATTTCCCTCAGACATGAAAAACTGCACCAGCTGTCTCTTTATTCCAATTTTACACGTAGTTTCCATGCTATCATAGAACTACCAGGCAACAGTCCAACACATGCCATGCTGGAACTGATTTACCTATCAGGTTATGTGGCTCACACCGTTTGCACAAAGAGGCGACAGACATGTTTCTCCACAATACACTGAAAAACACTCCACTTTCTGAAGAACCAGAAATCATGTTGTCATGCCTCTAAAAGTCTTTGCCCCAAGCATAAAGGAGTGGGGGAGGTAGAGGGCTACTGATGTCTGACACTGGTCCAACTACACTCCCTTACCTGCTTCTCCTCACTGTCAGTGCACCATCTCTGGAATGTGAGCACTGCTCTCCAGGCAAGGTAATGCTGAAGGAGAGTGTGGAGGTGACTGTCTCTTTTAGATGAGCTCCAGGATTTCTCTATAGCAAGGATGTCAATATAATGCCAATTAACAGCTAGTTTACAGCGTTGATACAAGCATATAGGATTCCTGTAAACTATATTCTGTACTAATACAGTTTATCTCAACTCAGAAAAGAGAGAACGTTTTTCTGGGTCCACTGCAGATGACAGCAATTTTGTCTATTCATGTAAAGGGCATAGGTAGTATCATTCATGTGCTGGTAGCTTAAATACAGACACTTCAAGCAGAATCTAACATGATCTGCCAGTGCATCTTTAAGCCATTCTTTTACAACTTTAAGGAACTAACCATCTTGATACAAGAACTGATCTGCAGCACGTTTTACGTCTGAAGTGAATGTCTTCTCCACTGAATGTGCCATAACAAGAACACTGGGTGTTGCAACCATTGTTTGATTACCCTCACCACAGTACAAGAGATTTAGCCACATTAGAGCTGTTAAAATGAATGCAGCTAAGTGGCTTGTACTGCTTTAGAAAGCTCTATCAGAAGCAAATTAGCCATTGACCTCTTAGGTCATATGTAATCTCTTCAGAGCTCTGTCTTCTCTCAGGTAGTTCAGCTGTTTTCCTGAGAAGAGGCCTGCTTCTCACTACAGCTGCTAAGTGTTGAATTTAAAGAGTAAATACAGTTTTCAGAGGCTTTAATTAGAAATATTTCAGAAGTGTGAAAGTGCACTTGAAACCTAACAAGCAAGATTTCAATCTCCTCACCTACAGTAATCACTTCACAGCGCAGGTGCTAATGAAGGCAGCAAGGACGGTAGATACACTGATGAACCAATTGAAAACCAAAGAAAAATATAAAATATTTTCTCTTAAACAAGGCTTGCCCAGAAATGACAACAAGCAAGCAACCAAAGGTTACTCTGGTTATCTTGATATGTCTCAAAGATGTTCAGAGTCAATAATGTACTTAATAGCAATCTTGTAAACTTTCCTTGCTGTGTTGAGATTGATTTCTGGTTGTGCTGCTACAAAGGGCTTTGCCAAAGAAAAACCTGGAGGCCCCGAACATACCACTGGATTTGTCTGAGTACACAAGTCTCATTAGCAAAAGAAATCATGGGATACTCTCACAGAACTGTATCTTTTCTGTTTCGTTTACCTGGATTCTTGATCAAAATGATCTAAAATGTTGCAGCTTCTAATATTTGTCTTATCAGTTCATTCCAAGACCATGCAACAAAACTGTCTTAAAATAAAACACATAACCAGATGCTTTCAGTTCCACTGCGTACCAATACATTTTCTGCAGTGCAACACAGAGAAGAAACTTGTGAGAAAAACACAAACGTGCACACACACTTAACATCTTGGCAGCCTGTTGCTGTTTTGGGACTTTTGGATTGAAATTCCTGCTCCGTAAATCCACAACCATTGTTATATTTCCTGAAAAAGGAGCAGTTGCATTTTCTAACTCAAAGGGGCTAGGTTTCAGAACATTCTTTCAGATCACCACTTGGACATCTGCTCTGAAAAGCAGACAACAACTTTTGAATCAAAAGGTATCAACTCAGAATAATCCTGTTTGATAGCATGTGCGTACATGTCTCTTAATCCAGACATGTAGCAATTTTGATCAGCATCAGCACATTAGGAAAAGTAGGGACCACCAATCCATTGTGCCTTATTGGAGACCTCAGGAGATGCCACAGATACAGAAGCTCATATACTCAAATACAGCATGGCAAAGCACCTGAAAGCCAAGGCATAACTGCTTTTTGATCAAGGTTCTAGGCAGTGCTATTTAAATATTGCATATATTTAAAAAAATACTTGGTGTTGTAACAGAAAACCTTATGAATATCATCTCTTCACCGCTTGTACAGTACAAGAACCTTGCTGAAATAAAGTACTCATTAACATGTCAGAGGAACAGAGAAAACGTTTTGCTTATTATTTGGGAAACACCTTAAGCAGAATCAATCCAAAAACCATGAACTCCTAGTTTTAACTGAGTTCAAATATATTATAGAATCATAGAAGGGTTTGGATTGGAAGGGACCTTAAAGGTCACCTAGATCCAAGCCCCTGCAATGGGCAGGGACCTCTTCTATTAGACCAGGTTGCTCAGAGACCCATCCAACCTGGCCTTGAACGCTTCCAGGAACAAGGCATCTCTGGGCATTATATGTGGAGCATTCCCGTCTCCTTTGAAGTAATCCTTAACAGTAGGGGTTCTCTGGAAAAGTCTGTGGTAAGCACAGACAAAAGCAAAACCAAGAATGAGAAATAATAAAATTCCAAACATAAAATCTTCAACACTTTTCCTCTATAAGGGAGCAGTTAGTCCTGTAAATTAACACTTCTATTTATAGAGAAGGCCCTTAGTAACCAAACTGCTAAACAAATTGTCTTCAGTGGTGGGTATCATTAACACTATTAATTTAGTGAGGAAAAAAGCACCAACAAAACAGCAAAAAACAAATAACCAGTAACATCTAACATCTAAGTATTTAATTAACTTCCTTGTTGAATATGTTCAGCTCTGCATTTATTGATTCTCATATATAACAAGCTAAAGAATCACCAGTCTTTCCATATACAAAACATAAAGCAGTCTGCATGTATTCAGAAAGATCAATACAAAGGCAGGTAAAAATGGCAGAACCCTCTCTGAAAGATCATCCAGAGAGTACAGATGTTCTCTTCTGGTTCTACTTTATGATATATTCTTTAGGAGAAAACTTACAAATATATTTAATACTGGTTAGAGGCATCCATTTCTTAATGAAAGTCTTCATGCTCATCAGTGATAGTAAGACTATATTGTTATATATTATTATGGACTATTGAATACTTAATCATTATTATATTAAGTATTTAATATATGGCTGACAAGTTAGGTCAGTACTAACACTATTTCAATAGATACTAGATTTCAGTAACAAGTTTTACTGCAAGCAAGTTGAAGTTACATTAGTATTTCATGTGACTCTCCTTTCCATTTTTATCTCTGCAAATCTTTCTATAGCACCAGATGATGCTAGGCAGACTACTGGAGGCAACTAGCTTGCATCTTTACATCTGTACTTACTGAGATAATGTTCTCCTAAAGCCAGCTGCTTTGTGCTGCTTTGGTTCTTAATTGTAAAGTAAAACTCAGAATTGCAACAAAAAAGTGTTTAGTTCACAAAGTTCATTTATCAACATCATTAGCCTGCAATGAACACTTAAGCTGATATAGCATTTTTTGTTGAAATTGCCAAATTCATTCACTGGAACTAAAAGTTTTCTCAGGAGACCAACCTTTCTCAGAAGAAAATACGCTGTTAACAGTTTTCAGAAAGTCTCTCTCCCTTATCCTAGTTTCTCATGAAGACACTTAAAAGCTGCCAATCTCATCCTCAGTGGTGAAACAGGAAAAGTGTAATCACAAAGTACTTTGTAGAATCAGAAACCACTTCCTGCCCAGCTCCTTTGATGCATTTTGAATAGGGAAAATAAAAATACAAAACATGAAAACAACCATTATCACATAGATCCCTTTGCAACCTGAAGACAGAGATAAGCAGGAGTACAGATATATCCACAATTATTATCTAAATCAGGACGGCACTACAGAAGTAGATCTCCTAGTAATGTCCATTTCCTGAATTCTGTTTTGTGTTGCAAAATATATGAATTGGATTTCTTTCTGAGAAAATAAGCCGGAAGATGCTTTCCAGGAGGGCATCCAGTATGCTCCATCCTCTACTAGACATTCAGCCTAAGGGACCAGCTTACCCAAATACAGCTACCCAAAACAAAAGCATAAAAAATATGCACTGCACAATCAGTTCCTCACAACCAACTGCTTTGCTGTACAGGTCTACATATGTTGCACCAAGTTACCTGCTGTCATGAATATAAACTGGACATAACCTAAATGGTAGGACTTTTTCCCGAAAACTGCAAATTTACAGCCCTTAAATACTTTTAGAAGCATTTTAAACAAGGAATCAACTCTGGGGAATTTAATCTAAAGAGCAGCGCTGAGTGGTATCCAAAGTCAAAAATCCCTATATGCCTATGAAGAAGCACTAATATGTTGATCAAATCCTCATGATCAGCAGTTTATCATCTGTTAAATTTGAATTCAAAGATGTGATACACAAACCAAAACCTAGAGAGGTATGCCTAAAATTTCTTTTGGGGAACAAATGACCCACATGTATACAGTGCTTTAAGTTGTTTTCCTGCCCTTATTCAATTAAATCATAACAAATACAATTAAGAAAGAACTGCTAGTGTAGAAAATGTGTTCCTTCCCTACTCTTGACACAATATCCTCATGGAAAAACTCCTACCAGTAAGGGGTGCATCTGTTAATGAAAAAACACTGCAGCTGTTCCTTTTTAAAATAGTAAGGTTTTCATATATCATATTTGTGATTCAACAAATAGTATTCTAATCTTAAGATTTATTCTACTCTTACAAATTTTCACATCCTATCTCTTTCACATGTACATATTTGTATAGTTTTATAAATATATGTATTTACATATATGTTCATTTGAGATAATCTCATATATTGGAGCTAGAAATCAATGTATCTTTCAGAAGAGCACAATTTTGTAATAAACCAGCTACCCCTGGGACAAAGCAGATCTCCAAGCTTATCACTTCAGGGTGTAAAATTTGTGCACTAACATAGGCAGAAGGCTTCCAGACTTGGGACAGTCTGTTCCTGTCCATTCATACATACTAAAGCAACAATTTACAAAGGCATTGAAACCAACAAGTTTCAGCAAAATGTTGCTCTGGCTCCCACAGGCTGTAAGTACACTCATAGGAGAATCTTAGTGCACTGAACAGTTGAAATGCAAGATGACACTCAGAAAACTCTACAAACCTCGTGCAATCCTAAGGATGTATCTTTTTATAATTAGAATAATAGAACGGTTTGGGTTGGAAGGGACCCTTAAAGCTCATTCAGTCCTACCCCTCTACTTTGAGCAGAGACATACGTCTCCAGTAAATCAGGTACCTTAGAGTCCCATCCAGCTTGACCTTGAATGTTTCCAGGGATGGGGCATCTACCACCTCTCTGGGTAATCTGTTTCTGTTACAGAATCATATGTAACAAAAGCTATATTAGGTAGAGCTGAATAAAATCTGTTCTGAGATTCACATCCACATTCTGAAAAAACGGTGGGTTTTGGTTTGGTTTTAATAATCAGATCTGAATTTTAAATAAATAATATCCTCTTAGAGTGAAGAGTTGGTAGATTGAATCTCCCACTTACCCACAGAGCACAGAAAATTAATAATGTACTTTTCCATCACTACTTTGCCAACATATTTTCTTTTCGGGTGGCAAAATGTCTCTCAGAAACTAATAGATCCTGTAACACCTCCAGGCTGTTACCTTCATATTTCAAAACATCAAAGCAAATAAAAAATAATAAGCTATCACACATTTTGTTTTCCTCATTTTTCCCTCTCAGTTGCATTATGCACCAAGGCCCAGCTGCCTGGGCATTTACTGAATCCCAGAGCCAAATTCAAACAAACCTGATCTCAAAAAAATTTTAAGCAGTATTTTCATCTGTAGTCCAAGGCAGTTGACACCATGTTATTTTGCTGTAAGGATGCCTGGATATGCGGGACACAAGGAAGGGCTTGTGAGTGCTGTGATGCCTTCTTGAGGAAAATTATGCCATAAATTCAGTACCAAAGTTTCCTTTTGCTTCACCGAGCATGTTTGAAACTTGGGAATCTGGGGAAACAAAACTATTTGTGAATGAAATAAAATCCTTGTAGAAAATTCATTGTGCTCTAGCACTTTTTCTACATTTTAGCTGAAACACTGTTCTTAAGAATTCTTTTCTGAAGGGTCCTTAAAGAAATACTGCACACTATATCAAATAATTTTCTGTCAGTGTGATGTCTCTGCAAACAACACACACCAGGGCTATGTATAAACTAGGCATTTCTTGCCTCTTGGTCTCAAGTGTAAAAAAGGACTGTGGGATAAGGACCTCAGGACTAGGGATTTTACTCAAAAGTTTCTTTGCTTTACCTAGATAAAATTCTTGATAGCCCTAAAGAAGTGCAGTTTCTGGGCTTGCATCTCTGGTATTGGTTAGAAGCAATTGGAGTGTCTATAAGACATAGAATTACATCAGCTGCTAAAGCATTTCAAAGATTTTTTTAAAGGTACACAGACTAAAGGTCTGTGTAGATGGAGATATTTTGGCCCACACATTATACTCCAAGTGAAGCTGTATTGTTTCAAGCAGTATTAACAATAATGGCTTCACACCCTGAAATTGAGGCAGTGATGACACATTTACTACCTGATTATTTTTATAAGGTCGAGTAGTTTCACTAAGTAACCATCAAGTTAAGAAGTGTCTTTCATGATGTACAAAATGAGCTGTTAGTGTTTCTTCCCTACACTGGGCCATAACTTTCTTCATTTCCAACTGAGAAAGGCATCCAAATTTATTTGGACCTATCCTTCAGCAGCAGCATGATAAAAAGTTATTTTTTTAATAATTTTCATATTTCTATGAAGAATAAAGACTCTTTAAAGTTCAGCATAGGAATAATGGCCATGGTAGTCCATGTTCAAAGGGAAAGCAATTTTACTTTATTAGTTTGATGAGTAATGCGCACCAAAATTAATGGTGCCATCTAAAGTTCAGCTCACTCAACCTGTACCAATTTGCTTGCCAAACACTTGTTCTGTGGACAAATAGTACCAGGTCTTGACCTTTATAAATTAGGGCAGTAGCACAATGGTGCCCTAGATTATTGCCTGCTGAATGATGTCTTGGCATAATACACAGGTGCAGGTAATGAAAACACTGTTAAATACACACAATTTCATGATCACTAAGGCATAAACAGAAGAGGGACCTGATTCACCAATGCCTGGCATCTTGTAATGAGGGTAAAGAAAGCAGTATTTTGGAAGCCCTCTAAAGTGCCTGAAGATCTTGAGTGAATTTGGAACCAAGGAAGGCTGGCTCTTCTGGAGGACATCAGGTACTCTAGATTCACATCTCCCAGATGTAAGCTGTGGCCTTAGAAAAGAAAGTCTCCACCTAATGTGATTTCTTAAATTGGTGTTTCACCACTTTTAGATTTAGTTTGATAAGTAAATAAATAAAAATACCCTGTCACCTGCTACATTTGGTTTTATTTCTGAAATCATTCAACTAAAGTTTCTGGTACATCTTCATAAGAAAATAAACCTTACTGGTATCACAGATATTTCAAAATACTTTTTAAGAGTTTCTTGCTTACAAAGGCATAAAAAAAAAAAAGGAGCTCTTAAGAGCCTACAACTCCTAAAAATAAATGCTTGTACTACTTCTGAGCAAGAAAATGAGCTGTTAAGGTTAAAAGATTACTTTTATTTAACTTATAAATGGTTCTAGTGAACCTCACTTGCTGGCTAAAAACAAAGTGGTGTAAACTACATATTCCATAACACATATTCCACAGGCATATTTATCCTTCTTCACTCAACACTGCAGTTTCAATAAGTCATCAGTATTTCAGGATATGCTATGGTCAGAAATAGTCAGCAAGTTACCTTTAGGAAATAAATATTATTTTATCATCCCCCTTGCAATGTTTAAGACTTTTGCTGGGGAATCTACCCGTTAGAATCAGCACGACAATTTATAGGCCAGAATGGTCTCGTTGGGCCAAATGATGATTGGCAAAATTTTGCATGTTCAAAACCAAGAACAGTTTGCAGAACTAAACAGAAATTTTTTGGAATATGGACATTTTTTGATAAGTCTTTTCTTTTATTTTCATGTTTCTGCCAAGATAGAATACCAGAAACCTCAGTGGGATGTCAGCTCCTACGAGATTTGTATTTAATTTTCAAAACAAAACTTTGGTTAGTTCACCTAAGCTGAAGATTAGCAAGCCAAACATTTGGTTGCTTAGGTGAACAACAATATATCATATATTCTGAAATTCCCTTCAAAATATTTCACTAACAGAAAGCAGAAAAGGATAAAATGGGTAATCTCCTCCTGTCAATAGACAAGTTTTTTATGTGCTTGGCTTTCTTCCAAATATAGCATCCCAAAGAACTTCCCAAACAACAATTAATAATGATATATTTGTTTTGTTTCTACACTGTTTTCATTAAAATTATGAAGTCAAGGGTTAACCAATGTGCATAGGTACCATATTAATTGTGAAATGAATGCAGGAAAAAAATCCAGCCTGTTCTGAAAGTGAACCTTATACATAACACTGGGGTTTTTTGGAGCAGAAGCTGAGAAAGATCCACAGGGTTTTCTCTGTAGAGATGTTTTTGGAGATATTAATGAGAATAAATCTATTAGAGTTATGGTTGATTTTCAAGAAAGATGTTGTGACATACAGGAAAATTCACAGAAAAATAAAATAGTCCCTTTATTCATCAAATATAGAAAGGGAGGCATGTTTAAAAAAAAAAAGGAAGTAAAACACGTCTATTGACATCAACATTACACCATTTATTGATGTTTTGCTGCTGTAAATATGTCCCCCCGATGAAGGAAGATGAAATGCAGAAGTATGAGGTCACACTGTGCAGTGTAACAGCTCAGACCACTGAAAGGTACAGTTCCTCTAACCTCTTCCCACCTTTCTCATCTCCTCCACTAACTTTCTATCAGCTTACCAGACAATCTTTGAGAACCAGGTTAAACTCCATGGGAAAAAATCAGAACAAAAAAAAAAGAAAAGAAAAGAAACAAACAAAACCACAAACACCAAGCAACAGAACATTTTGCTACTCTTTAACTGACTTAAAGCAGATCAAAAAAGGAGCTGGAAATCTTCAGGGAAGCAAACTAGTGAGACCAACAGAGCTGGGAATCAGGGAGAGGAACAGAAGGAACACCATGTAATGGGAAATAGCCGGAAAAAAAGTAAGTGAAAACATCTAAGTAGCATATTGTCCATTACATTTTTCATGGGAGAAGTGAAGGTACATTAGCTTTATGGTATTACTTCAAATGATGCATAATCAGGACGAAAGTGTTGAAAATGACTAGAATCAGTATAATGATTTCTCGGAGGTTCACTCCTCCCTTATGGATCAGCTAGCTTGTTGAAATAGCCATTACCTGTGTCTGGACAGAGTTTCACATGAGACTTGCTTATTTATAATTTGTAAAAGGCATACATATAAAACATGGTGATTTCTAATATTTTGGCCAGAAATCTGAGGTAACTGAAGTATTCAAAACACTTCCACATTAGTTTAATCCAAATATCAGGAAATAGGAAGAAGAGACAATTAAAATATGATTGCATAATTTAGGTCTAAATGCAGCATTAGGCCTTTCATAGGGAACCTCTGGATAATGCACCCCCAAACATAAGATCATCTCTTCTACCACTCAGTGGAAATCAGACTTTGAAAGACAACACATCCTTTCAAATAGCTGAGCTATCCAGCAGCATCAGCATTTCCTGAAGAACTAAGGTGAAAACAAAACATCATATATACTTTTTAAGTAATTAATTACATTTTCTTAAGGTTCAATTTTCATTTTCCTTCACTAGACCTAGTACTGTCACATGTGCAACACCCATGATAGTGTCCCCGAGCACAAGGCTGAAGCATTTGCTTGCAGGATGACTCAGCTCCAGCTCTAGAGGGAGATTATTTTTGTCTTCTTTGTCATCATCTTGCTACAAACTGAATTGTCCAGGCTGTGAAATGGGTCTTCAACACTAACAAGACTTCTACTCCCTTCAAATGTCTCCGGGTGGGATCTTTGTGGAATTTAGATCTATGGACCAACTCAGATATGAATAGCACACCATGAGGAATTATCAAACCATCAACAAAAGACCCTTCTCCACTGAGTTGTAGCATGACTACACAGTACATTTTTGAAAAGAACACACCAAACCTCACAATTCCTTTACTCACAATGGTAAAAAAACATTAATGGCCACATGCTGTAGACTGAGATACTGTTAACCTTCTCAGCTAGTAAACTTAAAACATTTTGACTGCTATTCACATAGAAGTGATTTGATCAAGAATATTAATGAAAAAATGAAATTGAAGTTGGCAAAAAGAAAAATACATAAGAACTTGAAGAGCAAAACTTCCTTGTTGTTGTCCACTGACTTCTACCAAATTCATTATCATACAGTCTTCATCTCTCAGCTTCACACCTTGAGACAAATACATTTCCAAACAGAAGTAGCAGGGTTTTGGTTTCTTTTTTTTAATAGTTTTAATTAAGTTTTACATTTCAGTCACATATCACAGAGTTGAAAAATGGTAACAACAAAATTATCCCAGCTAGCCCCGCAGAATTAAGTTTCTTGTTAATCTCATAAAAGAAACACTAAAAGTAATTTTCTTCTATTTGAGTGATCTTTTCATTTGTAGTTTTACCGCTACTACAAATTAACTTTCTCTGAACAGAGAAAAACAAAATCACTGTTGTATAATTGTTTCAGCCAAAGAAAATAAACAAATTATGAAGATATCCCTGATACAAACAGGCCCAGGACCCTGCACATGAGGGAAGAACATTCAGTCAAATATTTGCTAGTGATACAGCCTCTGATTCCTTGTGGGATTAGCTTTGGAGCACTTAGTGAAAAGGCCCATAGCTATCGATGCTAATTGCCGATCTCTGTTTCAGGAAATTACCCAAGTTACTCCCTTTATGAGCATAGATATAGCTGCTCTTCCCCTCCTACAGGAGGAAGTTTTCCATGTCATTAAGACATTTTCTGCAGGCACTCAGCTCATGCCTTGAGCAAGATAAACATCTCCAAGACAAATATATATTTTAAAGATCATGACATCCTTAGGATCTCCTTTTTGATTTTGTCTGCTATAATCATTTGGTATACTGTTTGGGGCTAACTATTACTGTAATCTGGATGGGAAGTTTGAAAAATGAAAGGCAAGGAAAAGCCTTCAAATGAATGGTTTGATATTTGAATACAGCACTCCAAACACTAAATGTCAAAAATAAATTCAAAATTGCACTCAATATTAAACAGAATTTCCTGCAAATAGTTTGAATGTGTTTATGTTTAAATGAAAATACCTCAAGGATAAAAACTGAAACTAATTACAGAAAAATGGGAATGTCAAATATTGAAACTTTCAGCTGCACTTTTTCACTAGGGTGCCAGTTCCCGAGATCAGATTATATGAAAGCTTTTTTTGTTTCTAAGAGATACACACTTGGTTACTTGACTGCAAAGAAAAGACATAGAATTCGAACTAATAAAGGTTCAGACACTAGAAAGCATGTAAGAAATCTGAAACTAAAAATAACAACAAAAAAATTAAAATACAGAAGACAGCTTCACCCTTGATAACCACCTCAAGATTTTTTTAATATGTAGCATCACTTATAATGAAGATGGCCATATGGCTTTCCTATCTCCTAAAAAAAACAAGTAAGGTTATGGTTACGTCTGTATAGAAGACTACATAAAATACAGAAATTATAATAGCACCAATAGCACATAGAATTACCTGGAAGAGAAATTTCTGAATTAATAGAAAGTCTCATTAGCTATTGTTGCTTATCCTAAACACCTATAAAATTACTTTCTAGGAATGATAAAATAGTTGGGTACAAAACGCACAGTGAGGAAATAACATGAGGATCAGTGATAACAATCAGTTTCTGCAGTCCCTCCCACTCATGCAACACATGACAATGAGCTGCATCTGCACAGAGCCCTAGCAAAACTCTCAGATATTTACATGGGCCTATCCTAGCTGCTGAAGTATAAATATACACTGAGGAAAAAAAAAAAAAAAAACCTGCCTAAATCAAGATTAAACTGAAATGATCTCACAGTGAAAGATAGCAGTGGACCACTCTGTAATTTACCATCTTCTGAGATGATCATTTCTTTCACATTCTATTGCGTGCCTTTAGAAACATTTCATTACCAGATTTTGCCAAATTTTATCATTTGATACTTAGGATCCAGACAGTTGCGCTAAAAAAGAATTGCCTGTAATAATGGTCATGCTGTACTGATCAGTACAAGAAATGTCACTGACCTGGCCGATAGCTCTAAAAGAGCTATTGGTCCAAATTCTCCCAGAGAAATGTAATAAATGGCAGCGTTAATCCCTTTGGGATATTTTTGGGCATTACAACCCTGTTTATTCTTAAGCATTTCATTTTCAGAGTACTTACACTTTCTTATTTATAACAGTAATCAACCTATTGAACCAAATTATTTGGTATTAAGCAAATTATTCCACAACAGTTATTCACACAGAACATAGTTTATTTCCACCATGTCCAGGCTATACCTCATCTACTCAACTGGATATACTGAAGTTTCAATACAGAAAGCCTGGTTCTTAGCCTCAGTTTCCTGTTGTGTTTATACTCAGGTGAACAATGTTAGAGAAAACAGTTCCCTATGACCAGACAACACTACTACCCCCACCCCTTCCCAAACACATCCAGTCACAGTCAGAACAGACGTCCTGGATCACAGACAAATAGCAGATTTATGGGGATTATACAACCCAACTACTTGTCAAAATGGTACTCATTTATTAGAGCATTTCTTTTACTCAGTATGGACACTCCACCTACAGCTTGTAATCACTTGCACTAAGGCCTCCTCACATTAGAATTTTGCTTGACCCCTATAAAGACCACCTTCAAAATGCAGATTACAGTGGTTGCCTCAAGATACAGATCACAGGTGATAGCATCCTGTCTTCTACACCCAGCATTTGAGTAAACCGGGACACCACAGAGAAAGAGTTCAAGTAGATTGATAGTAACAGATAAGAAATAACTACAAGACTAAGCTGAACTGCTGAGACTCTGCAAACATCATACAAAATGGTAAAAATAGGCCTTACTCTTCTCTTACACAGCTGACTACACTGGAGTTACCCTGATTTACAGAGAAGTTTTACAAGGCTAAAACTGATGCCAGTTAGATCAGAATCTGGCCAAATGCCTACAAATGGAGTAGCTTCAGATGCTGGCTTAAACAGAAATGGCAGATGTATTATCACATGGCAATCAGGAAATTTGTTCTGCTTTCTTTCCCAAATTGCTACTGACCCCAGCCATATCCTTATGTCAATAAGGAAGTGTGAAAACAGGAATCTGTGGAAAGAGTAGACTATTAAACAGCTTAGAAATGTGTTTTTAAAATTGTGGTTTTTTCAGCAAGACGTATCTAGCAGCCTTGCTGCAATACTATTTTTATGTTGCTAAAAGCAGTTACTAAAAATTTTGAGCTTTTCTCCCTGGCAGCTTCCTCTGTCTTTTATTTTAATCATACAAAAACTAAATAGAAATCTTTTCAGACACAAAAGAAGGCTGAATGCACTGTCAACAACTGACCCATTTCAGGCTTTTTCTTCCATTGTGCCTAATTCCATCTTCCAGGATAAATGGAGAAAAGATTGACTAATCAGAGAAGCTTTTACAGTTACAATGGACTTTTATGACAGTTGCCATCTATTGATGCTTTTCTAACAGCAGGGGCTTGGGCCAGCAGCAAAAGTACCTTGCCGTTTTCCCAGATAACCTAACTCATTGACCTCACTGGAGGAAGAACTATAGCAAAGCACAGTACAACCCATCAAAATGTGGCCCTTTCTTAGTAAGAGCAAATGCACAAGTCAGTGAAAGGAAGGGTTTATAAATCTTGAGACCACAGAACCACTTTGCCAGTGATTTTGTTGTACAACTCCAAGAATTTCAGTATGAATACACCTAATACCAGAAACCTGCAGCCTGGCTTAGGTTCCTCTGTGTGGTGGCTAATCTTGCCTTTTCAAGGTTTATTTTTTGGGCAACAAAACACATCCACAACAGCCATTTTGACAAAATAGTTTTATCTGCCCCAGGTTCTTTCATCTGAAGAAACCATAGTAGTCAGCAATTTTGTCATTAAATATCCCTGCCTAATATTCCCATCTCCAGAAATCTTTGTTTTCTATAGCAAATACAAGTCTTGAATAGTCCCAAGGTCATTACTGGCCTGCAAGTAAGCTACACAAACTGAAAATTTTAAAGTGTTGTTTGTACCACAAAGACAAGACACCTTGAAGTAGAGGAATGACCAGGTCTCAGTCGAAATAGATAAATCAAGTAAATGAGGTTAGCTGCACCTTTGTATGTTTCATGAAGAGGCAGTCCCAATGGCTCCATCTTGAGCTTCTACTGTATCTCGAAGGGCAGATACAGATGACAACACAAACTCTTGTGAGTAGTGCTAAGCACGCTAAACATGGACCAGAGCCACATGCTGAGCATTGAGACACACACACATGAAAATTCACTACCAAGAGAGACTACAACGAAAAAATCTAGGAAAGCCATGCAGCACTGGGACAGGTTATCCAGGGTACTCAGAGGAACTCCATCCTTGGCAGTTTCCAAAACGGGAACAAGTGGTGGCAATAACCCCTCTTTAAGGAAAAGGCTATGCTTCCAGCCAATCCTTCTAGCCACCCTCGCCATGATTTTGGGAAAACAGTGGGCCAGGTAGCCTGTTTTAGAGATGTTTAAAAAGCTTTATTAACCTTTTGTCAGAGCCAGGCAAAGCAAGGAGGGCCAGGACACCCCTATGCTGGAGGCAGCCCCTCTGCCAGGCCAGGGAAAAGGAGACTCCAGGGAAGTGTCTTGTGACACTAGGTCACAAGGGTGTCATAAGAGAGGGGTGTCATTACTGGGGCAAAGTAAAAGTGACAGGTAGAAGGAATTAGATTGGTAAAATGATGAGAATAATGATTTTTTCCAGGTCTACTTGAAAAAGGAGTGAAACAGACAAACCTGTTACAGAAGTGAAGCACACTGACCAGTATAAAAACTGCTGTACAAAATGGGCTCTAGGATGAAAGCTTTGTGTAGCACCATATGAGGAAAATGCTGGCTAGAACAGCTACGTGTGACAACTTCCTTTCCAGAGTTACGGCTTAAATAGACAAAGAATTTCCCAAGACAAATAGGTAAAAAATCCTTTTATGGGCTTAATACCAGCACTGTAGTAGATATGAGTCACACTCAGAGAGACATTTTACACTTTTAATATTGTAGGTTATAAGCTATATTTATTAAAGAAAAAAAAAATAGAATATCCTAAACTCACTTAACCTGTTTTTTCATAAGATCTGTTTCAGATAGTAAAATTAAAGACAGACATCTAAAAGAGTAATTTTCTTTGGATAGCCAAGGCTTCTTGGAATAAACCCTTTGTCCCTGTCTTGCTGCATATCATGCAGACATCGTGCTTATGCCATAGTATCAGTAGCTAATTTCCTTCACTGTTAAGTCCAGATCCTCTTCTTTGTTTCAATCAATTACACTATATCACCCAGGCTGATTGATCTAACACAAGTGTGACAGGACCTTTGAGACTCAGTCTAGCATCGAGTTATCTTCTGATGACACGAAGTGGTCACATCAGTCAGTGTAGCTGTGATTTAGATGAGTGAATGCTCCATTAGGCTCTCCCTATTTCCTAAGGATTTCTTCCAGACACACTGGCAACTGCCCTGCAGTGGACAGGGAGAGAAAAAACATCCTCTGGGACAATTGTGCTGGAAAATATAAGACCTCTCACTCAGCTTCAGTGATTGCAAACAAGAGATAGAGAGACGTCACTCCATCAAAATTAGACTGCTTTAAGGAACAGTGGAGTTGGATCCAAGCCAGGGTGCCTTACAGTCAATAGCACAAGCTGATTTTTTGTCTCATACAACTGTTACTAGTCTGTGACATATTAATCATTATAATTTAAGCAATTACTTAAGTATTTCAGAAATTGTTTAAGAAATTAAAAATAAGCAGAGGTCCATCCTAAGAGAACAAGATGTACTGTGTTAAACTTCCTGCGTGCAGGGAACGGGAAAGAAGAAAAAAAGATAATTTCCAGCTAATTGTTTATGTCCTAGTCTTTGGCAGCTATGCCAGTAAAAGCACTGAATAATGATCCTGAAAGGACCAAAACAAGAGAAATTACATGTTCAGCAGTTCTTCTTATTTGAAATCCAGTATTTGAAATCCAGTAATGCTTTTCAGCTTTACTTTGGTGTGGCCTTTCAAAAGGAACTAATCCTCTGAACAAAATATCTGGCCGAGAGACAAAAGGGCTGCCAAGTCTGATCCACAGGTGATGAGTACTTGGCCAGCAACCAAACTTAGGCTAAATTAAATACAATTAAAACAGACAAAATTGTCCATCTGCTTGTACAGTTAACATAGACAGAGTGTAAAAAGGTGATAATAATGACTAAAGAGAAAACCTTATACTACATGCTGAAGACCAAATGTCCAGCAAAAACTTCTGCTCTACAAAACAAGCCAAAGCAAAAAGGCTATACGAAGGAACTCTAGCAAAACACTAATAGAAGTGCCTAATATTTTCATGTTTGGCAGCAATAAAGAATAGACAAATTTTTCAGCTCCACTGTGAATGGAAGAATTTGATCCTCAAATCTAACATCTTTTCCATTTTAACTGTAGTAGCTAAAGGGATCTCTAGGAAAATTTTAAAAGCATGAATCAACCTAAAACTAGCATGTATATCGAAATAACGTGTGTGAGTATCTTTTGAGTCCCACACATGCAGTGTGCTTAAATTTAAGCCCATAAAAAGAACTCATGTATCAAGAAGGAGAGATATAAATAATAAAACATGATAACCACTTAGATTTTATATAACTGAGATTCACTGTCAAAAATCTAGCACAGTTAAAACAATTTTTTTACCCTAGTTTTCGGCCACATGTATACCAATGCATTCTTCAAACGACCCAATTGTACGGTAGCTGTATTCTTTAAGAGCAAGTGGGACACCCAAATTTAATTCCTTGCTTTGACTCAAATCCACAGATTTGACTCAAATCCCCTCTGTCTGCATTTTACTCTACAGCTAAATCTCCTGGAGTTTTCCACTGCTCATAATTAATCCATGTGTCCCATGCTGTGTGTTCATACTCCCTGGTTTCCTTGCACCCATAACACATTGGTTTAGGAAATCAAAGCAAAAGACCATTATTTTCCCTGCCAGTGTTATTTGGCTTTGCTGGGTGAGATGCCTGAACAGGTCCACAGTTAAGTGCTAGTGCTGGAACAAGGGAAGCAGCTGAGCACACACCATAGCAGGAATGAGCAGGGACGCAGAACTGCCTCTTTCAACAATGGCCTGTGGTTCTGCCTCCTTAGTGCTATCCTAAAACTATATCTTTAGTTTCACAACTATTTCAAATGAGAGAGAGTTGTGGGTTGATGCCAAAAACAGGTTGATGCCTTCCCTCCTGCCAGCATTCAGGCAACCACGCAATGAGCCATATTTAAAAACTCATGTTGGGTTTGGTTATGATTTTCTCCTGTTAAAATCATGTTTATAAAGAGAGAAAGAATGGAAATGCTTTTTTGGATATTCAGGATTTTTCACAAAGTGATATTATTATTTTCTCTTTCAAAGAAGAGATGTACATTTTTAGCAATTACTCAGTGCCTCATCAGTGAATATTCATAGATTAAAGCACATTTTAAACACTTTTAGAAATGCAACTTTTTGTGATTTAAAATATTTTAATAGCTTATTTTTTTTCTTTTTTCTTTTTTTTCCTTCCTTCCATTCTTAAAGAGAGGTACTAAGTTGAGACGAAGCCAACACCATTGCATGAAAATATACTGCCACCTCCAAGATGACCACTAATAGGGACTGGAGAGTTTATCCTACCAAGTGCCCACAGATATCTTAAATCATTTCTAAGATCAGTGAAAGTCCAAAACACCCAACCTTGTGCATTAGCCGGGCTCCTGCAACCTGAATCCAGCTGCAGAAAAAATGTCACAAAAAAACCAGTCACTGCCAAGAAACTGGGTTTTGTGTCATGAAACAGTTAAATGGAGATTAATTAACCCCTCTAAGAAAGGACACCTTGGCTGGTGTGGTTCGTCTGGTCTCCCATGGTCACTGAGCAGACTGCACGAGCTCTCTGCTTACTGAACTGAATACTGCTCTGGTCTGAATCATGCTCCATAGTGCAGAGGGAGCCAGACTCACCGTAGCACTTCCAGACCAGCAGCACCATGGGTTTAGGCAATTCAGGCCTAAGCTCATCAAAACCAGCTCTAACTTACACACCTTTAGTTACTGATCTTTATCAGTTCTTCCTCTAACACTCAAAAAGGAAGTAGACAGAAGAAGAAAGTAAAGGAGAAGAACTACACTTGTTCCTGAAGGAACTGGCCTAAACATAGTAGTGTTTCATTAGACAAGGATGGCATTTTACACACGTTTAAATAATTACCCTGAAACAGAGTAGTAAAGAATGCCCACTGTGAATAGAAATTAATTTATACTGCACAGATGTCACTAATTTCACTGAAACACACATAAGAAAATAACAGCTAGTTCTTTTCTCCGTTTACATCCACAAGCTGTAGCTACTCATCAGAGATTAGGCAAGATTAGTTAAAGGAAAGTAGCAGGACAATATAATGAGAAAAGAGAATTTTAGGAAGTTAATGTTTCTGGAAAATCCATCATCTGAGTGCAAAGTTTAAATATGCTTCCTCCCATGCCCAGCCTTAGTAGAGACAGATTAATTTCTTGGATCATTTTTAAGGATTTGTTCTGAATCTCTGGTAAATATTTCCAGTGAGCCTTTCTACTTTATCAAGTGCTCTAACAAAACAAAAAGCATTTGATTGTGACTCCACTAATCAACATGGTGTGCTTTAAACATACTTTTCCTGAAAAGGGGGTTGGGCCTGAGAACTTCACTAGTCACAAAGACCAAGCACAGAAAGCAGCAAGTATACAGCATGATTTGCTTTCTGAAAAACAGACGATTTAGAATATTACCCATCCCTCAGGCTAGATATTAATCCTCATTTTTGAGAAGAGTGAGAGTCATAAATTTTTGAGACGAGTGAGGTTCTTATCTGTGGATATCCTCCAAGGCGGAGGAGGGCAAGGTTGGCTGGGTTTTTTCTAAATGTGCCTATCTTCATACACACAACTATCTTACCAAGGGGTTGAATGCATTCCCTTAACCTCCAAAGGTCTGGGCTTATGCAAAGCTCCTGAACTCTGCCATTCCAACTCAAAGCTGTTTATACCAGAGAAACTGCAGAGCAAACACACCAATCATATCCTTATCAGTCCCAGCTTCACAGCTCTGTATTACTCATTTTTATTGCTGAATAGTTTGGGATTTTTTTCTTCTTTTTAAGGCATGCTAATTAACAGAATCAATGAAGTACATTGTACAATTTCTCCAGCAGAAACCCAAGGGCTACTATTTCAACTAGAAGGCAATCTTATAAGCAGAGTTATTATTGGTAGAGAGAGATTAGCTTGCCTCCAGTAGCACTGGAGTACTGATAGCCAGAGGTATATGCACAATGAGCACAACAGCATGGTATGAGAAACCAGCCAGGATTGCAAATAAAGCTGTGCTGCTAATGAGGAGCTGAAGGAATCAGAGCATGAGGAAGCAGCAAATTAAGATGCCTTCCTGTCTCAGCACTGCTCACTTCAGCTGCCTCAAAGGGCCAAGTACCTTTAAGTACTCCCATCAACCACATTATACTTACTTCAGGTCTTACCCAGAACTTTCCTCCCTCATATCTCAGGTCACAACCTTTTATATTTTCTCAATGGCTAAAAGAGCAGGTGCTTGCATTTTACATAAAAATGCTGTTAAAAAACAAGTGTACTCCACTTGCCACATCTTGTGGCAAACATAGGCCTAGGTGAGCTATGGACTGATCTTCTCAATTGCCCACAAAATTAACACTACACATTAAGAAAATAAAAATAATTCAATACTGGAATTAATCCAATATTTGAAACTTGATCTTTCTTCTCTACAGAAAGGCAGATGATTAACTGGAAAAAATGTTAACAGTAAAAATCAATACAGTAAAACTTTAATCACACATGAACGATGTCTTATATCCTGTCCACCACAGACCCTGAAAGAACACTGCCAGTGAAGGACAAAAACAACATGCCAAGAAGGAAAAGCAGCAGGTGTTTGCCTAAGGACTGTCCAATTTAGCACTACTTGATTAGATTATATCTCAAGTTATGTTTCATTTTTATTCTGTGTTGAATTTGGGATTCTCAGAGTTATTAAATGCTGCTTGAAGCCTATTCTGTTAGGCCTTTAATTGATAACTGTAATCTGAAACTATAACTAGAAGGGAAGAGGAACATGATGGAGAGTGGACTTTGACATTCTCCAGAGTGTATCCTTTGCTGAGGGGAGTAGGCAAAACAGGACACATGCTGGGGTCCCTGCTCGCTACTTGTGGCATCGCTGCAAGGCTGCCTTGCTGGCAGTGCACAGCCACTGGCCAGGCAGTGACCGACAGCACTGCAGGACCCACACACGCACTTTCCTTTACCCCCCACTAAACCCAGCCGGGGAAAGGAGTGACATATTCCACTTCTATAGGTAAACACCCATCAGAGACCAACCCTCAGACACCCCTACTGAAATAATCACATCATGTTATGAAGCAGCTGATGGAACGACAGAAACTGTTAGAGATTAAGATAGGACTAACTAGTATTTATTACTTCTCTGTAGGCTTCAGGTGAAACCACACTAATGAAGGGAACTCCCTCCCCACCCTCCACAAGTTAATAGCGTCTCACCTCAAACACGTCAGCTAACAAAGCTCCATGTCAATCTAAATGCTTTCATAACCCAGATCTGGCCAAAGCTTTACCCTGCTTTTACTTTTGCAATAAGAACTGGGGACAGCTAAACGGCCTGTGAGCAATCTCAGACAAGCCTTTTCAGAGTGAGGGGGAAATGGTTGTGCCAATTGACTGTGAAACCCCAAAGACTGCACTCAAACAGCCATAACTCAAAAGCCAAGATAGTCTGTGCAGTTAGGCAAAAAGCAGGCTACCTAAAATTGCTGAACAAGGCCTAAATCCAAACTTGTGGAAAGCTGTGGGAGCCAGCGAAAGGGACAGACCCCAAGAGAGCTCCCCAGTTAAACTGACTAAAAAGGCCTCCCCCAGAGTGCCCTGCTCTGTTATGGAAATGTATCCCAATTCTACTTCCCCAGTTGGCCCCCCTGCCCCCTTAGACCTTATCTACTCCTTCATTGGAAAGTTCTCCCTTCCCCACTCTCCCATTGGACCTTGTTCCTTGCCACTCCCTCAAATTTTCCCATTGGCTCCTGTACCCTAATCCCGCCTATGTACCACCCCTGCCCCTGATGCTTTCCCCACCCCCCCCATATATAAACTGAAAACCGCCATCCCCCAACGTCTTTGCTTCCTGGTTCCATTCACACGTGGAGCTCAAATAAACCTGTGCCGTGGAATTCCACATAAAGACCCTTCCTTCCTCTTCACCGTTGGCTTGTCGAAGAAGTTATCTAGTGCTTGTGTGTGTGTGTCTGTGTGAATGCAGTGGCTGCCAAGCGACTTTCTGTTAAAGTCAGATCCAGAGGTCGTAGCACCCTCACCAGAACACCCCCTGGATTCCGACAGAAAGCACTTTCTTTTTCCCCATACTATATGAATTCTGTGAACACAATTCTAGTTGCTCACATTAATTTACTATTTACAAAACTGGCCAAATACCACTTGAATACATAATTTTGGAAAATGTTAATGAGTTGTACAATTGTTAGAACTACAGTTGAACAAATACGAGTCCCCAGTGGAAATGGAAGACATCCAGTTGATGTAAACTGGTTTAGTTCCCTTCAAACACTTGAAACAGCCCTGACTTATCCAAGACAGGAATCTTTGTAGAGTTCAGACTTATTTACAACCCTTCTGCTGTTTCTTTCTTTTTCCTTTAGCCAGTCTTTTAATAATGACAAACCGGTTTCATCTAGTAGATTTTCCACTGACTATTCAACACCAATATTATTTTTTATATTAGCTCCTAAATGACCACAAGAGAGAAACAGTTTTTTCTATTTCCCAATGGGATTGCTTTCAGGAATGGGACTTGAACAATTTTAGTCCAAGCACTTGTGCAGGTAGAGGTTTGTGCAAATACTTGCATGCTGAGGTTATACTGACCAGAATTTTCACAACCAGTTTTATTGACAAAGCTTTATTACATAACAAATTCTACTGAAAACTAATCTGATCACTATGATTACTCATAGCCCAAATTCAATTTACATGGAATATATTTGCTAATGTTTTCTGCAGTAACTACCAGATGCTATTTATAAGACAGAGGCTGAATTATAGACAGAAAAGAAATTAAACCCATGAAACAAGAGATAATACGTGATCCTTCTATGATCCTCTCATTTTTTTCTGTCTAAAGCTGAAACTAAGCATTAGTCAGTTATTTTTGTCTTAGGGCATCATACAGCTATTACACAATACTGGACTGAACAAGTCTAACATCTCAAAGCTGCAGAAAGATGAATGTCCTTCCTCCATATCTTCTTGCATTCACTTCCAGCTTTGTATTCCCTGCACTGACATAAATACACCCATCCTTACAACAAACTGCTTCAACTCACTAGTCCAGTCAAAAAAATAATTTAAAAAAGCAAACCCAAACATGCATAGTTTTTTTAACAGCTTTTTGTTGGGATAGTGAATTTAATCACCAACCATTCTGGTGAGTCACAGAGCAAGGACATCGCAGAAGAAGAAGTCAGATCCTTGAGGCTGGGGGCAGGAGACAGGTAGAAAAAAAGGGGAGGAAGAAAGGACAACCTTTTAGTGACAGCAAATGAACTGGCTTAATGCCAATATCATCTTTCCCATTATATCAGACAGGAGTGCAGTCTTTTTGCTTATACATAGACCTGCAATGTAGTCACCCTAGCAAATATTAAATAGATGCTCACTTACAAGACATTTCTAGGAAACAAGCTTCTAAAATATTTAGTTACACCCATTCTCATTCAACAAAACCATTTTGTATGGTGTCGCGTTTGCATGACAGGTAGAAAGGTAGTCTGATAGAGTAGAAATTACACTGGAAATAAGGTTACCTCTTTCAGTTAAAATTAGTTCTGCTTCAGTGTTTCTAGTGCCACTTTGATACACAAGTACGTGCAAGATCCATGTATATATCTGCATCCATAATGGAGGCACTACCTAGACTAGCCAAGTATTTTTCCCATCTCCCCTCTTTCATAGCCAAGAGAAATATTTGTCAAAGCATCATTGTTTTGCCTGTTTGCAAGAAGAGCAGAACTAGACTCCTTTCACTCTGAGAGTCACATTTAGTCAAAATCATTCTGTTGCACCTGAAAAGCCTTTTGAAATAATCATCAGTGCTCGAATTGTCCAGAGGGCTCCAAGCTAAGGACCAGATTGAGCGCACCGTGGAAGACTAGAAGATGCAATAGCAGATGACTTTTTTTTCTTCTTAAATTTTTCCTATTGTTACCAAAGTTGGTAGGAAAAACTCCTTTGCACCAATGTAGCATTAAGAATCAAGCATTATTTATTCAGCACTGGATGCACAGGAGATATTTCCTCCTATCATGCATACTGAGTTCCTCTTCTTGCTTAATGTTTAACATGATTTTGAAGAATAACCATTGTATTATCCATAAATTAGGCAGATTGTTCATCTGGTGACACTATGAAGCAATAAATTGCCTAGAACAGAGGAAGAAGCAGCCATCCGTATAAGCCCAGCACAGGCCATTTCTATAGGAAGCAAATAGCCCAGAGGTGTCAGATGAGAGGAGCGGGATCAATGAGTCAAATGCTCAACAACTTAAAGTCTACATAGCGCTGCCATTTTCAGCTTTGCCATATGATATACCTCAGCTGAGACTCAAATATTGCTGGCCTACAGCAGTTTTGCGTACAACAGCAGGGTCCATGACCCAGCTGAAGCATGGAGCCACCCACTCTGCTCTTCTCCCACCCTGTAATACAGCATTTCCCACCTCAACCCTCTGGCAAAACCACCTGTGAAGCCATGATAGACATCAGGGGATGTTCATTGATCCACTACCAATTTCTCACAAAAGCATTTCACAACTTTCAGATGACTTCAGAAAATGTAAGTGCCTTGGAGGATCTACTTTTCAGAACAAAACAATCAGATTTCTGTTCAAATCTCTGAGTCATCATTTTTACAACTGTAAAACATGAGTAAAATATTTTAGGAATACTTGGCATTTATTGTTCCTTCTAAAGTAATCTTACTGATATGACAGTGCATCCCACTGAGCTTCATGCAATGAAATGCCAGACAGGTTTTCTTTCCCACATGGATTCTGATCTTCTGTAGGGAAAGGAGGAAGGGGATAAAGCAGTAATCTTCATTGTAGTCCCTGGGTATTGTACCACTAGTTTGCTCCTAGTTGCATTAAAATAATCCCAAACTGTTCCAGCAAAACAAAGCTACAGTTGATCCTGAAAGTACCACAAAACTAATTCTTTACTGCCAAGAAGTTGTGGCTGCCCCATCCCTGGAAGTGCTCAAGACCAGGCTGGATGGAGCTCTGAGCAACCTGGTCTAGTGAAAGGTGTCCCTGTTCACGTCTGGAAGGTTGGAACTGAATGATCTTTAAGGTCCTTTCCAACCCAGGCCATTCTATGATTTTATGATCACATCAGGGGAGATCTGTTCTTAAGCACTTTATAATAATTCAGTGAAGTACTTTCTTATAACACAGTCCTTGGCTCTCCCTCCATGCAATGAGGAAGACAATAGTCTGCATTAATGCAAATTTTAAAGACAGGGCTTTTAATTCTTCTACCCTTAGAGGTTGCTCACTGTTTTCTTTAGTATCTTAACAGGGTGGGGAGGGGATGACTTGATGACAAAACATCTGACAGATGCCAGGTGAGGAGCCTGGAAAAAGGTCACCCTGGGTTCCTTAATTAAAGGGGTGCACCTCAGAACACAGAGCCTTGAAGTTTGGGGATTGGTATTAGAGGATCTTTATGGTCAACCATTCAGTCTGTAAGTGTTCATTGTGTTTATCTAGAGGGCCTCATGATGGAATTCACTTGACAAACAAACTGCCACTACTTATCAGGTTATTCTTGTCACTGATGTGACAAAATAATTCATGAAGGGATTTTAAACTGTATCTGATTTCCCTCCAACTAGCTGTAGTCCCTGGCACTTAGGGAATAGCTGTAATGGAATACTTGAGGCAAAAAATAAATATAGCTTAATAACCTGAATATTATTGGAAAAAACCTCCACCTTATATTGCAGAGCCTTTAAAATTAGTCTGTCTGCAAAAGTGTAGCATTTCTAGAGGGAATTTGGAAAATGTACAATTCTACTTGCATTAATCAAGAGAACTAGGAAAACTGGAATTTTGCTGGTTTAGAAGAGTCAGTAAAACATATTAAAAGAATAAGAATAAAGATTTAAAAAACACCAGCCTGAATTTTGAACTGAAAAATGTGAGAAGGACTTATAGCATACTAAATTTATATTTGTTCAAATTAAGCTAGATACACAGGTGTTGCCTTAATCTGAACAAATATTTCTAAAAAGTTTTTAGCATTATTGGGATAAGTTACATAAAGAATTTTGGTGGAAAAAGTCCTGAGCTTTAAACCAGACCATAACCCAACCCAGCCTCTGCATGACCTCAGTTGGTGCAGAACCACTCTGGGCTGAGCCCCCAAGCACCAGGCTCCCACTCCAGATGCACAAGGGTCCTCTGCATAAACTCCCGAAGCACCTGACTCAGTAGGTAAATTCAGAGTGTGGTTATTTCTTTTTGACAGATTCAAGTTTCCCTTAAACAAAAAAAACCAAACAAAAAACAAACAAACAAACAAACAAAAAAAACAAAACAAAACAAAACAAAACAAAACAAAACAAAACAAAAAACAACTTATAGATGTCAGGTTGGATGGGGTTTTGGAACCTGTTCTAGTGGAAGGTGTCCCTGCCCATGGCAGGAGGGCTGGAACTACATGATCTTTAAGGTCCGTTACAACCCCAATTTTCCAATGTTTCCATGCTTTACTTAGGGAACTTTGAGGTTAGGGACTTGCATGCCAACAGACAATCAGAGGATGCTAACACCCACGTACATATTTCTTAGGAGAGTGCTTTTCTAACAAGAGGAGCAGACTAATCCTGCTCATGCAGAAGAAAGGAGGCTCCTGCCCAACATTTCTTTGTTCCCAAAAGAGTTTTTAATATGAGTTTTATAAGGTTTTCATAGTCATTGGCTAAAACAACTAAGCCATTTGTTTCCTAAATTTCAGGTCAAGATAAGGCAGAAGTGCATTTCTCTCTTGGATAATCAGAGAGAGAAGGGCGAGGGGACTGTGGCTCCCTTAAGCATCTACGGATTTATTCCCAGCCACGAGACACAGTCATCATCATCCAACCCCCGTATAAGAAAGTTTAATGGAAAGAAATTAAGACTTAAAACAGTGCCAAACATATCTGTAAGAATTCTCAGACCTGGCAATCCATCATGCACTGACCCTTGCAAGGCTGCTCAGCAATCCTTGAACATAAGTGTTTCCAGCAAGGCAGAATGAGCTTACAGTTCTTAGCCCTACATATGATACGTAAGGATACATACGATACTTATCAGGCATGAAGTTAACGTTATAATTGTTTCAATAGAATTACTTGAATTATTCAAACTTTCTTTTTCTCTTATTTATGTGAAAAAAACCAAAACGGAGATAGTATCTTTTTTTCCTCCCATTGTTAATATTTTATGCTAGAAAACTTAAATATTTATGCATGTCGGAAAAACTTATTTTCTCTCAAAATGGTCTCCCTTCAAAAGAACAGCCTAGTCTTTTTTTAGTTACTTCTAAAACAAATGAATGATTGAATGTTTTCTTTTTACTGCAAAACTTGCTCTTGGGCCTTATTTCCACCAGCAGATATAAGACCATGGGGTTGAGAATATCATGTAAGACCTCAGACTTTCAGTTCAAGGAGGTTTTCTAGGGATAAAATTTTGATTGCTCATGTTTTTATAAATCATGAAATCAGTGTAGTCAGGTTTTGATGCAAAATTAAGTGCTAATCAAAAGCACCAGACCATTAAAACAGAGAGGTACAAAAGCAGTGTCACTAGTTTTTTTAGTCTTGTCCACAGAAACTCTTTCATTACAATGCATGCAAACCAAAGATTTTTCTCTAATGTTAGTAAGTGTCTCAAACACATATCCTAGTTTTGAACACGTATTTTGCCAGATAGCACCAATCCATGCTGCGCTGGTGTGACTCTAATAGTCTAACCATGCTGCTCAGGACAGCTGAGTGGGTTACTCAAGAAGGTAGGGCCTCCCCCGAGGCCTTGAAGGAAAACAACAACTCCAAATTGAAGGAGTTCAGCAGAATTAAGATTGTAAGGTACTAGACTGTACCTTAATATCTGTTACCCTGAGTAGACATGTAGTAGTTTTCTTCAGCATTACATGTTGGTGAGCTTTAAGTAGTTCAGCACTGGTGACTTGAGACAACTGCCTGCTCCACACCCCCGGTATTTGCAGCCTTCTGAGACATCCAGAGATGCCACAAACACACACTATCTGGCCCTTGCTGTCACAGTTAAATTCTATGGCTCTTGCAAACCCTATTTATTCTACACCTCCGCAGAAAGGTTACCTTCCCCAAGCAGCACTGGCAGACAGGAATGTGTGCCTGCACCATAGGCACGATGCCACGTGGTCTGACAGAGCACAGCTCCAGCTTCCTTTCTTAGACAGGCATAGCTGGGCCAGCTACTGGGAGTATCTCCCATTGTCCCACACTTCCCTCTACAATGGCTGTGTGTCGTGATCCGGGGGGTGTTCTGGTGGGG